>JANAVB010034417.1:8939091-9444091 GCA_029216955.1 Iris pallida
GCAATACAGTCTCAATCACATCTAAGGTAGAGCATGATAAAAGATAGATAAATATGGAATCCACAAGAGAGATACAGCAGATAGAAGTCTAAGTGTCTAAGATACACAAACCCAGAAAACATCTCCATGCTCAATACAGTAATCCATAAAGTGAATACGTCTCAAGACAACTGAAATAACTATCTATACAACCTCTACTGTGTCTCCTCTAGGCTACAGGCAACCTCCGGACTATCTGTAAAATTTATCAACATGTCCAGTCAGGACAGGAGCGAGCACAATACATCTCAACAAGTCATAGCAGGAAAGAAATATAATCATGCTAGAGAATAAATACAGGAAACTGAAGAATAGCATAATGTAAAAGAGAGACTGTAAGTAAATATCTATGATATATAAAAGAGAGACAGTGCTAGTGATTCGGAGTACTGGATAACATGTGAATGGCATGGGACTGATTCATGATTACACTACTTGGAATTGATTCATGATTACACTACTTGGAATTATTCACATGTTCATTTATACTCCCCCATCCCCAATCAATACACAAGGATCCAATCAAGTTACGTTAAGATTCATGATTATACTACGTTACCCATAAGGGTGATTCATGAATTGATTCGTGAAGGCTCGGTGATCATGAGGTACATGAGTCACTAGCTGATTCTCGAAGATTCATGATAATGAGATACGTGATGTAAGTGAACACACGAGACAAAAGTATCCGATGCTCTCGAGAGGGATAACATCTCATGAAGGGATCCATATAGTACCAATTCGTGTTACCAACGTGTCAGCATCAAGTAAGATAATCTAAAGCAGGAAATATAATCTTAAGCAAGATATGAAATGATCAGAGAATGTACTCGCCTGCTATCGTGTCATGACCTGCACCCTAGAGTTAGGGCGCGAGACGTGGGTACGTCCAGCCTACGCCGCAGTGTCGGCGGTAGAACGCTGTCCTAGGTCTCATGCATCTAACAGTATAAGGCTAAGCAGTTTATACTCCCCGAGTGGGGGTGACATAGCAGAATGTAAACTCAATCACATCTAAGGTAGAGTATAATAGAAGATAGATAAAACATGAAATCCAAAATAGATACAGCAGATAGAAGTCTAAGTGTCTAAGACACACACCCCAGAAATACATCTCAAAGCTCAAATACATTAAATCCATAAATACAACTCAAGACAACTGAAAATAAACTATAAGCAAAACCCTAGCTATCTATACAATCTCTACTGTGTCTTCTCTAGGCTAGCAGACAACCTCCAATTATCTGTAAAATTTTCAACAGGTCCAGTCATGACGGGAACGAGCACATATCTCTCAACAGTTCATAGTAGGTTAGGAGTATAAATCATGCAATAGAGTAAAATACAGGAAGTGCTGAATAGGAAGTATGAGTAAACAGGAGATATTTTGTAACTGAAAGTAAATACATGATAGTAGAGACTGTAAGTGGCTACGTGATTTAGAGCACAATATAGTTATGTAAACGGCGTGGGGGCACATGAATACAAATAAGGAGGCACATGAATATAGCTACTGGAGATAGTGTTCACATAACCAATTCTACTCACCCCGCCCCAATCAATACACAAGGATCCGTTCAAGTTATGTTATAAGCACATGAATAGCTAGGATACGTGAACTCATGTAATGAGTAGTACATGAGGCACATGATAAGCACATGAAAGCACATGAAGCACATGAAAGCACATGAGAACATGTAAAACATGAACTAGTACGAGTACAAGGAGTACCTGATGCACATGAAAAGTACATGAACATGAAATACCCGATGCAACCGTAGAGGGATAACATCTCAGGAAATGATCCATATAGTACTAATCCGTGAAGATACGTGTCAGCATCAAGTAGAGTAATCTAGAGCAAGAAAATAATCCAGGTAAGTATGAAAGATCAGAGTACTCGCCTCGATTGGTTGGAGTCGACGTACGCACACGAACGTGTCGACACGAGGTAGGTACACTGCTATGCTCTACAGAGGGTCCCAGACGACGACACAGGCAGTCCCAATGAGTCCAGAGTAGTGCAAATAGCCTAGTTTGGTATATAAAAGTCTAAAATCAGGGTTTGGTACACTAATCAAATCAAGAATAGAAAATGACTATCTTAATCACGATTTACGATTTCAGAAAAATATAAAATAATATAATAAATATTTGGAAATCCTTATAATGTTAAAACTATATCTGTATTAATCGACATCTTTTAGATAATATTTCAAAATCCAGAAAATCGTTTCTGTACCAATATTCCTATTTTATCAATTATGAATTTAGGCCAAAACTCAATAAACCAATACTATTTTAGAAATATAATTATATATTTTTTATATTTTCTAAGTAAGTGATTATGTAATATAATAATACCAATAAAAATAATATATAATAATAATAATAATAAAATACCATCATTAAATATACTATATATAACCAATATACATTACATTAAACAATTATACATTTATTATACAATATACATTATATTAACAAATGTACATTTATATATATAAACTAATATAATTATATATAATAAACTAATACAATTAATAGTATAAATTAATAAACTATTATAATTTATAAATTAATAACTATTATAATTCAACTATTACTAATATATATAAACTAATATATATTATAATACTAATATATATTTATAACAGAGATGGGCGCTGTCCAATTCCCCCAAACAACCAGATCTCAAAGAAAAAGGGGGGTTAGAAGAGGCTCTCGAGCGGGGTTGTGCCGGCGGGGGGAGTGCCCGGCGGGTGGCGGAGGCGCAGGCGCATCTGGAGGTCGGGCTCCGGCAGGTGGCCAGGTGGAGCGCGGCCAGGGTGGCGACGGATGGGGGCTCGCGCGGCGGCGCGAGCTCGGCCAGGCGGCACGGGGTCGCGCCGTTGGAGTGGCGACGGCAGGTCCTCTCTCTCTCTCCCTCGTTCTCTCTATGATGTGGTTTGGATAACGGTGGTGGCGGATGGGCTAACGGTGGTGGCGGATGGGCTAATGGTGGTGGCGGATGGGCTAACGGTGGTGGCGGTGGCCGGCGTGTGGATTTTCCTGATGGGGCAGTGGTGGTTGGTTGTGATGGCGGTGGCCGGTGGTAGATCTGATGGTGAGCTGTGCCGGCCGGTTGTAGCCGAAGGTGGGAGCTCGGCTGTGGTGATTCGGCTGGGTCGGCGATTTGTCGGTTGCAGGAGGCCGGGATGGCGGCGGATGGGGTGTGGGTCAGTTGGCCGGGGGTGGCGGATCTGATGGTGGCACTGGTAGTTCGGGTGGTGGCTGGTCGGATTGGCGGCGGTGGCGTGTTCTGGGGGTGGCTGCTAGGAATTTTGGGGATGTGTTAGGGACTTTAGGTTGAAACATTGGGAAGTGTGATATTTATAGGGGAGTGGGAAAACCCAAACAAATGTATAATGTAATAGAAAAAATAGTGAAAATAGTGGAAACTAACATACTAACTGCTAACCACTAACATTTTACTATCTGCCAATTTAGTACAAAATAAATATTAGTTATAATTAATAATTAATCGCCAGTTACTACTAATTAACAATGGCTAATTACAATTTAGTCGAGATTTTTCTAATTAATAAAATACTAATATATTCACTTAATTATTTAAATATATTTATAAATTATTTATTTAGTAATAATTATATTTTGAAATTCCAAAATTTAATAACGTCTCTCCATACAGATTAATATTTAAACCTTATTATTCAAGAAAACGACAGGAAAATTCCAACAGGACAAAATCGCCTAAAATAGTAAACCAAAGCCAACAAGGACCGATAGCAATCACGGTCAAATTTGTTTTTTTTCCAAAAATTAGAATTTGTACGCTCTTCGAGATTCAGAGAAATTCAGAGAAAAGAAAAATACCAATTTTCGAAAATATCCAAGAATTTAATTTAACGGAGGTTACAAATCTACCCTCCTTAAAGAAATTTCGTCCTCGAAATTATGCTTGGCCAGGGAGTTAAAACCTGATAGAAATTTTAGGCAGTATGGCAGACACGATCAAAGAACGACGAGTTGGCACGATCAAGATGATCAACTCAAAATGGCACGACTATTGATTTGGCACTATAGAATCATGGTATGGTCGAATCAACTAGGCACGATTTAGAACGAAGATTAAGTATCTTAGGCACGACTCGAGTCGCGACTAATATAATCAATTGTTGTTTTGGTTATGATCAAAGTAGGGTCAAATCTGAGTATAGCACGATCAACGGAATCTAGGCTCTAGGTCGTATAAGCACGATCAAGATCCAAGCTTAGTTATGATTGGCGATAACGTCATGATTTTGGAATCAAGGTTGTAAAGGCACGGTCAATACGAAAATGGTGCTATTGGTCATTGCTAGGAATAATAAAACATTTGGCATGATCAATGACTAAGGATCAACCACTTGATCACGAACCAAATCAAGGCTTAAAACCTTGGAATGACTAAAATCGCTTAGGCATGACGTATGCAGAGTGACAAAATCAAAACCTCGTCATGAAATAGGAAGGAAATAGCAGCACGGTGACTAGAGGATCGAATTTTAGGCACGAAGGAAAAATTATTTCGGATATGGTCACTAAATTTTTATGACAAGTTCATAATCAAATCGGGTAGTCGTGATCAAGGGTAGAAATTTCAAGCACGATTCAAAGGTAAAATCGGTACGATAGTCATGGTCGTTAAAATCACGACCATGGGATTCATAGTCGTCTAGTCATGCCATGTTATTTAGGCACGAACAATCATGAGAATTTCAGATGATATTAGGAAATTAAATCATGGTCAGAAAATATTTTAGGCACGAGTGCAAAAATCCAAACATGATAAAAATCGTAATTTGACACGATCAAGATAAGGTTAGTCTAATCTTGGTCAAATAGTATTTAAATATGATAAAGAGTATCGTAGTAGCCTAGGCACGATCAAACATGAAAATCGGGATTGGAACAGAATTTAGTCGTTTCGAGAATAAATCAGAGTTTTGTGCACGAGTGGTATTGGTATCGAAGTTCGATTACGATCAAAATTAAAATATTGACACGATGAAGAATAAGGCTAATCAATATTTGAATTTAGGTTCGAAAAGTTGAAATCGAGATTTTTGAGCACGAGCAACATATGATAGAGATCCAAGTCACGATGGAATTCAATAAATTGAGTACGGTCAAGGATCAAGGCTATTGGTACGATGAAAGGCACTACTCAAGGAAAATCAAAATCAAAGTTTAAGGAACGAATGTCAATAGCATCCAATCACAGTATATGCTAAGAATTTTAGTCTTGACATTTTTGGAAACCAAGATTTGGGCAATATGGAGGACAGGTTCATCGAAGTCTGAGCACAAGAATACAAGGATGGAGATTCAGGTCATAATTAAATTTAATTGACTATAACCCAAGGTATTAATATGATAAGAAAAGATAATCGAAGTCAATTTGGTCGTGATTAAGGGAAACTAGGATTCAATGGTATTGAAAACCTTTTAGGGAAACAAGGAAAGATTTCATAAGGAGTCAAGTTAAACATCTCTCTAATACCATCAAGTTTATCATTTGCCAAATCATATTTTATCTCACAAGTCCCAATATGAAAATCAACCTTTATATGACTATCATCAAAATTTTATAATTCTTCAGTCATCTAAACCTTTACCATGATCACCATAGACAAAATTCCAATTTCTAAAACATTCCCTACGAATCATACCCCTCTTATTTAGGAATCCACTTATTCATTTAATCTATTTTCCAAATTTCTTCACCTCGTTCTACTTTAGATTCGAAACCTCTAAATCCAGTTTATGAAATCCTCGTACTTGTTTAAATCAAGTCTCGTATTTACTAAACTCCAATACCACTATGTTTACAAAATTTATTCTTATTTATAAATCAACCTTCATATTTCTTCAACGTTCATCTTCAAATATTATCCTTTTTGAATTCTGTAATTTCCCAATCATCAAAAATAATTCCTATAACTTAAAATCCTTGTGTTCTCTCTATCTCTAGTCACCCTCTTACAATATCTTTTTCAATTTTGCAAAATCATCGAATACAATTAAATTCCTTTCTTTTATTTATAAATTTCTACATAGCCTTAGAGTAAAAGTTCCCAAAAATTAATAGCCAAGATTTTCTAAGTTCTCAAAACTAAGTTAACCTCGAATATCCTCATTAGTTATGAAATACATCTATGTATTATTCATAACCAAATTTTCTGTGATTGTTTCTAAATTGATAACATTTATCCCTCGATTCCATTCTAAACCCTTACCATATCTCCCTCTCAAATTTTTATATTCGACATCCAACATTCTGATTCCTACAAATCATCCTATGATAACCAATTACATCATTTTTGAACTAGATGATTTACGCCACTTCCTCGACATTTCTCAGCTAAAAAATGATATAAGGATTCAGGGGTTAAAGTACAGCGGACAGAATGTGATACGAGACGGAATTGATATAATCAGGACAATTATATAAGACAAGGAATGATGGTAATAAAATATTGGCAGGAAAAGAATGATAATAAAATCTGTTTTGCTTATCCGTTTTAAAAGAGGAACCCATTTTAAAACCAGAACTATAATACCAAATCCAAATAAGGTCTAGCAAAAATTATTGATTCATTGTATTATGAAAAATTTCATAGCAAATTCACACAAAGGGTTATAATAACAGCTAAAGCTACTCCTACTCCTACTCCTACTCCTAAGTTAAATAATGAGAAGCAAAACAAAACAACCAATAATTCTTTTTCTGAAAGACTGAACAAAATAGAGAAAACATGTTCAAAAGTTTTTAAGGTACAATCTGATAATCATATGCGTCTATCCAAAATCATGGTACTCTAAATTCTCGTCATACTAGTAAGCAAGGCTACGATAATCACAGAGTCCTCGACTAGGGCACATACATCTAGAATCATGGTATTTAACATCTTCGCGATGCCGCTAGCTTGGCTGCAAAAATCTTAAATTCCCACACCAGAGAAATATATCCAAAATTAGACTATATGTCCTCACCATGCTGGCTAATGTGACTATAGAAGACTTGATTCCAAAACTTAGATGACCTAGCCCATATAATTTCATCTTGACAAAAATTAAATTAAATCAACAATGGATACTCAAAATCAAATTTACCAACGAACATCAAGATTCAAAAATGAACAAAATCCATCAAATCATATAACTCAAATTCAACAATAATCCATCAAAATCAAATTCAACAACAGAAAATAAAGATAAATCAAATCAAGAAAAGAGTTTTCAAATCGAAGTTAAAAAATTCTCTCAAGGGTCGTCCCAGGAATCTCTTAAGGGATCCTAACTGTGATTGAGTACCTCAAAATATATCCTAATCCTACTGCAGGCTGTACTGGTACTCTAGTTCGAATACCACTACATAAACTCGACCTGCATGGGCCACCACTAAAAACGTGTCACGACCCGCACCCTAGAGTTAGGGCCCAAGACGTGGGTACGTCCAGCCTATGCCGCAGTATCGGCGGTAGAACGCTGTCCTAGTCTCATGCATCTAACAGTATAAGGCTAAGCAGTTTATACTCTCCGAGTGGGGGTGACATAGTATATGTAAACTCAATCACATCTAAGGTAGAGTATAATAGATATAGAAAACATGAAATCCAAATAGATACAGCAGATAGAAGTCTAAGTGTCAAAGACACACAACCCAGAAATACATCTCAAAGCTCAAATACATTAAATCCATAAATACAACTCAAGACAACTGAAACTAAACTATAAGCAAACCCTAGCTATCTATCTATACAATCTCTACTGTGTCTTCTCTAGGCTAGCAGGCAATCTCCAACTATCTGTAAAATTTTTAACAGGTCTAGTAAGGATGGGAACGAGCACATATCTCTCAACAGTTCATAGCAGGTTAGGAGTATAAATCATGTAATAGAGTAAAATACAGGAAGTGCTGAATAGGAAGTATGAGTAAACAGGAGATATTTTGTAACTGAAAGTAAATACATGATAGTAGAGACTGTAAGTGGCTACGTGATTTAGAGCACAATATGGTTATGTAAACGGCTTGGGGACACATGAATACAAATAAGGAGGCACATGAATACAGCTACTAGGGATAGTGTTCACATAACCAATTCTACTCACCCCGCCCCAATCAATACACAAGGATTCATTCAAGTTATGTTATAAGCACATGAATACAGCTAAGATACGTGAACTTATGTAATGAGTAGTACATGAGGCACATGATAAGCACATGAAAGCACATGAAGCATATGAAAGCACATGAGAACATGTAAAAACATGAACTAGTACGAGTACAAGGAGTACCTGATGCACATGATAAAGTACATGAACATGAAATACCCGATGCACCTGTAGAGGAATAACATCTCAGGAAAGGATCCATATAGTACTAATCCGTGAAGATACATGTCAGCATCAAGTAGGGTAATCTAGAGCAAGAAAATAATCCAGGTAAGTATAAAAAATCAGAGAATGTATTCGCCTCGATTGGTTGGAGTCGACGTGTGCGACACGAACGTGTCGACACGAGGTAGGTACACTGCTATGCTCTACAGAGGGTCCCAGACGACGATACGGCAGTCCCAATGAGTCCAGAGTAGTCCAAATAGCCTAGTTTGGTATATAAAGTCTAAAATCAGGGTTTGGTACACTAATCAAATCAAGAATAGAAAATGCCTATCTTAATCACGATTTACGATTTCAGAAAAATATATAAATATTTGGACATCCTTATAATGTTAAAAACTATATCTGTATTAATCGACATCTTTATATAATATTTCAAAATCCAGAAAATCGTTTCTGTAGCAATATTCCTATTTTATCAATTATGAATTTAGGCCAAAACTCAATAAACCAATACTATTTTAGAAATATTATATATTTTATATATTTTCTAAGTAAGTGATTATGTAATATAATAGAAATAAAAATAATAATAATAATAATAATAATACCATCATTATATATACTATATATAACCAATATACATTACATTAAACAATTATACATTTATTATACAAATATACATTATATTAACAAATGTACATTTATATATAAACTAATATAATTATATATAAAACTAATACAATTAAAACTATTATAATTAATAAACTATTATAATTTATAAACTATTGAAAATTAATAAACTATTATAATTCAACTATTATACTAATATATATAAACTAATATATATTATAATATATATTAATATATATAACAGAGAGGGGCTCTGTCCAATTCCTCCAAATAACCAAATCTCAAAGAAAAAAGGGGGTTAGGAGAGGCTCACGAGCGGGTTGTGCCGGCGGGAGGAGTGCCCGGCGGGTGGCGGAGGCGCAGGCACGGATCTGGAGGTCGGGCTCCGGCGGGTGGCCAGGTGGAGCATGGCCAGGGTGGCGACGGATGGGGGCTCGCGTGGCGGCGCGAGCTCGGCCAGGGCGGCGCGGGGTCGTGCCAGCGGAGTGGCGACGGCAGGTCCACTCTCTCTCTCTCCCTCTCTCTCTCTCTATGATGTGGTTTGGATAACGGTGGTGGCGGATGGGCTAACGGTGGTGGCGGTGGCCGGCGTGTGGATTTTCTTGATGGGGCGGTGGTGGTTGGTTGTGATGGCGTAGCCGAGTGGTAGATGTGATGGTGAGCTGTGCCGGCCGGTTGTAGCCGAAGGGTGGGGGCTCGGCTGTGGTGATTCGGCTGGGTCGGCGATGTGTCGGTTGCAGGAGGCCGGGATGGCGGCGGATGGGGTATGGGTCAGTTGGCCGGGGTAGCGGATCTGATGGTGGCCGTGGTGGTTCGGGTGGTGGCTGATCGGATTGGCGGCGGTGGCGTGTTCTGGGGGTGGCTGCTAGGAATTTGGGGATGTGTGTAGGGACTTTAGGTTGAAACATTGGGAAGTGGGATATTTATAGGGGTGGGAAAAACCCTAACAAATGTATAATGTAATAGGAAAAATAGGGAAAATAGTGGAAACTAACATACTAACTGCTAACCACTAACATTTTACTATCTGCCAATAATTAGTACAATAAATATTAGTTATAATTAATAATTAATTGCCAGTTACTACTAATTAACAAATGGCTAATTACAATTTAGTCAAATTTTTTCTAATTAATAAATACTAATATTCACTTAATTATTTAAATATATTTATAAATTATTTATTAGTAAATAATTATTTTGAAATTCCAAAATTTAATAACGTCTCTCCATACAGATTAATATTTAAACCTTATTGATTCAAGAAAACGACAGGAAAATTCCAACAGGACAAAATTGCCTAAAATAGTAAACCAAAGCCAACAAGGACCGATAGCAATCACGGTCAAATTTGTTTTTTTCCAAAAATTAGAATTTGCACGCTCTTCGAGATTCAGAGAAATTCAGAGAAAAAAAAATACCATTTTCGAAAATATCCAAAATTTAATTTAACGGAGGTTACATATCTGAATGTCCAAAGGAAATGTACTGTCCGAGGAGAGGTGTCTGGCTCCTATTTAGAACAGCACAAGTCACAACAAGTCCAAAATGGTAAAATAAGTTCTACTATGCATTCTACATGATTCTAGGTCATTCTAGGTCAAAGTCAACTCTTGGTCAACTCTGGTCAGCCGTACTAGTCAAACTAGGTTAACTAGGCAGTACTAGGTCTAAACCTAGACTAACAAGTCTCATTAGGCCTAACCAAGCCTAGACTATCACTCATACAAAATCACAAAGCTATACAAGTTATCAAAACACATTACATTATATTCATATACATTTTTATTACAAGCAAAGTACATAAAGACAAGGAGTAAGTGATACATGAATGTGGATATGGCAATGTGTACATAGCAGTACAATGTGTTCAAGTGTGAGGGGGTTATGTTAGAAGGATAACATTTAGCAAGGGTTCATTGTGTCACATAGAAGAAATAACATGTAAGCATAGGTTTAGCATGTGTGTGTGGGTGTTAATCATAACAAAAGGGTTTATTTATACATCAAAGGGTTTACTCATAATAGTAAGTAGGTTTTATGTGTATTCATGCTTGAGGTTATTGTCAACATGTAGAAGGGGTTTTTAACATATGAATATGGTGGTAAGTGCTAATATGGCATCATACATTCCTATTATATTGGCATTCATATAGCATACATTCATACTTGATTACGTTACTTACTTACATATGGATACTTGCACACATGTTTCAATACCTTGCATTACCCACATGCTTGCATTTCATCCATTCATTCATTCATTCATGCACCTATGCATACATATTTAAATACATTATATACTTTCATACATTATATCATTTATGCATACTCTATATTATATTACATTCTCTTAACACACACACATATATATACACATGCATACATACATATTTGTACATACAAGGATACACAAAATGCAAATGTCGTATAAAAATCTTCTACTTAAAATCAATACTATACAAATTAAGCATTCATTAAATTCTAAGATTAAATTATGTTATAGATCTTTGTGTTAGCTTTCCGAACTTTAAACGGATCGCATTTTCGTGTCCGGAAGCTCCCGAATCGCAAAAACACTGAAACACAAACACGTTCGTCTTTCGTACAGCTGACACTCAAATAATTTTACAAAAGTTTCAGAACAAATTTGGCTTAATAAAATATATATTTGGAAAGCTAACTTCGATAGGGTTCTTTTAAAAAAAATGGGAGATAAATCGAAGTTTTATGCTAAAAGTGATGACATTTCTAAGTTGCTATTGCTACTAAAAACGTGGATAATATTATGACGAATTTAGGTAGTTTGAGACAAAAAAACACAAGTATATAACATAATATATCAAGAACTCACTCTCTACACTAATATATATATATGAGACACTACAGAACACATCTCCAATACAAAAATATGAGATTAAACATGTAATAATTCATTCATACATGTCAACAACACATAGTGTGTCCAAATTTGGGGTTTTCCCACATGGGCACAACCACAACACAAGGACACTCCTATGACCTTCAAATAGACACGAAATGGACACAAATGGAGATACAACCATAGGGGTCATTCCTATGGGTTCAAAATATTCCTATATGCATGTAGGGATGGATTAGAGGAAGATTATACCTTCTGGAAGAGATTCAAAGAAAAATCCTTCTGACACGACACCGACACGTAGAGATTCTAAAAGGACACGAACGAGCTCCGAATCCTCCCAAACTTGGCTAGCACCCTCTAACCATGGAGTAGAGGAGAATGAAGAAATTGGTAGAAAAAGGGGTTGATTTGGAGATGAAATCAATGGAGGTTCATCTCTTAATTAATTTGGGGAAGAACAAGAGAGAAAGTGGATGAAAACAAATGAATGAAGGAGACTCACTCCTTATCCCCCCCATAGGTGCTACCCAAAAATGGTGAGGTGTCCCCTATTTGAATGTCCAAAATGCCCTCCACTAATCTATTTGATTTAAATTAGGAATGGGTTAAAGGTTGAGGTCAATTTAGTCTAGTTTTATGTCTCTAATTAAACTAAACCTATTCATAAATAATTAGTCTAACTACTAACTAAAATTAATATCATGTGGACTAAAATTAATATCATGTGGGCCATGCCTAACTAGTGTGTGGGTCCCATTAGAGTCAAACTACCCCCCGGGTCCCCGTTTCAAGTCGGATTGAGTTGAAATTCGAACCCGACTCAAATACCCCAAAATAATATCATAAATAATAAAATAAATTTCAACCCCAAAATAATATCATAAATAATAAAATAATTTCAAAAATATTCAAAAATGTAAAATGACAAAATACCCTTGTTTCTAAAAACTGGGGGTGACAAATCTATCCACCTTAAAAAAATTTCATCCTCGAAATTAAAACAAAGCAATCACAGGAAACACATGCAGAAAATAATCTCATTCAAATACTTTTCAAAAAACTCAGCAATAAAAAAATCTCTTTGAGGCACATCAAACATTTGTAAATAAAAGCTGATACGTGTCCGATACGGACACAAAACCATCACAAAATCACACCTATCAAAGGTCAAAATCAACAATCACCAATGCAATAAATATCAAAATAATTCAAAGAGGTCAAATACAAAATATCCTTAGGCCATAAATGACATTAAAACATCCTAATCACATGGTTAGGCTCTAGGTCAAACAGTCTCTAGGATTTCACTAGCAAAACATCAAAATCACAAGTCATGATTTTAAATAGTTTTAAAATGATTTAAAAATTACCAAAAATTATATCATGATTTAAATGTCAAATTAATAAATGATTAAAATTACAAAATTTTAAAATTACCCTCATTTTAGAAAACTGGGTGTTACAAGTCTACCCACCTTAGAAAAAATTTGTCCTCGAAATTAAAATGTTCATACTCCTTCTAGGTCAAACCCCCACAATCAAGGTCTCAGAACTTAAATAAAACATACGATTTAAAAGAATGGCATACAGGGTCATGGCATATGGTGGTAGTAAAAGTCTCATCTAGGTATACTAGTTATGCTAACCAAAACGGTCATAGGGTATCAAAACACACAAGCAATCTAGGTGCTAAACTAGAAAAGATACAGAAATAACAATCATCAAGACTGTAAGGCAGTCTACCATCCTATATGAAAACTGGTACTTATCAAAATAAAATAAAGTTAACTACCATTTATCTAATAAGGGGTACTATTCAAGAAAATCAAAATCAAAAGTTAAAGAATGAAAGCCAATTGCATGGAAATCCAATCACAATATATTTATATATATAGTGTTAGAGAGGGAAAATCTAGCATTATGTACGAGTTATGTAGTTCGTGTGTGAATGGGTGTATGTGGACATGTTCATGTGGTTAGATAGTAGGCATGTGTGTATGTAAAATATACATAAAAGTATATAGGAGGATTTGGGTTTCAAAACAATAGCTATCCAGTTACACTACTCATGGCATATTGGTTAAACAATCTACAACACACAACCTATTTACTCATAACATGCATGGCTAACCATATACATATATATATATATATATATATATATATATATATATATATTTTTTTTTTTTTATATATATATAAAGAGGTAGAGATTTAGTTATGTATCTATATACATTATAACATGTAAGCATAAACTCTATATATATCTATATAGATATATAAACATAACATAGAGAGGAAGGTATAGGTTTACATGGCAGTGTATACTAAGTTAGGGTGTGTGTGTCCTTGTACAGGGTTATAGCTTAGTATTGAAAGGTTAAATCAGTTTTAGTTCAGCATTTACATACAAAATCTGAAAATAATCTAACATTTAAACAAGTATAATATTAACATAATGCAGTTTCAGATTTTAGGGGTTTGAAATATCACAACTAACTCAATGCTCCCAATACATCCTAACATGATGGAGAAGAAACCCTAACATACTATCCATACATGTAGCTATGCATACAGTTCAATATTACATATTAAATCTAAAATTGAACTAAACATTTGAAATCAATGTGAAAATGTTAACATGTATTCAGTTTTAGGATTTGGAAAAATTCGAACATCAACCAACCCAATATTTATAACAACCTAACATGTAAGAATATGAAACCTAACATTATATCCCTACATACAACAATGTATATAGCTCAAAATATTACATTTAAAAATAGCAATTTGAACTAACATTTAAAATCCAGTATTAATGGTTAATATGCACACAGTCTCAGATTTGACAAATTCAAACACAAAACTCAACCAATTTCTTTAAAAAATGAAACCCTGTATATAACATACATGTGCAGTGATGTAAACAAAACTACTAACATGAAATTTATATTTAATTTACGAATTTAAACTGGAAAAAGCAGAGAATCATTCTATGATACTATAGTGTATCAGAAATATTGGGGTTTTGAGAATTTAAACGTCAACAACATATTAATATGTATTTAGATAGGTGGGAAATCAAAGTGTAGCATGCATACGTATAAGGCAAGGGTCTGTGTCCACTATATATTCTCATGGCCCAATATAAAAATTAATTTCTACATCAAGACCAACATTTAGATTCCTACCAAGATTGTAAAGTAGGTGATTGATGTAATCAAGACAGTTTTATTATTATTATTATTATTTAATACAATAATAATAGCAAGAAAGAAATAACGATAAAATCTGTTCTGCTTATCTGTTTAAGGAAGGAACCATTTTGAAACCCAGAGCTAAAATATCAATCCGACATAAGGTCTAGCAAAATCATCGATTCATTATATTATGAAAAACTCATAGCAAGAAGTTACACAAGGTTTATAATAACAACTAAACCTACTCATAAGTTAAATAATGAGAAGCAAAACAAAACAAACAATACTTCTCTTCTTTTTTTTAGAATGACTGAAACAAAAGTAGAGAAAACATGTTCAAGAACATTTAAGGTACAATCTGATAATCATATGCGTCTATCCAAAATTATGGTACTCTAAATCCTCGTCATACTAGTAAGCAAGGCTACGATAATCACAGAGTCCTCGACTTAGGCACATATCTCTAGAATCATGGTATTTAAAATTTTTGCAATGCCGCTAGCTTGGCTGTAAAAATCTTAAATTCCCACACCCGAGAAATATATCCAAGTCAGACTATATACCCTCACCATGCTGGCTAATGTGACTGTAGAAGACTAGATTCCATAACTTAGATGACCTAGCCCATATAATTTCATCTTGACAAAAATTATATTAAATCAACAATGGATACCCAAAAATCAAATTTATCAACGAACATCAAGATTCATAAATGAACAAAAATCCATCAAATTATATAAATATAAACTTGGATGCAACATCTAACATCAAGATTCAAAATTCAACAATCATCCATCAAAATCAATAAATACAAACTCAAATTCAACAATAGAAGTAAAGATAAATCAAATCAAGGGAAGAAGAGTTTTCAAATCGAAGTTAAAATAAGATTCTTAAGGGTCGTCCCAGGAATCTCTCAAGGGATCCTAACTGTGATTGAGTACCTTCAAAAATATATCCTAATCCTACTGCAGGCTGTAGTGGTACTGTAGTTCAAATATCACTACACAAACTCGACCTGCATAGGCCACCACTAAAAACGTGTCACGACCCGCACCCTAGAGTAAGGGCACGAGAAGTGGGTACGTCCAGCCTACGCCGCAGTGTCGGCGGTAGAACGCTGTCCTAGGTCAATCATCTAACAAAATAAAGGTACCTGTACAGTATATACACTCCGAATGGAGGTGACATAGCAATATAGTCTCAATCACATCTAAGGTAGAGCATGATAAAAGATAGATAAAACATGGAATCCACAAGAGAGATACAGCAGATAGAAGTCTAAATGTCTAAGATACACAAACCCAGAAAACATCTCAAAGCTCAATACTGTAATCCATAAGTGAATACATCTCAAGACAATTGAAATAACTATCTATACAACCTCTACTGTGTCTCCTCTAGGCTACAGACAACCTCCAGGCTATCTGTAAAATTTATCAACAGGTCCAGTCAGGACATGAGCGAGCACAATACATCTCAACAAGTCATAGCAGGAAAGAAAATATAATCATGCTAGAGAATAAAATACAGGAAACTGAAGAATAGCATAATGTAAAAAAGAGACTGCAAGTAAATATCTATGATATATATAAAAGAGAGACAATGCTAGTGATTCGGAGTACTGGATAAACATGTGAATGGCATAGGACTGATTCATTATTACACTACTTGGAATTGATTCATGATTATACTACTTGGAATTATTCACATGTTCATTTATACTCCCCCATCCCCAATCAATACACAAGGATTCAATCAAGTTACGTTAAGATTCATGATTATACTATGTTGCCCATAAGGGTGATTCATGAATTGATTCGTGAAGGCTCGGTGATCATGAGGGTACATGAGTCACTAGCTGATTCTCGAAGATTCATGATAATAGAAGCATGAGATACGTGATGTAAGTGAAACACACGAGACAAAAGTATCCGATGCTCCCGAGAGGAATAATATCTCATGAACGGATCCATATAGTACCAATCCGTGTTACCAATGTGTCAGCATCAAGTAAGATAATCTAGAGCAGAAAATATAATCCTAAGCAAGATATGAAATGATCAGAGAATGTACTCGCCTGCTATTTGAATGTCCAAAGGAAATATACTGTCCAAGGAGAGGTGTCTGGCTCCTATTTAGAACTGCACAAGTGACAACAAGTCCAAAATGGTAAAATAAAGTTCTACTATGCATTCTACATGATTCTAGGTCATTCTAGGTCAAAGTCAACTCTTGGTCAACTCTGGTCAACCGTACTAGTCAAACTAGGTTAACTAGGCAGTACTAGGTCTAAACCTAGACTAATAAGTCTCATTAGGCCTAACCAAGCCTAGACTATCACTCACACAAAATCACAAATCTACACAAGTTATCAAAACACATTACATATATATTCATATATATTTTTATTACAAGCAAAGTGCATAAAGACAAGGAGTGAGTGATACATGAATGTGGATATGGCAATGTGTATATAGCAGGACAATGTGTTCAAGTGTGAGGGGGTTATGTTAGAAGGATAACATTTAGCAAGGGTTCATTGCGTCACATAGAAGAAATAACATGTAAAGCATAGGTTTAGCATGTGTGTGTGGGTGTTAATCATAATAAAAGGGTTTATTTATACATCAAAGGGTTTACTCATAACAGTAAGTAGGATTTATGTGTATTCATGCTTGGGGTTACTGTCAACATGTAGAAGGGGGTTTTAACATATGAACATGGTGCTAAGTGCTAATATGGCATCATACATTCCTATCATGTTGGCATTCATATATAGCATACATTCATACTTGATTACGTTACTTACTTACATATGGATACTTGCATACATGTTTCAATACCTTGTATTACCCACATGCTTGCATTTCATCCATTCATTCATTCATTCATGCACCTATACGTACATATTTGAATACATTATATACTTTCATACATTATATCATTTATGCATACTCTATATTATATTACATTCTATTAACACACACACATATATATACACATGCATACATACATATTTGTATATACAAGGATACATAAAATGCATATGTCGTATAGAAATCTTTTACTTAAAATCAATACTGTACAAATTAAGTATTCATTAAATTCTAGGACTAAAGTATGTTATAGATCTTTGTGTTAGCTTTCCGAAACTTTAAACGGATCGCATTTTCGTGTCCGGAAGCTCCCGAAATCGCAAAAACACTGAAACGCGTTCGTCTTTCGTACAGCTGACACTCAAATAATTTTACAGAAAGTTTCAGAACGAATTTGGCTTATTAAAATATATATTTGGAAATCTAACTTCGATAGGGTTCTTTTAAAAAAAACGGAAGATAAATCAGAGTTTTAAGCTAAAGGTTATGACATTTCTAAGTTGCTATTGCTACTAAAAACGTGGATAAATATTATGACGAATTTAGGTAGTTTGAGACAAAAGAAACACAAGTATATAACATAATATATCAAGAACTAACTCTCTACACTAATATATATATATGAGACACTATAGAACACATCTCCAATACAAAAATATGAGATTAAACATGTAATAATTCATTCATACATGACAACAACACATAGTGTGTCCAAATTTGGGGTTTTTCCACATGGACACAACCACAACACAAAGGACACTCCTATGACCTTCAAATGGTTACGAAATGGACACAAATGGAGATACAACCATAGGAGTCATTCCTATGGGTTCAAAATATTCCTATATGCATGTAGGGATGGATTAGAGGAGAGATTATACCTTCCGGAAGAGAGATTCAAAGAAAAATCCTTCCGACACGACACAGACACGTAGAGATTCTAAAAGGACACGAACGAGCTCCGAATCCTCCCAAACTTGGCTAGCACCCTCTAACCATGGAGTAGAGGAGAAATGAAGAAGATTTGGTGGAAGAAGGGGTTGATTTGGAGATGAAATCAATGGAGGTTCATCTCTAAATTAATTTGGGGAAGAACGAGAGAGAGAAAGTGGCTGAAAACAAATGAATGAAGGAGTGACTCACTCCTTATCCCCTCCCATAGGTGGCTGCCCAAAAATGGTGAGGTGTCCCCTATTTGAATGTCCAAAATGCCCTCCACTAATCTATTTGATTTAAATTAGGAATGGGTTAAAGGTTGAGGTCAATTTAGTCTAGTTTTAAGTCTCTAATTAAACTAAACCTATCCATAAATAATTAGTCTAACTACTAAATAAAATTAATATCATGTGGACTAAAATTAATATCATGTGGGCCATGCCTAACTAGTGTGTGGGTCCCACTAGAGTCAAACAACCCCCCGGGTCCCCGTTTCAAGTCCGATTGAGTTGAAATTCGAACCCGACTCAAATAACCCCAAAATAATATCATAAATAATAAAATAAATTTCAACCCCAAAATAATATCATAAATAATAAAATAAATTTCAAAAATATTCAAAAATGTAAAATGACAAAAATACCCCTGTTTTTGAAAACTGGGGGTGACACATCATTCAGGATGCATACGTAATTATCAACAGCCAAATGTTATGCGCAAATCAAGAACTGACTTTGTGCGCCATTTAAAGACTAGTACTCTGCCATTGCGAGCGTTAAAGTCACTTGATCTTTTATAAAAGTAATTTTTCATGATTCTAACTTTTGTTTTATTTTGCCTTTCTACAGCGTCCATAGTGACGCCAAAAGGTGAGGTCGCTGTCAAAGAGGAAGTGATATCTCATTTCATCAAAGAGGAACCAGTAACTATTAAAGAGAAACTAATTTCTAAAGTCAAAATTCCTATAAAGGAAGAAACGGCTTCAGAAGGCAGTGGGACCGGAAGCTCCAATCACCCAGCTCCTATGGATGACCTTGACTGGTTAGGGCCTTCCTATACACAATGGTTGTGCGATTGGTACCTGCCCAGCATGGCCATTCTCAGGCAAGTGAATAGATTTTGTTTGCAAAAACAAAAAGTGTTTGATTACAAACTAAGAAGAGTGTGTACAAGAGTCCAAGTTGATTTCTGGGGAAGTACAACTATAGAAATCTGATCAGAAGACGATCACTTTATCCCTTGGTTGATGCGATGTCGAAGAAAAAAGCCTTTGGAGGGTGCTGCAGCAAGTGCTCAGGAGATTATGATCATTAGTGATTTATTTGAAGTAATTTGAAACTATATTTATAGAGTAGTGAAATAACTGTTAGCCAGTTATTCTGATTGGCGTAGACAACAATTGGCGCACCATCACCCTTCGTATGAACGGTTAACTTAACTGCATGGGACGCATGGCATTCTGCGAGAGAGATGTGCGTGGTCATGGGCAGTGTCATGTGCACGTTCTTCGAGATTAGTAGCATGCACGCTACGTCATCTAACCGCTTTGGATGATAATTGATTAATTAGCACCAACTGTTGAATGGCGCCGGGCGTTATCTATTGTTTAGTACAATCTGCTTAATTAATTGATTACCTCGTGCCAACTGTGAGTGGCACGAGGCAGCTGTCAGTCATTGTGACAAATCTGACACAATCTTCTCGAGCGTTGCACGTTCGGAATTCGAAATAGATTTTTTTCGACTGTCGTGCTGTCAGTCATGATGACGACTATTTCGCTTCTCGGAGAAGACTGCCACATGTCGTCCAGCGCCATCTTATGCCAGCACTATCTGATGTCAGGGGCCATCTAATAACTAGTGCCATTTGATGATTTGAGTCTTGGTGCCTTTTGTGAGTAGCACATGGTAATGTTTGATTCAATTGGAGATTCTACAAGTCTCCCTTCAAAGTTTTCAAATTTGAAAAGTTCAAAATTTGAAATACTTTGAATAAGAAGCGATCTTTTGCACCATTGGCGCAGTGCATAATCATAATTGACCAGCTTTTTGTGCACAAATTGTGCGACTGTTGGGCTGAGTCTTAGGCTATAAATAGCCCTCTGAGGGGGGACAAAGAGAGTTCTTTATTTAGAAATTTTCTTCTCTAAACTCTTTTCATCCAAGTTCACGAAACTTTCCTCACTGTCGACCATGGCACCGAAGAGATCCACCGCCGCAAAGGGCATATGTGCCGCCGGAACTCTATCATAAGCGACACCACGGAGGGCACCACGACACGCATCGTCGTCGGTAAAAACCAAGGAGGTTCACTACAATCTTGAAGGTAAATGAACAATCGAGGATGACAAACAGCAGAGTTTACGCCATCCGCGTGTAACGCAATCAAGGCCAACGTCGACTGCCTCTTTCAGAGTGCCAGTCGGCGCTTGCGCCATTCTCTAAACGCGTTGTCTCAGTATATCACGTGCCATGTGCTGTGATGCCCGTATTGTCATGTTGCGCGAATTATATCACTTTGGATGCAAGCATAATTATCAACTGCCAAATGTTATGCGTAAATCAAGAACTGACTTTGTGCGCCATTTAAAGACTAGTACTCTGCTATTGCGAGAGTTAAAGTCACTTGATCTTTTATAAGAGTAATTTTTCATGATTCTAACTGTTGTTTCCTTTTGTCTTTCTGCAGCGTTCATGGTGACGCCAAAAGCTGAGGTCACTATCAAAGAGGAAGTGATATCTCCTTTCATCAAAGAGGAACTAGTAACTATTAAAGAGGAACTACTTCCTAAAGTCGAAATTCCTATAAAGGAAGAAACAGCTTCAGAAGGCAGTTGTATCGGGAGCTCCAGTCACCCAGCTCCTATGGATGACCTTGACCAGTTAGGGCCTTCCTATGTACAATGGTTGAGGGAATGGTATCTGCCCCAGCATGGCCATCCTTGGGCAAGCAAATAGGACATATTTCTTGTCTTCAATGTTTCCTGCTTTGATATGTTTTAAGATGTAGCTTTGTAACGCCCCAGTCCCAAAATATATAGGACTAAGTACGTGAACATGTCAGATGCACATATACGAAGAATACTCCAATATATGGAATCCTTGTATACATACATAAGCTGTATATAAAATAATCACAGGCGAAAATAATATAATCTAATCTCATCACTGCTCGACACAGAAGATAATAGAGTCTATATAAAAAATGAGTGTATCAAAAGATAGCCGGGTGGACATACCCACTCCAAACAACTATAAAAAATAGTCTCACAAGATCGGAGTCCAACCTCCACAAAATAGAAAGAAAAGAGATGTATAAATATCCACTAATGTCTCAATAAATAAATAGACTAGAAATCAGCAGGAGATGCCTCGCCATCAATATAGGATGGATCCAGTGCCGCTCCGTACTCCTGCGGGAACTCGTCTAACCCTGGAAAGATAACCAGGTCCTCAACGGGACGTAACAAGATACAAGAAAATACCATGCCATATAAACTGTGATATATAAGATAAAAGAAAGGGGATGCATGCAATAGGGTTCCTGACCATTCTACTGTGAATATGTAGCTGAGAAACAATTCTTTGACTCATGAGAAATGGTTGTAGATGGGATCGGCATAGTCCCTATGTAGGGCACCAGGGGCCTACGTCCGTAACGTCCGAAGATCGTCAGAGGGTGCCATGTGCAAGGGGTACGTCCATAACGCTCTGGAAAACGTCAGAGGGCACCTGGGGCCTGCGTCTCCGAAGGAGTGCACAGGTAATCAGGGAAGTACAAAGAAGCCCATACGTCAGGTATTGTTCTCCCACCCAATGCCTAGTATTATCATCTCCATGACTGATATGAACATCTAGTAACTGCAATTCTATTGGCAGTGTCTTCTAACATGCAATTATATTGGCATTTACTCATATCCGTCGTACACTACATACGTATCGGTGGCCAGCCAACTACGCGAGTACGTATCCTACATGTGACTCATAATACATGGTAAAGCAAGTGTCAAGGCCGTATGAGGTATACCAATACCTCATCATAACTGGGTGGTCACTAGGCTAGGTCAATGCAAGAGAATAAAACCAAAAGCAGTAAAACGACCGATGGGGTCGCTTGCACCCAAGTGTGACATGGACGCACAGTGATATAATACTAACAAAAAATAAGAAATGCTGATTATAAATAACTAAAAATAAGAATAAGTAAATCACAGAGTAAGGTGGCAAGGTATCTTGCTTGACAGTACGAGAATAGTAACCCCAACCAATCAATCACGTCAGCAAAAACGTCAAAATCCACGAACAGCTCTGGATGCTGAAACAAACATCAAGAATGTTCCCGACGTAAAAGATATATCTAGGAAATGCTTGTCCAAAAGTCTAATTCTGGAACAGAGGTAAAATTGTAATTTTGGGTCAAAACGATATCCGTCATTGGACCCATTTTGCACCGAAACGCGTGCCAATGTCTATGGTCTCTAAAGTCATCAAACTACGTGTCTATAGGTCTGGTTTGAGGAGACGAATCCAACTGTATGTCCAGAGTCGGATTTTGGTGAGCCGTGCACAATTTTGCTCGTTGGATCGGGTCGCGGGCCTGCCAAATAGGCATTTCGAGCAACCTTCTCAGAATCTGACCAAACTTGGCACACAGGACCAGAATTTTGATTCGGTCCTATTGGCATAAGTTTTATCTCGATACGACGAATGTACACAAAGTTAGGGTCAAGTTTGTAAAAGGTCGATACAGGGGTATCTCGACGGATACGTACCGATTTTGTCGCGCACACGCAACGAAATTGAGTCCCGTCAGTTCCTACATGTCGGCAACTCCATACGCGCCTTTCGATGCATATAGTATACAAGCATATCGCCCAGTTTGTTGGGGCGTACGCCGTATCGGGATGTTTTTAGAAAATTCTCAGTTTTTAATACAGTTTTTCCTCTAACTTTTACAACACAAAACTTCATGCACTATATCGAAAAGTAAATCTACTAGGTGCGTTTTACTCTCGGTTATGTTATTGTTGACTGTTTTCAATTGGTTTATCAAAATCTTTGGTGTTTGGACCAAAAATTGGCTTCCAAGTTGGGTTCCTGAGCTGTCCAATACTCTATTTTCGAGTCAGAAATTTACTCGACTTTGCGTCGAGTTTTGTGTCAATCCGAGGGACGATGTCGAATTCCCTTTGAAGGGACTCGAATAGGATTACATTGTCTACATGTAGCAACTTACGGATTGCAAAATGAGTGAAGGTGCGGGAAGAAATCAAGGTCGAAAAGGAGTACCATGCGGTCGGGTTCTAAACAGGGGGTTTCGGGTGCTGACGGTTGGGGGCGGCGCTCCGGCAGTCAGGGCGGCGATCGGGTGTCACGTCGGGTGCATGGGGATGCAGGGGATGCTCAAGGATGGTCGCAGCACTCACAATGGAAAGATTTTCTACGGTTTTGCACACTGATCACTAGGCAGATATATATTTGAACAAAAACTTAAACTCCTAAATTTTGTTCTAACCAGATTAAGATTTTGATTTGATTTACGTTAGGATTGAAGAGAATCCTCCTGGGATTCGGTATGCCAACTTTGGGATAAGTTCGAGGTGTCGATAGGAGGATTCAAATTTGAATCGTCCGCGCTCAAGGATTTCCTTTCCGCTCGGTTTTGAGCCAGAAAAGAGGGTCGGGATTTAATTGGGATTTAGATCTCGTGGGAAATTCAATTTGAATTTCTCGCGAGAAGTTCAATGAGTTTTTTTTTCTCTACTACTTATGCATGTATTTATATATATGTATATTTTTTTTTATATATATGCATGTATTTATATATATGCATGTATTTATATATATGTATTTATATATATATATATATATATATATATATATATATAAATATATATATATATATATATATATATATATATATATATATATATATATATATATTATTTTTTTGGAACCTAAACTTTATTGAATAATAGGCGTAAAATGCTGAAGCCTATACAAGTAAGCGCGCTCAACACGACCAGAGTAAAAGAAAACAAACAGCGCGAGACGCGCACAAAATGTAACCAGATCTCTACGACAGCCGACAGGGGGAGTACAAGAGACCCGAAAAAATACCTAAACAAGGGCCTCCCAAAAAGTGTTGGAGGCGTGAGAGCAGCGCCTCCTAGCTTTAAGAATTTGTCTGATAACCTCTTTGAATAATTGTGTAGGGAGGAGTTGGTAACCTTCATATCTGAATTTGTTCATGTTCTTCCATAAGACCTAAATTCCAACGGCTACGACGATCTGATGTCCGTGGGAGCCACTCCAGCTGGCCAGAAGATCGTGGAAGCCCCTAGTCGGAGGGAAAAGACTTAGCCTATTGTGAAGATTGAACCATATCTGAGTCGCCAAGTCACCAGAAAGAAGGACGTGCTCTGCCGATTCCAAATTATGCTCAACGCAGCAGTGGCATCTGGACGCGAGGCTGAATCCGATAGATTTGATAGAGTCGTTTGTCGGTAGCTTTCGGCGTAATGCGCGCCAGATAAGTATATACCATTTGATGGGAATGCATGACTGCCAAAACTTAGCACAAGTGGTATATATATATATATATATATATATATATATATATATTAAAAAAAAAAAAAAAAAAATATATATATATATATATTAAAAATATATATATATATATATATATATATATATCTGAATTTGTTCATGTTCTTCCATAAGACCTAAATTCCAGCGGCCACGACGATCTGATGTCCGTGGGAGCCGCTCCAGCTGGCCAGAAGATCATGGAAGCCCCTAGTCGGGGGGAAAAGACTTAGCCTATTGTGAAGATTGAACCATATCTGAGTCGCCAAGTCACCAGAAAGAAGGACGTGCTCTGCCGATTCAGAATTATGCTCAACGCAGCAGTGGCATCTGGACGCGAGGCTGAATCCGATAGATTTGATAGAGTCGTCCATCGGTAGCTTTTGGCGTAATGCGCGCCAGATAAGTATATACCATTTGATGGGAATGCATAACTGCCAAAACTTAGCACAAGTGGTATATATATATATATATATATATATATATATATATATATATATATATATATATATATATATATACTTATATCTAGGATTTTACATAAATCTACATATATATGCACATATCAAAATTACAAATAAAATTTCTAAACTCCATATATATGTGCTTATATAGAAGGTTATATTATACCATATATAAGTTTATCAAAATTTAATAAAATTATAAGTAAATTTCTAAACTCTATATATTCAATAGTGTATTACCGCCAACCTTTGCAAGCAATATATCATATATGTATACAATCATATATATACCTATATATCACACTTTCAATATACTCCTATACAATTAAATTCCTTATGCAACAAAATATGCTATAAATCAAAAATAAATTAAATAAATTCATATAAAATAGAGGGGGTTTACAAGCTTGCTTTTTTTTCTTTGCAAATGTAGTACTTTACTCCTTTTTATGGAGAAAGAAATAAAGAACCCTTCCTTTTGCTCATTTGCTATGATGTTAGTTTTTTTGAAACAACATTTGTCAATGATGGGTTGCTTAATACAGACAATAGAATTTTTAGAGGTGATGTAACAAGTCGTTAATATAGATAGCTGAATTCAGAGGTAATGTGGACGTGAATTCGTATATCTATTGATTATCCTTGGGCCAACTAGGACTCAAGAACCGGAGATCTCTTAAAATAAATGGGTTTCAAAAGATGATATTTATGATAATGTAGTAGATGTTGTGGGTCAACGATGATGTATCATAAGATCTGGATAGACTCCGCTGGGGATTCAAAGATTTAAAGTATGTACAATATTTGTCAAAAAATATGGTACACGTTTCAAACATGGTATTTTTTCAGGAATTTGTCGTTGATAGGCATCATAGCGATTCGGCCATCCATCCCAGACAGTTGATAAGCTTCGTTAGAGAAAACTTTACTTATAACATCGGGACCTTCCCACTTTGGTTTGAACTTGCTCTTGCTTATGTGTGTCATAGTCATAGGACGTCTGACGGTAAGGACTAGCTCGCCTTTTTGGAATGCTCGTACTTTGACTTTACGGTTGAAGGCTTTTGAGATATGGGCTTGATATAGCTCGATGTGTTGTTGAGCTAGTAGCCACTTCTCGTCAAGTGCTTCAAGCTTCTGAAGTCGAAGACGATCATTATTTTCTGCTGTGAGTTTGTTGGCAATGGCAATCTTAGAGAAGGGATTTGAATCTCCAATGGTAGGATAACTTCACATCCATACACCAAAGAGAAAGGTGTACAGCCAGTCGGAGTACGTACGGTAGTACGGTAGGCCCATAGACATTCTACAAGCTTTTCGCTCCAGTTCCATTTATTGGTGGAAACGAACTTCTTAAGAAGCTTGATGATCGTTTTGTTGAATGCTTTAGACAAACCATTAGTGGCAGGATTGAAGGCTGTAGAAGCAACATTGTTGATCCTATTGTCATCGCAGAACTGAGTGAACTTTCGACTGATGAATTGAAGTTCGTTGTCGTGGATAATTTGCCAAGGAACACCGAATATGTAGATCACATAATGTTTAAAGAAGTTGATGACATTGCTTATCTTGACTTCAGTCAAGGGTATAACTTCGGCCTACTTTAAGAAGTAATCGGTTATAGCTACGATAAACTGATGTCCTCGAGATAAAGAAAGATTAATAGGACCAATGACATCCATGTCCCAAGCTTCGAAGGGCCATGATGCTGCAGTCGAATGCAGGAATTCTGATGGTTGATGAATAAAATTTGCATGGATTTGCCATGCTCGACATTTTCTTGAATATTCAATATTATCTGATACCATGGTTGGCTAATAATATCCCATGCATCGGATCCGATCCTTTAGCTTAGGACCAGGCTGATGTGCACCACAGATACCGTCATGAGCTTCACATAGTATCTATTTTGCTTCATCTTCCGCAAGACAACGTAGAAGCATACCATCATATGATCATCAATAGAGCGTTTTGGAGGTATGATTGTAGTAGAATTAGAGTGATCGCCGACAGATTATTGTGGCTTCTTTGGGACCTTTAGGTAGGATGTCTTATACCATAAAGTCGATGAAAGAAGCCCTCCAGTCTTTACTCTTAGTATAAACTTTGACTGAATTGCTGTACACCAGATGCAAATTATTCTCGATGTAAAATAATTCCCTGTTAGTGATAACGATCATCTATTATCTTTTCACAGGGTCGCCAATACTGCCGCTATATTAGCAAGCACATCAACTTCTATATTACAATCTCGACGTACATGTTTAATGAAGAAGCCTTTGAATGGTGTAGCCAGTTTGACTGCTGCTTCATGATATGGAACGAGATCTTGATGCCAAACTTCGTACGTGCCTCTAACCTGATTGACAATCAGCTTAGAGTCTCTGTATACTTCCAAGTATTCGATATCCAACTGTTTAGCTAATTAGAGACCGATGAGTAGAGCGTTGTATTCAGTGACATTATTACAGCACGGCTCGTCCAAGGAATAGACTGTTTGAATGGCTAGTCCTTCTAGTGATACCTGTTCGACGTAAAAAAAGATTGAACAAACTTTTTGCTTCATTAAACGTATAAGGTATATGTGTACAAAGAAGGAAGTCCTAAATAGGATATTATAATTATAGGGACAAGAGGTTTCTGGAAAAGTGTGACAGTGGAGATCGAGCACTACAGCAGCTCCTTTACTCCGTTGATGATCTGACGACGAATCAAACTTGCTATGGCTCTCTGGCGCCTTTGATGGGACTCTGGAGTCACTGATCAAGAGGCTGTCTGGATGAGAAGATCCCTTGAAGATGGTTGGTTGGTTCTTTGGTTGATAGGTAGATGAGGGTGGTCGACTCTTCGTAGATGGAGATCGTTGCTCCTTTGAAGATTGTCAATTTTTGATTCTCCTCTGTTGATGCCTTCTGTCGATCGATCCTCCGATTATGTCGATCTTTTTGTCGATCACCTGGTGGAAGAAGAACTCCTTCTATTTATAGAGAACCGAGCACATATGCGATGTGCATTAGGGTTCTTGAAATATAAAAGAATCTGTCGTCATTGTACGGTATGGGCTTCTGTGGCGCTGACACGTGACGGACATCGAGATTCCTCTCAAACAAGATCTCTGGTGGTTATAAACATAACCGAAGGAGGTGACATATGGCACATACCGATTTTCTTGCTCGGATACAGTTGAGTAAATCTTGGGATTTTATCCTAGATTTGGAGTCTAATTGATCCTTGATTTAAATCAATCTGGTATGATATCAATCATGATTTAGTCTTAATCTTCTCTACAAGAGGCTGTTTAAACAAACCAATTGGGGTGGACCCATGCTTTCTGTGCCTCTGGTGAGGACTAAGTGCTGCTGTGCTTCTGTGGCGACGAGTAGACCGTGCTTTTGGAGACGACGAAACCTCTGTGCTTTCAGGCGACGAATGCACTTGGCTTCGAATGACGATGAGACTTCTGTACATATAGAGCAACTTATGAAGCTGTGTTTCGGGCTACCAGAGTCACTGTGCTGTAGGCAATAAGTAGGCTTGTGCTTCAGGTTGGCGAGGTTACTGTGCTTTTGGAGCGACAGGTTGACTTGCATTGGTTGTAATGGAAGTTTCCAAGTCTCTTCTAGAGAAGTGACTTAAGCTTCTGATCCGGAGCAGATGACTGTGCCATAGAAATGGAGATGGTGTGAGCATATTACCATCCTACGTCTCATGTGGATGCAGGTAAGTAGCTACACCTCTAAACAGTGAAGGTGTTAGCTGTGAAAGGAAGGATATGACACCCTTGCGTGTCTTAGATTGGCACAGGCAGATAGCCGCACCTCTGGAGTGAAGACACTGGCTTCTAGAATAAAAGAAAGGAATGAGGGTCCTACCACCATCTTGTTTCTGAAGTTGGCGCAGGGAGGTGTTGCGTCTCTAGCTCGAAGGCTCTGGCTTCTTCAAAGTGTCGAGTTATTGATATACTTCTGAGAGGTTGCGCCCACAAGAATATCAGAACATGCTTCGGTGGAAGTTAATCTTCCAGCGTGTGTATCAAGAAGAAGGAAGGCTGTGCTTCGATGAAGACTGCATCCTTTGTAGATCCCTCTAGGCTTCTGTCGAATCTGTACTAGATCCTTTGTAGAAAAACAGAATTGGTCCCTTATGTATGGTCTTGATGTATCTGTACTAGACTTTGGTAGACATGACAATGAAGGGACTTCTCTCCATATCTTCTGTTTTGTCTTTTTAGCACTGAGTCTGAGTCTTTTGCACCTTTTACGCTTTGGAAAAGGGATGTCTTCAGCTGAGATTTTACCCCCTTCAAAGTGTTCCGAACTTGAGTCAAGCTCGGGATACTTTGAACAGAAGCATGAATACGCGTCAGGACTGTACGAGCTGGGTGATGGCTGGTGTCACGCCTAGCTCTTAGCCTTAATGGTCCTGAGTCATCATTTCAGAGCATGGGCTCCTGATTGCTTCTCGATATTGGAGCCTCTTGCATCTTTGTAGGGATCGCAAATCTCTTTAGCAGAGGAGGCTCAGAGTCACGTTCTTTTGGTCACTCGTAGTACTGCCATCTGTCATGGAATGGAGCTTTAGCTTAACTTGTAAGCTTCATTATGACCGGTGTCTGGCTCATGCTTGGACCACACGAATAGCCTGTAAACCCCCAAAATTTTAGAGTTATTTATTTATATATTTTATAAAAAATTTATGGTTCTTTCATCATCCTAGTAGCAAGTTTAATGCTACACTGTATGTCCAGATAGATAAACATTTACTAACTTCTGTATAAAGTAGTCAGAAAAATATTTATGTTATTTGAAATTTTTTTATGAATTTTTACTATATTGTTTTTTTTCTTTTACAGGTTTTAATTGACAACTAAAACTATATATAATTAATAAATTATTTTTACTAATATTAATAGTGGCAGTTAATTGCCACATTACATAAAGCTAGTAGGTTTTACTAATAATAATTTTGCAAGTTTTTATTGAAATTTAGGTTGATTTTGTGTGTATAAACATTTATGTATAGTAAAAAAATTATATACATATATATATATATATATATATATATATATATATATATATATATATATATATATATATATATATATATATATATATATATCAACTCACGAGATATTGAAGACAATATATCGCGAGATGAAAATCTACTTTAAACCCGATCCAGGCTTCGTAGATAACAAAGAAACCTCTATTATAATATATATATATATATTTTATATATATATATATATATATATATATATAAAATATATATATATATATATATATATATATATATATATATATAATAAATAAAAATATATATATATATATATATATATATATATATATATATATATATATATATATATATCAACTCACGAGATATTGAAGACAATATATCGCGAGATGAAAATCTACTTTAAACCCGATCCAGGCTTCGTAGATAACAAAGAAACCTCTATTATATATAGCGGGTTAGAGAGGGAGCATATCGAAAAAAACCCTAACTCCCCAAAACTGTCGTGACCGCCGATGACCATCCCGCGACCAAGCCCCGCCACCTGCACGCCGGCGCAGAGCCCTGGACCGCCGGCCAACCGCCAATGCACCCACGCGGGCAACAGGCAACAGTAGCAGCAGCAACAGTAACGACTGCTACGGGCCAAACTTTACGACGCCGGTGCATCCTCCTCAACCGCTCGTTTCATAAACCAATTTCTCAGGTTCGATCTACACCTAACCCCCTTTATTACACTTCAGGTAGATTTAATTTGTTCACGTTATATACAAAAAAATTTGAACCCAAAGTCAAGAAAAACCTGTTCGTAATCAGAGTAATAGGGTTGTTCCAACCCGCAACTTGGAAGGCCAACCATGGCCGACCTGGTAACAGTATTTTGAAAACTAATTATGAGCAGTTGTAGATAACATATAGGAGGGTAAATCCCTTCTCATAGAATTACTTTTATCCATTATACAAAAAGTTAATTATTACTAAAATAAAGAAAAACCTAGTTTAGAAAACTAAAAACACCCCGATATGACGTGCGTCCCAAAAAATTGGGTGACATGGTCGGGAATCGAAAGCATCGAAAGGTGCGTATCGAGTTCGCGGACGTGTGGACTTTGACGGAGTTCAAATTGGTTGCGTGTGCACGACGAATTTGATACGTATCCGTCAAAATTCACCATATCGGCTTCTTTGCAAATTAGCCAATTACTTTGTGCACGTTCACCAAATCGAAATAAAACTTGAGCTAACTGGACTGTATCATTTTTCTGGTCATGTATGCCAAGTTTGGTCTAATTTTGAGAAGGTCGACCGGAACACCTATTTGGCGGGCCCGCGACCCGATCCAACGGAGAAAATTATGCACGGTTCGCCAGAATCCAACTTTAGACATAAGATTGGGTTTATCTCCTCAAATCGGACCCGTAGACATGTATTTGATGACTTTAGAGACCATAGATACTGGTACGAATTTTGGTACAAAACAGGTCCAAAGGCGGACATCGTTTTAATCTAAAATTATGATTTTGCCCCTATTTCAGAATTGGACTTTTGGATAGGCATTTTCTAGATATATCTTTTACATCATGAATGTTCTTGATGTTTGTTTCAACATCCGGAGCCGTTCGTGGAATTTGGCTTTCTTGCTTCATCAATTTGCTGGTATGGGCTATTGGATCCTGTGCTTTTGTACACAACCTCAGGCAAGATACCTTTCCATATTTACTGCTTATATTTAGTTGCATTTTCTTTAGTTATTGCATATTATTGTCTGTTTATTTCTAGTTCTTTCTGTTGATTTACTTGCTTATTTTTCGTGATACATGATGCAAGTACTAGCCTTATTTCTTCCTTGTTTTTAAGTTATGCATATGAACCTAGAGCTAAGGAACTACCATCTGTAGTGTATTACATAAACCTTGACACAGTTGTACCATGAGATATGTGTGAGATGAGTAGCATGTAGAGGTACTTGCATGTTGGCTGATCACCCGTGCGCATGCGTTACGTCTAACTGTTAATAGAGACATGCTAGGAGACTTATCGGTTAATAGAGGTACATGATCACGGATGCGACTTAGATAGGTGCATAGGGAGGGGATAACATTTTCTTGTCATATATGCTTCTATTACACATTCTTTTCTAACCCGGAAGCTCCATTGGAGATACGGGTATGATGACCCCCTCAGGTTGGCCACTGATGTTTTTGAACGTTATGTGCTTCGTCACTGGTACCCAAAAGGGGACTATACAAGATCCTATTTACATCCAGGGCTCATACGAGTAAAGGTATGTTCTTAGCTGCATAAACACATTAGAATGGTTAGGTAAACCCTAGTCAACGTCATGTTACCCTCGTCCATTAGTAGCTTGGGACAATGTCGCATTGCGGTATAGTGTGCTACCCTTTGTCCTTGTTTGGTTGTAGGGGTAGTCCACTGTTTCGATGCTGAGATATTGAACCTTGTTACAATTGGGACTATTTTACTTTACTTGTGGCTTATGACATATTATATATTCAGCTTATTATAGCATGTTCTTCCTGTATATTGTTACGTCCCTCTGAGGAACTGGTGATCTCTCCAGGTGTGTGCTTTTATGATGTTTCGCAGGTGCTCTAGCCAAGACCATGCCTTACTCTCTTCGAGATGTATTTGATGACTTTAGAGACCGTAGATACTGGTACGAATTTCGGTAAAAAATAGGTCCAAAGGCGGACATCGTTTTAATCCAAAATTATGATTATGCCCTTGTTCCAGAATTGGACTTTTGGATAGACATTTTTTAGATATATCTTTTACATCATAAATGTTCTTGATGTTTGTTTCAACATCCGGAGCCGTTCGTGGATTTTGGCTTTCTTGCTTCATCAATTTGCTAGTTTAAGCTATTGGATCCTGTGCTTTTGCACATAACCTCAGGCAAGATACCTTGCCATATTTACTGCTTATATTTAGTTGCATTTTCTTTAGTTATTGCATATTATTGTCTATTTATTTGTAGCTCTTTTTGTTGATTTACTTGCTTGTTTTTTGTGATACATGATGCAAGTACTAGCCTTATTTCTTCCTTGTTTTTAAGTTATGCATATGAACCTAGAGTTAAGGAACTACCATCTGTAGTGTATTGCATAAACCTTGACACAGATGTACCATGAGATATGTGTGAGATGAGTAGCATGTAGAGGTACTTGCGTGTTGGCTGATCACCCGTGCGCATGCGTTAGGTCTAACTGCTAATAGAGACATGCTAGGAGACTTATCAGTTAGTAGAGGTACATGATCACGGATGCGACTTAGATAGGTGCATAGGGAGGGGATAACATTTCCTTGTCAAATAGGCTTCTATTACACATTCTTTTGTAACCCGAAAGCTCCATTGGAGATACGGGTATGATGACCCCCTCAGGTTGGCCACTGATGTTTTTGAATGTTATGTGCTTCGTCACTGGTACCCAAAAGGAGACTATACAAGATCTTATTTACATCCAGGGCTCATGCGACTAAAGGTATGTTCTTAGCTGTATAAACACATTAGAATGGTTAGGTAAACCCTAGTCAACGTCATGTTACCCTCTTCCATTAGTAGCTTGGGACAACGTCGCATTGCGGTATAGTGTGCCACCCCTTGTCCTTGTTTGGTTGTAGGGGTAGTCCACTGTTTCGATGCTGAGATATTGAACCTTGTTACGATTGGGACTATTTTACTTTACTTATGGCGTATGACATATTATATATTCAGCTTATTATAGCATGTTCTTCCTGTATATTGTTACGTCCCTCTGAGGAACTTGCGATCTCTCCAGGTGTGTGCTTTTATGATGTTTTGCAGGTGCTCTAGCCAACACCATGCCTTACTCTCTTTCTTCTAGATGATTGCACTTGAACTTGTCTTGCATCGCTTGACAAATTCCTTTATTTTGTATTCCTCTCTTTCAATCATTGGTAGTAGATTTATCTCCGCCCAACATCCTGTACAAATGACAATGCATAGTTGATTATATTATTATTCTCTATTTTTGTGGATGAGATTTAGTTATCGTGGTTTACTGCATTTTACAGCTTATCTACACATACGGGAGTTTCATACATTGGGGTATACTTTGTATGTATACAGCTGGCATGTCTACGTACTTAGTCCTAGGTATTTTGGGATTGGGGTATTACACAGCCGACATAATGGACTGTCCTCCTTCAAGAAAAGACTCAGTTGCTTCAATAATGGCCTTGCTTGCGTGATATTCGACTACTGACGACCCTGGAGTTTGCTTGAGACGGCCGTCGGTGGCAAATCTTTTTATCCAAAGAAGCGTAGTAGAACTGCCACTGGATCTCGAGACATCCCGCGTTCATGATGTCGTGGGCATCAATGGCGTCTCGGTGCTCTGCTTCCTGGGTTAGGATTGCTTGCCATTCTGACCGAGGAATTGCAAGGCCTACTGCTGTGGTTGCTCTCGCCGGCCAGCTAGGGAGATAGGGAAGTCCTGTGCTCGTCTTTATCCTCGGCTCAGGCTAGTAGCAGCTTCTAGCGGTGGCTTCCTTTTGACCAGGAAGTGATTGGCTCTGTTACCACCTCGCCCGTGCTAATGAGAGCTTGTACAGCAATTTCAGCTTTTTTGCTTCTGTGTATGTAACTACGAAGAATCTGTAACAGGTCTTTGTAGCCACATGTTTTTATACGTAGAAGCTTTCTTGTTCCCTTTGTTTTTGTCTCCAAAATAAAGAGGGAATCTTCATAATGGATTTGCCTGACCAGAGGTAATATGGACATGGTAGGCTTGATCTTTGTCGGGGTATAGGACAACAATTCAGAGGTAATATGGACGTGAACTATTTTCTAGACCGTCGGAATAATTATAGAACTGATACGAAAAGAACGACTACTCAGAGGTAATGTGGACATGGTAGTCGCATCTTCCAGGCGTAGAGAAGCAATCCAGAGGTAATATGGACGTGAAGTGCTTCACCTACTTGAGAGAATGTATAGGAGGGAGAGCGAGAGATCCCCTTACCAGAACTCATAGGTACCCTTTTCAAGGGTTGTGGGTGCCTATGCTGGTTCTGTCTTCAGACGTAATACTTCTTTAGGAACTTGCCATTGATGGGCATCATTAATAAGTCTCCATTAGGCTTAGCTAGCCGATAAGCACCGTTGGAGTACACCATTTCTATGACGAACGTTCCTTCCCACTTGGGCTCGAACTTCCCAGCCGTCTTGTGGGTCATCACCATCGGTCTCTATACTTCCAAGACGAGGTCGTCCACCTGGTAGAATCTTTTGCGAACCTTTTGGTTGAAGTCCCCAGAGATGTGAGCTTGGTAAAGCTCAATCCTTTGTTATACGAGCAAGCACTTTTCATCCAACGCTTCTAGCTCTTGTAACCGCCTAGGCTGATTGTCTTTGACGGTTAACTGATTGGTGATCATGTTAGCAGACAACATCTTCTTAAGGACTTAACCCATGCTGGTATCGGAGTCCCAAGTTAAGGAGTCAGAAGAGTGTGAGTGCCTCATGACTTCTTCTGAATCTTCTGAAGTAGTCGTAGGTGTAACATACCCCAGCCCTCGTCTAGTACGTTGGTAGTAGTTTTCAGTTTTTTCCTTTGGAGTGTGAATCCGTATGGGAAGACGCCGGCCTTTTCCATAATTGAGCCCCTTGTTGCTATTCAGGTCATCGCCCATCTTCTGGATAAGGTTCTTGGCCTGCACCGTATAGCGGTAGAACTGTATTTTGTCGCTGTCGAGGTCTGGGTCTTTAGGAGTTATTCGCTGCGGATGCTCCAATCGATCGAATATGATGGGTTCCTCTTATTTTTTCCTGGCTGGAACTACAAAGTAGGTGCCTCGGGTTGGGACAACCCGGCTCACATGGTTGACAATTGTCACTTGTGTCTGTAGTTTACACAGAGAATTGTCTAGAAAATATTTTGTGTTCCATCATGCGCCAGAGTAGTTCGATGACAACTTTCTGTTGATAAAGTGGGATATCTTGTCCTGAGGGATGATATCATCAAAAGAGTGGGCCTCTGTATCGATACAAACATAATCTTTTATCTCTTCGTCAGTGAGGGCTAGAGCTGCCTTCGGAGGAGAAGGAGGATGCCTCCCTTTCAGCTAGACCATCAAAGGAATGGTGGTCGGATGCTCCTGTGCCTTGTTGGTCGACCTTGGGGACCTTCGGGGTAACTTTATAGTATAGGCTCCTGACCATCTCCTACCGTCATTGGAGGCAAAGGTGGAGCTTTGTCCCGAAGCTGAACAACAAGAGGCGCTGACACCTTGGAAGGCCTCCCTTTTAGTCGAACCTTTAAATGTTCTTCGGCTACTGCTATGCTTTCTAAAGCTGTCAACGCCTCTTTGTCAGAATCATTGCTGTCGTCATCCTAGAAGGACTGATTTGTACAAATCAACATCCGTACAGTAGGCTTCAAGTCCTCAGAACGGGGCAATATCAGCGAACTCTGTTTTGATCGTCCCGTTGTTGGCCACATATTTCATATACTGCTGTAGGGTGGAAGGGACAATCAGGTACTCATGGATCCTTGGTCGCCCGAGCAGTATGTTATAATTTATGTCTGCATCAATGACATAACAAGTCGCTTCAGTATGACGGTCGCCAATCTGACATTTCAGGCAAATTTTTTCCAAGGGCTCGCTCTTTTCCGCGTTGAAGCCACTGATTGTTGTGTTGGAGGCTGTCAACAGATGCATCGGAACCCCTAAAGTTTGAAGCAGGCTTCTTGGGTTAATACTCAAAGAGGAACCTGGGTCGATGACGATGCGATCGACCTTAATGGCACCAACATACCGCGTATAATACGGAACCCCTAATGTTGTAGGGCTTGATAGGCCCGATTGCCGGATCCTTTCTAAGATGTTTATCGAAACGAACCTCCTTCTATTTCTGCTTATCCATGGTAGGGGGCCGGGATGGACCCGCCTCTGGTGCCTCAAGGATCTGAGGTAGAACTGCTCCTGATATATCTGGGACAGAGGGAATATTTGGTGGAGACTCTTCCTGGTCTGGAGCCTCGCTCTTCTCTTGCCTCTGCGCCAAGCGGGTGGTCACGAAAGCATCGTCGATCGATGTCGAGACCATACGGCTTGCCTTGCTTTTCTTTTCTTTGGCAGAGAGGGTCATAGATGACATCATGTCGGGAACTAAGTCAGGATGTATCCATGTGACTTCACCTCGAGGCGTAGAGAACAGGACGAGCCCTTGAGCGTTATCCCGTGCTGGTGGAAGGTTGGCTACTTCTATCGTCGCCTTTGGAATAGTGATGACGCCATCTTATACCTCTGTGACTGGAAAACTCTCGAACGAGAGAGTAACTATGTTGGCTGTGACGGTCTTCTCTTCGTAATCCAATGATATGATGTTGGCGTTAATGAGGTGCTGAATTTTCCCCTTCAATTCATAGCAGTCCTGTGTTGAGTAATGGATGTACTGGTGATAATGGCAGTACTTGGGGTGGTGCACTTTTCCTCTTCATCAGGATGCTTAGGTTGCGGGATGGACAGTTTTCCACTCTTCGTAAGCATCTCGAACAGTACCAGCGTATCCTCGTCATTGAAGGCGTAAGTCTCCCTCGGCCTCTGCGCTTCCGCAGATTTGCGGTTCACAGCTGCTGAACCTTTGGAGATGTTGATGGTCATGGCTTGCTTGCCATTTTCGTCTTTAGGGTTGTTGCTGTACGAGTGTCTCCCCTTGTCTTCGGGGCACAAGAAAGTGTAGCTCTAGGAGTTGCGCATTTTGGGCTTTCCTTTGTGCGGTATTCGCCTCTGTAATGAAAGGCGTCCACTCCGTGCAGGGAGCATTGTCCTACAATTTTATAGCGGACAATATGTTCTTGCTGTAGGAGTCCATAAGCATGGGCTCGGGCATGCCGGGTGGTAATCTGAGGGCTGCCTGGAGGAAGCGCTCGATGTATGTACGGACAGGCTCTTTCTCCCTCTAGACAATTTCCATGAGGGTCGATATGGTCATATCCATGCCTCCTTCGTGGAATCAGTCCACGAACCGAGTCTTCAGGGCTTCAAATGACGAGATGTAGTCATCTGGAAGACTGTAGAACCACTCATAGGCTACCCCCTGCAGGACTTCTATGAATATGTTGGCCATGAGGGCGTCATCCTTTGACAGGTGCCCCATTACTGACGCAAAGTACCTTAAGTATTGTTGGGGAGACCCTTTCCCTTCATACGATGTAAGCGTCTACGAATTGTATTTGGGAGGATAGACGATGTTGTCCCACTCGGCAGGGTGTGGCTGTCGGATCCCCATCTTTCAGAGCGTTGCTTGCTTCTCATTGTCATCATGATGAGCATACAGCTCCTTGATGGCCTGCTGTATCTCGGCCGGCATTGCGGAGTTGTAGCCGATAGAGTAGATGAGGATGGTCCTATCTGATTAGCAATAGGCAACCTGCTAGATCTGTCATTGGTTGGCGGATCACGCACAGGTGTAATGGCAGTAGGGGCCATACTACTCTTAAGGTCGATTATGACCGAATACAGGGTCTTCATGGTGTCCGTCAGCGTATCCAACTTTATCTCGAGGACTTCGATACGCCTGAGAGCTTCGTTGTTGTCTTCCTCATTGCCGTTGGCCATGAAGACAGACCGAGTGTGAGGGTGACTCGAAGGATCTGGGGATCCTTCACTTTCTGGCTCAGACGCCTGAGCCTTGCTGCCTCGAGGATATACCGTAAGATTGTAATCTTCTTCGGACTCAGTTTGGATGCTACCCCTAGTCTGATGACTGGCTACGCCGATGGAGACATCCGTGTCGTATTGCACCTTGTCAGATTGTAACACAGGGTTGTTCATAGTAGGAGGCTAGCTACCCCCAGTTTTTGATAAGGCACCCAATGCAGATTTAAAACGAGTGCCTTGGAACACACCTGCATCGGGTACCTTAGCTTTGTGTTCTCTTACTTCCTCTTTGCTTTAGCAACCGATACGGAAGGATTCTTGGAAGGCTCCTTGAAAGCTCTGGAACCCTGTGTCACGTAACATGTGGCAAAGCGGGGATCGTCTTCTCTTGTCTGCCATTAAAATCTTTTGATTGGAAATTTCAATTACAAACAGAACAATGTTATAATGTAGGACTTAGATGTAGTCCTAGGAGTACACTTTTGTTTATCTGGGTCCCTTGTACCGATAGAGCGAGTGGTAATGCGTTGACTCTGTTGACGAGACGGTTCTCGATTCTCTAAAGGTCTGAGTTGCTCTGGGTGCTGGAGCTTGCGGAAAGAAAGGAGACGTTGAGTGTCTGTATCTGCCTCTCTCTGTGTGTATGTGGATTCGTAGGTCTGTCTCTGTGTGTATCTTCGTCGGTGTGGAAGAAGGAAATGATCCCTTTATTTATAGCTTTATAGGCTGGCTGCTCATGCGCACATATGTAGGATGCACCTGTTTGTAGGGATGCCACGTGGTGATTGCTGATGGAGGCGCATGGGCGATGTGCTCTGATTGAGGAGTTGAACTCTTCATGTTGCCTTTGTGGGCTGCGGCTGAGCTGACACGTAGCAATGGAGAGGATCTTTCAGTTGCTGAGATTTTTGGGTGATTAGCACCCCTTCATAGGCTGAATCGAGTCAAAGGAAACATGTCGTAGGTCCATGGCTCAAAGATCTCAAATTTGGTGGGGAGTGATCTGATATGATGCGCCTGGGATTGGGCGTATGAGGAGACTTTGGCTTATAACCTTTAGGAGTCACGAACCAGTTTGGGCGCATGGCTTTTGAGGCGCATGTGAGGCTTCAGTAGTGACTTGACTTCTGTCCTTTAGGGATCAGAGAAAAGTCTGAGGCGCATGGCTTTTGAGGCGTATGCAGAGATGTGGGCGCATGGCTGTGGAGGCGCATGTGAATGGTTGGGCGGCCACGTGGCTTGTAACCGCAGGAGGAAAGTAATGATGATGCTGACGTCGACGACGCTTCGTCTTCTGAAAAAGCTGTCTGTTCAGTCCTCAGGGGACGTGCTGCCAACTCTGTCAGACTTCAGCATTTAATGTTCTTGACAGGTGATGGGCCTTTGAGTGGGCACATGGATCTGTGTTGTACTAGGCGCATGAGTACGCATGGGCGCATCCTCATAAGGCCTTGGTGCTGATGGGCGCGTCTGTATGACGTGCGGTCTGACTGGCGCATCCGCTTTGTATGACACGTCTTTATTGGTCCGACTGTTACGTTCTTCGAGTGCTTTAAATAGCCATTTTTGACTTGGCCGAATTCGAAGTGTCAGGTTCATCACCATTTAATACAAATTTATTGCACGGGATTCGGAGAGCTAGCCACATGGCGTATGGGTTTGATTTGTCCGGCCTATAAATAGTGGCAAGAGAGAGTTTGCTTCTCGTTCTCTCACGTCCTCCCGAAATGAACTTGCTTGTTCGAGCACATTCTGTTGACGAGATGCTCCCGAGGGTGAAGATGCGACATATTGTCTTCATTGATGCACTTGAAGGTGACTGTTATATCCAAAAATCGGAGTCGAGGGCTTCTGAGGCAGGCGGAAGGTGCCCGTTGTATCCAAAGATCGGGATGTTCGAGCCTCGTCTCCGTTATGCTGGAAGACCCACGGATCGGAATTGCGGTGCTCCGATCATCTTTCTTGGGCTTTGGGAGAGCTCCTCCTCCTGCTATAGTGGGTGTTGCCCATTCCGGTTGTGTTAAAAGTTGCTCCTTTAGCCGCGGGTCGATTGCGGTGCTCTCCTATTCCTTGGGCTTTGGAGAGCTCTTCCTCCAGCTAGAGGGTTGATTGCCACCCTCATTTTGCTCAATAAATGCTTCATTAGTCGAAGCATTTAATGGCGCATATGCTGAGACTTCATGATGCGCCTGACTGAGACGCTGAAGGGCGGCACATAACTGAGCCGCTGAAGGGATGCACATAACTGAGCCGCTGAAGGGATACACATAACTGAGCCGCTGAAGGGATATGCCTGGCTGAGACGCTGAAGTGATGCGCCTGGATGAGACGCTGAAATGATGTGCCAAGCTGAGACGCTGAAGTGATGTGCCAGGCTGAGACGCTGAAATGCGCCAAACTGAGAGCGCATGGCGGTTGCTGCGCCTAGCTGTAGACTTAGGGTCTTTTCTTTGTAGAAATTCTCCCTTGTACAGCCCTTTTTTAGACATCTAATAGGCTTTTATATGAAATAAAAATCTTCTTTTAATGTCTATGCTTTTGCTGTGCCAAGTACTTCATCTATGCTTCCTGGCGCATGAAATATTAGGCGCATAGGACTTCTGGTCCTGAAATTCTATGCTTCTACAAGACCCCCTTCAAAGTTTTCAAAACTTTTTACCAAGTTTTGGAATACTTTGAATAAGAAGCATGGTGGTGTCTTCAACGGGGCGCATGACTGTTCGGGCGCATGATTACTCCGCGCATCAGTGATGGGGCGCATGCTTCTCTCAGTTAATGCAAATGATAATGCTTCGATAACCAAGAAGATTAATGATGTTCTTCTTGGATTTATTTGTAGTTATCTCCTCACATAACCCGAGGCGGCGGCTGATGTTACTCCTCATCAGTTTTTGCGTATGTCTAAGCCTATAAATAGGTGTCTGATGGAGAGGAAGGGTTCTTCTCTTCTTTGCTTTCTTCTTCTTTAGAGTTCTTCTTTCAAAAAACCCTAACTTCTTTCACGAAATAGCTTCCAAGACTCCTCGCGGCGGTGCTGGCCGAAGATGTGGCAAAGGGAAAGAGCCTGTGGAGGCTGCTGTGGATGATGTCCCCCGGACGCCCGTCGACGTTCGGCCGGCGGTGATTGGTGCATTTCTGTACTTGAGTAGGCCATTTTTTTAGAACTCACATACGCCGACGCGCATGGACCTTGAGTCCTGATGATGTGCTGAATCTTTTTCGCCGATGCGCATGGGTTTAAACCTTGATGATGCATCGAAGCTTCACTGCTGACGCGCATGGATTTTGTCACCCCCAGTTTTTAGAAACAGGGGTATTTTTGTCATTTTACATTTTTGAATATTTTTAAAATTTATTTTATTATTTATGATATTATTTTGGGGTTGAAATTTATTTTATTATTTATGATATTGTTTTGGGGTTATTTGAGTCGGGTTCGAATTTTAACTCAATCCGACTTGAAACGGGGACCCGGGGGTAGTTTAACTCTAGTGGGACCCACACACTAGTTAGGCATGGCCCACATGATATTAATTTTAGTCCACATGATAGAAATATTTTAGTTAGAGGTTAGACTAATTATTATGGATAAGGTTAGTGTGATTAGAGACTTTAGAATGACTAATTTAGCCCCAACCAATTAGCCCTTTCCTAATACTCATAGAATAGGTTAGTGGGGGCATTTTGGACCTTACCATAATAGGACAAATAGCCCCATATGGCCAGCCACTTTGGGGGAGGATAGGCTCAAGTTCATTTCATTATTCTCATCCACACTCTCTCTCTTGTTCTTCCCCAAATTCCTAGAGAGCAATTCCTAGCAATTTCTCCACCAAATCCTTCCATTTCGCCACCAAATCTTCTTCTTTCCTTCTCCATTCTAGCCAAGGAGGAAGCTACCCAAGTTTGGGAGGATTCGGAGCTCGTTCGTGTCCTTTTGGAATCTCTACGTGTCGGTGTCGCTCCGGGAAGGCTTTTCTTCGATTCGATCTACCGGGAGGTATAAATCCCTTCTCCTTTTCATTTCCTCATGCATATAGGTCTATTTTGAACCCATAGAAATGACCCCCATAGTTGTATCTCCATTTGTGTCCATTTCGTGTCCATTTGGAGGTCATAGGAGTGTCCTTTGTGTTGTGGTTGTGTACATGTGGGAAAACCCCAAATTTGGACACACTATGTGTTGTTGTTATGTATGAATGAATTATTACATGTTTAATCTCATATTTTTGTATTGGAGATGTGTTCTATAGTGTCTCATATATATATATTAATGTAGAGAGTGAGTTCTTGATATATTATGTTATATACTTGTGTTCTTTTGTCTCAAACTACCCAAATCCGTCATGATTTTTATCCACGTTTTTAATTTCAGCCCTAACTTAGAAATATCATAACTTCTAGCTCAAAGCTCGGTTTAATCTTCCGTTTTTTTTAAAAGAAGCATATTGAAGTTAGCTTTCCAAAAACATATATTAATAGGCCTAATTCTTTCTGTAACTTTTTGGAGAATTATTTGAGTGTCAGCTATACGAAAGACAAACGCGTTCTCGGTGTTTTCGCGATTCCGGGAGTTTCCGAAAACGAAAACGCGATCCGTTTAAAGTTTCGGAAAGCTAACACATAGATCTATAACATACTTTAATCCTAGATTTTAATTCATGCTGAGATGGTACAGTATTGATTATTAGTAGGAGTTACTATTCGGCATATGCATTTTGTGCACCCTTGTGTGTAATATAATGTTCTATTTGATTTTTAACCCATGTTAATGTATATACATTATGTAATTAAATAGAGAATGCAAGCATGAGTAAATATTTAAATAAATGATGTATGAGGTGTAAGTATCCTATCTAATGTAAGCATGTATAAGTATGGCTTGTAATGAATATGTAGGTTCCATAGTATGAAATGTATGGTGCATATAGTAGTGCAAGAGAATAAATGAATGATGAATGAATACAAGAATGAATGTAATGTAATAATAGATATAATGTATGCAATATACAAGTTAATGAGATGTAATGTTCTATGTTAACACAAATCCTATATTACCTTATGTACCCCTTATACTATGTAGACACTATCACACTTGACACTTTGTTCACTTACACTTTGACACTCTTTGATATGTATACACTATGTATGCCCATTTAACCCTCACTTGCCCCTTTTCCATGTTCACATACACACACATAGCCTCTTAAATAAGTATTTATGAATACAGTTAACTTAGCTATGTATGTATATTACATATATGTTAGCATATTGTGTTGTAATATATAAGTTTATATAACCATTTGAAATGCCATGATTATAGACCTAATATTGAATACCAATATATGCATATGTATATATGTGTAGACATATATAGTTTAAAGTAATAGATTACCTAGTGTATATCCAATGTGAATTCTTGCCTATTTGAGTATTGAATAATTGCATGCTATATAGAGTTGGGTGTATGTTGGCTTGTATAGCCTTGTATTGATGTGTGCTTGCTAGGATAGTCTTGGTTAGGCCTAGTAAGACTTGCTGGGTTAGGACATGACCTAGTTTGACCTAGTTTGACTAGTACAGTTGACCAGAGTTGACCAAGGGTTGACTTTGGCCTAGTTTGACCTAGATTTATGTAGAATACATTGTAGTACTTTATATTACCCTTCTGGACATGTTGTGACTTGTGCTGTTCTAATTAGGAGCCAGACACCACTCCTCGGACAGTACATTTTTCTTGGACACTCAGATAGCAGGCGAGTACATTCTCTGATCTTTTCATACTTACCTGGATTATATTCTTGCTCTAGATTACTCTACATGATGCTGACACGTATCTTCACGGATTAATACTATATGGATCCCTTCCTGAGATGTTATCCCTCTACGGGTGCATCGGGTATTTTATGTTCATGTACTTTATCATGTGCATCAGGTACTCCTTGTACTCGTACTAGTTCATGTTTTTACATATTCTCATGTGCTTTATCACGTGCCTCATGTACTACTCATTACATGAGTTCACGTATCCTTAGCTGTATTCATGTGCTTATAACATAACTTGAATGGATCCTTGTGTATTAATTGGGGCGGGGTGAGTAGAATTGGTTATGTGATCATTATCCCCAGTAGCTGTATAAATGTGCCTCTTATTTGTATTCATGTGCCCCTAAGCCGTTTACATAACCATATTGTACTCTAAATCACGTAGCCATATGCAGTCTCTACAATCATGTATTTACTTTCAGTTACAAAATATCTCCTATTTACTCGTACTTCCTTTTCAGCACTTCCTGTATTTTACTCTATTGCATGATTTATACTCCTAACATGCTATGAACTGTTTTGAGAGATATGTGCTCGCTTCTGTCCTGACTGGAACTGTTGATAAATTTTACAGATAGCCTGGGATTGCCTGCTAGCCTAGAGGAGACACAGTAGAGGTTGTTTAGATAGTTATTTCATTTTGTCTGGAGTTGTATTTACTTGTGGATTACTGTATTTAAGTTTTGAGATGTATTTCTGGGATTATGTATCTTAGACACTTAGACTTCTATCTCCTATATCTCTTTTGGATTTCATGTTTATCTATCTTTATCATTCTACCTTAGATTGTGATTGAGTTGTACCTCTGTGTTGGCCTCCTTATAGAGAGTATTCATATTATGCTAGTTATAGTTCATGAACTAGAACAGTGTTCTACCGCCGACACTGCGGCGTAGGCTGGGCGTTGTTACGTACTCGTACCCTCACGGTGGGTGCGGGTTGTGACACGTTTTTAGTGGTGGCCCATGCAGGTCGAGTTTATGTAGTGGTATTCGAACTAGAGTACCACTACAGCCTGCAGTAGGAATAGGATATATTTTGAAGGTACTCAATCACGGTTAGGACTCCTTGAGAGATTCCTGGGACTACCCTTGAGAATCTTATTTTAACTTCGATTTGAAATCTGTTTTTCCCTGATTTTATTTACCTTTACTTCCTGTTATTGAACTTGATTTTGATGGATTATTATTGAATTTTGAATCTTGATGATAGTGGTTGAATTTGAGTCCGTATTTTTATGATTTTTGATGGATTATTGTTGAATTTTGAATCTTGATGATAGTGGTTGAATTTGAGTCTGTATTTTTATGATTTTTGATGGATTATTGTTGAATTTTGAATCTTGATGTTAGTTGTTGAATTTGAGTTTGTATTTATATGTATATGTACATTTTTTTGGAATTAAGGTATAACCTGATAACATACTTGATAAGGACAGTGAGAAAGGTAAAAGTCTACTTTATTATGGAATTTAAAATTTATTGCAGTCATATTTGCTAGCATGACAAGGACGTAGAGCCTGATATAGCTATACTTATCTTAGTTATGAAATCTAGATTTTTTTGCAGCCATACCGGGTGGCGTGGTAAGAATTCTAGATAACATGATTATAGGGTGTATGCCTTATTATGGACTCTATCGTTTATTGCAGCTATGCTTATTGGCGTGGCAGAATTCTGACAACATAATTTCAAGAAGACGCATATGATTATCAGATTGTACCTTAAATATTTTTGAACATGTTTTCTCTACTTTTGTTTCAGTCCTTCAAAAAAAAAAGAAAAAAAAAGAAAGAGAGAATTGTTATTTGTTGTTTTGTTTTGTTTCTCATTTATTTGACTTAGGAGTAGCTTTAGCTGTTTTTATAAACTTTGTGTAACTTCTTACTATGAAATTCTTCTTAATACAATGAATCGATAATTTTGCTAGACTTTATCTTGGATTTGAAAATTTAGCTCTAGGTTTCAAAATAGGTTTTTCTTTTAAACAGATAAGCAAAAACAGATTTTATCGTTATTTCTTTCTTGCTATTATTCTTGTATTAAATAATAATAATAATACTGTCTTGATTACGTCAATCACCTGTTTGTAACCTTGGTAGTAATCTAATTGTTGGTCTTAACGTAGAATTAAAATTTTATATTGGGACATGAGAATATATATGAATATATATAGTGGACACTTTTCTGACACTTATGCATGCTACACTTGATTTCCACCTATCTGAATACATATTAATATGTCGTTAATGTTTAAATTTTCAAAACCCCAATATTTCCGATTCTCTGCTTTTTCTAGCTTAACTCGTAATTTAAATATAAAATTTCATGATAATAGTTTTATTTATATCACTGCACATGTATGTTATACGTAGGGTTTCAATTCAAAAAAAAATTTTGGTTGAGTTTTGTGTTTAAATTTATCAAATCTGAGACTGTGTGCATATTAATCCTTAATACGGGATTTTAAATGTTAGTTCAAATTGATTGTTTTAAATGTAATATTTAGAGCTGTGTACATTGTCGTTGTAGGGATATAAATTTAGGTTCCATATTCTTACATGTTAGGTTGTGATAAACATTAAGTTGGTTTTGATGTGCAAATTCTCCAAAATCCTGAAAACTGAATACATGTTAACATTTTTACATTGATTTCCATGTTTAGTTCAATTTCAGATTTAACATGTAATATTGAACTGTATGCGTAGATAAATGTATTGATAGTATATTAGGGTTTCATTTCTATCATGTTATGATGTATTGAGAGCATTGAGATTAGTTGTGATGTTTCAAACTCCTAAATTTTGAAATTGTATTATGTTAATATTGCACTGGTTTAAATGTTAGCTTATTTTTAGATTTTGTATGTAAATGCTGAACTAAAATTGGGTTTAACCTTTCAATACTAAGCTATAACCCTGTACAAGGACACACACATACCCTAACTTAGTATACCCTGTCATGTAACCTAACTCTTCCTCTCTATGTCATGATTATATATCTATATAGATATATATAGAGCTTAGGCATACATGTTATAATATATATACATACATAACTAAATCTCTACCTCTTTATATATACATATATACATGGTTAGCCATGCATGTTATGAGCAAATGAGTTGTGTATTGTAGATTGTTTAACCAATATGACATGATTAGTGTAACTTGATAGTTATTGTTTGAAACCCCAAATCCTCCTATGCACTTTCATGTATATTTCACATACACGCACGCCTATTATCTAACCATATGAACATGTCCACATATACCCATACACACACGAACTACATAACTTGTACATAATGCTAGCTTTTCCCTCTCTAACGCTATATATATAAATATATTGTGATTGGATTTCCATGCAATTGGCTTTCATTCTTTAACTTTTGATTTTGATTTTCTTGAATAGTACCCCTTATTAGATAAATGGTAGTTAACTTTATTTTATTTTGATAAGTACCAGTTTTCATATAGGATGGTAGACTGCCTTACAGACTTGATGATTGTTATTTATGTATCTTTTCTAGTTTAGCACCCTAGATTGCTTGTGTGTTTTGATACCATATGACCGTTTTGGTCTAGCATGACTAGTATACCTAGATGAGACTTTCACTACCACCGTATGCCATGACCCTGTATGTCATCCTTTTAAATCGTATGATTGTTTAAGTTCTGAGACTTTGATTGTGGGGGATTTGACCTAGAAGGAGTATGAACATTTTAATTTTGAGGATGAAATTTTTCTAAGGTGGGTAGACTTGTAACACCCAGTTCTCTAAAATGAGGACAATTTTGAAATTTTGTAATTTTAATCATTTATTGATTCGACATTTAAATCATGATATGATTTTTGGTAATTTTTAAATCATTTTAAAACTATTTAAAATCATGACTTGTGATTTTGATGTTTTGCTAGTGAAACCCTAGAGACTGTTTGACCTAGAGCCTAACCATGTGATTAGGATATTTTAATGTCATTTCTGGCCTAAAGATATTTTGCATTTGACCTCTTTGAATTATTTTAATATTTATTGCGTTGGTGATTGTTGATTTTGACCTTTGATAGGTGTGATTTTGTGATGGTTTTGTGTCCGTATCGGACACGTATCAGTTTTTATTTACAAATGTTTGATGTACCTCAAAGAGATTTTTTTTTATTGCTGATTTTTTTTTTGAAAAGTATTGAATGAGATTGTTTTCTGCATGTGTTTCCTGTGATTGCTTTGTTTTAATTTCGAGGACGAAATTTTTATTAAGGTGGATAGATTTGTCACCCCCAGTTTTCAGAAACATGGGTATTTTTGTCATTTTACATTTTTGAATATTTTTAAAATTTATTTCATTATTTATGATATTATTTTGGGGTTGAAATTTATTTTATTATTTATGATATTGTTTTGGGGTTATTTGAGTTGGGTTTGAATTTCAACTCAATCCGACTTGAAACGGGGACCCGGGGGTAGTTTGACTCTAGTGGGACCCACACACTAGTTAGGCATGGCCCACATGATATTAATTTTAGTCGACATGATAGAAATATTTTAGTTAGAGGTTAGACTAATTATTATGGATAAGGTTAGTGTGATTAGAGACTTTAGAATGACTAATTTAGCCCCAACCAATTAGCCCTTTCCTAATACTCATAGAATAGGTTAGTGGGGGCATTTTGGACCTTACCATAATAGGACAAATAGCCCCATATGGCCAGCCACTTTGGGAGAGGATAGGCTCAAGTTCATTTCATTATTCTCATCCATACTCTCTCTCTTGTTCTTCCCCAAATTCCTAGAGAGCAATCCCTAGCAATTTCTCCACCAAATCCTTCCATTTTGCCACCAAATCTTCATCTTTCCTTCTCCATTCTAGCCAAGGAGGAAGCTACCCAAGTTTGGGAGGATTCGGAGCTCGTTCGTGTCCTTTTGGAATCTCTACGTGTCAGTGTCGCTCCGGGAAGGCTTTTCTTCGATTCGATCTACCGGGAGGTATAAATCCCTTCTCCTTTTCATTTCCTCATGTATATAGGTCTATTTTGAACACATAGGAATGACCCCCATGGTTGTATCTCCATTTGTGTCCATTTCGTGTCCATTTGGAGGTCATAGGAGTGTCCTTTGTGTTGTGGTTGTGTCCATGTGGGAAAACCCCAAATTTGGACACACTATGTGTTGTTGTTATGTATGAATGAATTATTACATGTTTAATCTCATATTTTTGTATTGGAGATGTGTTCTATAGTGTCTCATATATATATATTAGTGTAGAGAGTGAGTTCTTGATATATTATGTTATATACTTGTGTTCTTTTGTCTCAAACTACCCAAATCCGTCATGATTTTTATCCACGTTTTTAATTTCAGCCCTAACTTAGAAATATCATAACTTCTAGCTCAAAGCTTGGTTTAATCTTCCGTTTTTTTTAAAAGAAGCATATTGAAGTTAGCTTTCCAAAAATATATTTTAATAGGCCTAATTCTTTCTGTAACTATTTGGAGAATTATTTGAGTGTCAGCTGTACGAAAGACAAACGCGTTCTCGGTGTTTTCGCGATTCCGGGAGTTTCCGGAAACGAAAACGCGATCCGTTTGAAGTTTCGGAAAGCTAACACATAGATCTATAACATACTTTAATCCTAGATTTTAATTCATGCTGAGATGGTACAGTATTGATTATTAGTAGGAGTTACTATTCGGCATATACATTTTGTGCACCCTTGTGTGTAATATAATGTTCTATTTGATTTTTAACCCATGTTAATGTATATACATTATGTAATTAAATAGAGAATGCAAGCATGAGTAAATGTTTAAATAAATGATGTATGAGGTGTAAGTATCCTATCTAATGTAAGCATGTATAAGTATGGCTTGTAATGAATATGTAGGTTCCATAGTATGTAATGTATGGTGCATATAGTAGTGCAAGAGAATAAATGAATGATGAATGAATGCAAGCATGAATGTAATGTAATAATAGATGTAATGTATGCAATATACAAGTTAATGAGATGTAATGTTCTATGTTAACACAAATCCTATATTACCTCATGTACCCCTTACACTATGTAGACACTATCACACTTGACACTTTGTTCACTTATACTTTGACACTATTTGATATGTATACACTATGTATGCCCATTTAACCCTCACTTGCCCCTTTTCCATGTTCACATACACACACATAGCCTCTTAAATAAGTATTTATGAATACAGTTAACTTAGCTATGTATGTATATTATATATATGTTAGCATATTGTGTTGTAATATATAAGTTTATATAACCATTTGAAATACCATGATTATAGACCTAATATTGAATACCAATATATGCATGTGTATATATGTGTAGACATATATAGTTTAAAGTAATAGATTACCTAGTGTATATCCAATGTGAATTCTTGCCTATTTGAGTATTGAATAATTGCATGCTATATAGAGTTGGGTGTATGTTGGCTTGTATAGCCTTGTATTGATGTGTGCTTGCTAGGATAGTCTTGGTTAGGCCTAGTAAGACTTGCTGGGTTAGGACATGACCTAGTTTGACTAGTACAGTTGACCAGAGTTGACCAAGAGTTGACTTTGGCCTAGTTTGACCTAGATTCATGTAGAATACATTATAGTACTTTATATTACCCTTCTGGACATGTTGTGACTTGTGCTGTTCTAATTAGGAGCCAGACACCACTCCTCGGACAGTACATTTTTCTTGGACACTCAGATAGTAGGCGAGTGCATTCTCTGATCTTTTCATACTTACCTGGATTATATTCTTGCTCTAGATTACTCTACATGATGCTGACACGTATCTTCACGGATTAATACTATATGGATCCCTTCCTGAGATGTTATCCCTCTACGGGTGCATCGGGTATTTTATGTTCATATACTTTATCATATGCATCAGGTACTCCTTGTACTCGTACTAGTTCATGTTTTTACATGTTCTCATGTACTTTTTCACGTGCCTCATGTACTACTCGTTACATGAGTTCACGTATCCTTAGCTGTATTCATGTGCTTATAACGTAACTTGAATGGATCCTTGTGTATTAATTGGGGCGGGGTGAGTAGAATTGGTTATGTGATCATTATCCCCAGTAGCTGTATAAATGTGCCTCTTATTTGTATTCATGTGCCCCTAAGCCGTTTACATAACCATATTGTACTCTAAATCACGTAGCCACTTACAGTCTCTACTATCATGTATTTACTTTCAGTTACAAAATATCTCCTGTTTACTCGTACTTCCTTTTCAGCACTTCCTGTATGTTACTCTATTGCATGATTTATACTCCTAACATGCTATGAACTATTTTGAGAGATATGTGCTCGCTCCTGTCCTGACTGGACCTGTTGATAAATTTTACAGATAGCCTGGGATTGCCTGCTAGCCTAGAGAAGACACAGTAGAGGTTGTTTAGATAGTTATTTCATTTTGTCTGGAGTTGTATTTACTTGTGGATTACTGTATTTGAGTTTTGAGATGTATTTCTGGGATTATGTATCTTAGACAATTAGACTTCTATCTCCTGTATCTCTTTTGGATTTCATGTTTATCTATTTTTATCATTCTACCTTAGATTGTGATTGAGTTGTACCTCTGTGTTGGCCTCCTTATAGAGAGTATTCATATTATGCTAGTTATAGTTCATGACCTAGAACAGCGTTCTACCGCCGACACTGCGGCGTAGGCTGGGCGTTGTTACGTACTCGTACCCTCACGGTGGGTGCGGGTCGTGACAGGTTTGGACCCTGATCATGCGCTGAAGCTTTTTCCGCCGACGCGCATAGGTTTAGACCCTGATGATGTGCCGAAGCTTCACTGCTGACGCGCATGGGTTTAGACCCTGATGATGCACCAAAGCTTCACTACTGACGCGCATGGGTTTAGACCCTGATGATGTGCCAAAGCTTCACTGCTGACGCGCATGGGTTTAGACCCTGATGATGCGCCGAAGCTTCTTTTCAGATACGTCTGAGCCTTGGTTCAGGGTATGCGCTTCTGATGAGAACGTGGCTTAGATTCTTTTGTTCTTTCTAACATATCTAAATCTTTGCCTTCTTTTGCTGACCACCAGTGTCGATGACTGTCCCGCACTTGAATAAAGTGCTTCTGGATGCTGCCCTCTGTCAGATGGGAGTGGATTATAATGAGGAGATGATAAACCCTGCCCATGCTGCCATTATGCTGGATCAGCCTCCCGAAAGAATGACTCAAATTCGGGAACAACATGGGTTCCTCCAATGGATGATGGAGCGTGGCATTTTGAAATCTGCCACTTCTGATAATGTGACTTTCTTGAAGCCTGAGTTCCTGTTCGGGGACCACCTTACTTATATTGAAGCAAAGGTGTTAAAGATCAAGAAAGATTGGTTCTTTACAGCAAGAGGGGTGGATATGACTGTTAAACAACTTGAGCGTCAATGGCCTTTGACGGCTTTCTGTCGTCTTGCTTCCAAGAGGAGGATGTCTTGGGAGCTAACCCCATCTCAGGAGGGAGCGGTGGCAGGCACCATCAAGATCGACACTACCTCCAATCAGAGGGATACTTTGGCCGCCGTGCGAGCTGGGCCTTCTTTCACCTTGCGGACTCTGCGTCCTGGGAGCATTTACAGTGATGTCCCTACCAACACATTTGCATTTGGCGTTTCGACTTTTGTAAATCGTATGCTATCGTTGAAGTGGTCGTACCCAAAAGGTGAATTTTGGGTAGAGGGTTGGTGCCACTATGTTTCCAAGTGGGACAAGTTGATACTGTGGGTTCTGACGCAGTTTCGAACCGAACTCCGAGAGATTGGGCTAACTGCTGCAATCCGAGCTACCCTGGCAGGCGTCGACATCAACAAGCATATGTTCTTCGTGCTCCTGGAGATGTTTAACACCCAAACCGGGACTTTCTTTACTCCGGTGGGGGAGCTGGGACTCGCACTTCATGAAATGTACGAGGTGTCAAGGCTCCCTTGGGGATCAGAACCTTATGCGGAATACTTTTCGACCAACGAGGAGTTCCAAGTCCTGGGGGACAAAGCAGAGGAGATGATGGTCGTCTTCAAGGAAGTGGTGAGTCATCATTATTATATGCAGAAGAAGGATAAGGGCGGGTCACAGCCTCATGTGACCGCTTGGAGGGATTACGTCTTTAAGCAAGACAAGGAGGATCCCTCTAAGTTTACAACTCCGCCAGCGCTTTCCAGTAGCGTGGTGCTCTTCGAATTGAGCAGGTTAAGTGAGAAGAGTCCCCGGGAAAACGAGGACCGGCAGTCGGACGAACGCTCCTATAGCTGTTTCTGGCACCTTACTCATCAGATGTCGTCCAAAGCAGTGTTAGCTGCGTGTCTGATGATTTGGCTCTGGGATTATGTCTTTTCGGGCGGGTCAGGCTTCGTGGAGAGGGTGACTCAGAACCTAATCCTGCCAGCTGTGAAGTTAGTTTTTGGCCGTCGCCTGACTTTACTCCCCGCAATGGTGTGTAACCTGCTACGAGGTTTACGAGAATTTGCGGAAAATGTGGTTCATGAACGAGGTAGGAATGACAACTTTCCCCGTGCCGAACTGCCATTTTATTATTTGATGGGGTGGTTAATTTTACACCATCCCAATGTGATGAGCCCAGGCTCGGAAGAAGATCACAGGGCCGGAGATGCATTCCTCCGCTGTTTCCACCAGAGGAGCTGGTTGCATACTGGTGTTCCAGTTTGCAGGAAAGTTTTATCCCACCTTCAGGGGTGGGTGATCACCAAAGTTGGTCCCGTCTTTTTTGGTTTTGAGGCCAACGAAGACATAACAGATTCGGGTGAAGATGCCACCACTCTGCCTCCATGGGGATTCCGCTGGTTGTAAAGCATCCGGCCGTCCCATCTGGTGTATCGGAATAGAAACCAGTGTTACCTGGAACCATATTTGCCGAGCCGTTTTGTACGACAATTCGGCTATGCTCAGTTGATGTTGGAGAACCCCAGTATTAACCTGGGGTATACTGGAAGCTTGCTGGACGGTGCACGAGCTTGGCATTACTACAATGCTGGATGTACCGGAGCTCGCTTTACGCTGCCTGTTCAGAATCCGCGGCCGTCGATTCTTTTCTCGGCCGCCAAATTTTACTGTGTCATGAACGTCGTGCCCCCCGGATATGATCGGGAGACCAGTTTCATTATCGGCACCTAGTTAGAGGCGACTGGAACCTATCGGCGAAGGCTCGGTTGTACCGCCCGCTAGAGGCGGGTTATCGAGGTACCCCTACCGTATCCACGAGGGGTCAGGTAGAGCCGTCGACCGATCAGCCGAAAAGACGTGCTGATACAGAGGCTGGCTCTTCGGCACCGAAGAGACAGAAGAAGGCATTGTCACCGACAGTGTCAACAGACTCAGCTCCTACGGAGGTAAGGATGTCCCACATAGTCTGGTTAGTTCCACCATTTTTGTAACATATGCTTTCTTTTTGTAGGAGCCGCTGAAAAGGAAACCCCGAACTCCAAAATTGGGTGCCAACAGACCAAAGGAGGCGACGGGCTCATCTGAAGAGCGCATTTCTCCGATTGTGATGTCTTCCGTGGAGGAGAATCCGGTCGATGTCGTCCCTGCGGAGATTTTAGTATCTCCAGATTATGTTGAAAAGGAGGCTGAGGATGCAGCCATTTCCAGAATGGTGCAAGCCGTCGTGTAGGCCTTTGGCATTGAGGACCCAGCAGATACGGGGCTTCCGGATGAGGAAGTGGAGTAGAGTTCGTCGTCTTCAGATGACGTCCCTCCAGAGATGAGTGAGCCTGTTGCGGGAGCAACAGACATGATTGAAACAGAAGAGAGGGTTGATTCTCTTCCTTATCATGATGAGGGGAGGTCGGTTGCAGCGTTGCCGAGCCCTACCCCAGACTCAGCAGCGGAGGCTGAGGTGGCTGCCGACTGGGTGATAGCGACAGATTCTATCCCCGTAGAGGGATTTGATGATGAGAATGAGACTCGTCCGCCGAGCCTGACTCCAGGGGAGCTGAGTCAGGAAATAAGTGCTGATCTCGCTGTTTTGTCAGAGGGGGAAGGTCCCGTACGGCCTGCTGATAGTGTATTGGGGACGGATGAGGTAGCGCCTGACGTCGGTGTTCCCTCCGAGCTTGAGAAGGGTAAGGGTTTGCTGGAACCCTTTGTTGCTCCTTCTACTTAGGATACGATATCGACGCCTCTCTCGGCTCCTTCCGTTCTTTTGGCTCCTCGGGCCAGTAGCGAAGTTCAAGTCCCTGTTGAGGGAGAGTCTGTTGATGCCGATGTTTCAGCCTCGCAGATTGAAGCCGACGGGTCTTCTTCCGGTCCGCCGTCTAGAGCAGCTCCTCCAACTCCTGCAATGACGCCGCAAGTGCTGGTGGATGCAGATAAGTATGTGAAGTTTATCATTGAGGTGGTGTATAAGATGCTGCAGAGGGGCGTATCGGCAGTGATGGATGCCGATATGAGTTTCACGACGGCAAAAACCCTGGCGCTCCCTCACATCAGTCTGATACGTTCCCACCAGGGCCATGATCATATGGCCGAGATTCTGGAGGCATCGGTGGCCGAGCTAGACCAGCTGCTTTCCGAGTTTCAGTATATCTAGCGAAATGATCTCTCCGCTCTGATAGAGGTAGAAAAGGAGAAGTTGATCGCTGAAACTGAGTCATTTTATCAGGCCACCGTGGCTGTCTGGGAGCACGAGGTGGCCAAAACTGAGGCTGCGATGGAGAGGCTATCTCAGTCCACGCAGAAGAAGATGGAGTTGCGAGTTGCGCTGGACGCTAGTATAGCGGAGGTTAATGCCAAGATTTGCCTCTTTGAAGACCAGCGGACCCAACTTTTGTTAGATGCTGAGCGAGTCCAAGCTGAATATGTAGCATCTAAGGAGGAGGAAGCGGCTTTCACCCGCCAGGCTCTGTCCCTGGCCCAGCAGCGGCAACAGCTGGACGAGAAGTATGAGGATGACACTTCTCCTGAGGCCATAGAAATGATGCGTCAAGAAGCCGAACGTCGAGTCCTGGCGACCGCAGAGACTCGGGTGGCAGACTTGAAGCGTCGGATCGAAGAGCTTTCAGCCAATCCCGGTGATGCTTAGGGATTGTAGTCTCTCCTCTCTTATTTTTTATTATTTTGTGTAATTTGCAACTCCTACTGGGGATGTAATTCATTATTTTTAAATAAAGAATGAAGAGTTTTGTGGTGTGTTCATTTTTGCTGTCATGAACTTGATGATTTGTGTGGACCTATTATCTTTTGCGCACCTCGGTTGTTAGGTACAGATAATAAGTTTGAGAGAACCTGACATGTTTGCTCAGAGGTGATGTGGACGTAGCAAATATGGGGTTTAAATGATGGAATCTTCCTACTCAGAGGTGTTATGGACGTGGTAGAAATGACTCTGGGGAATACACGGAACTACTTAGAGGTAATGTGAACATGGAAGTTCTGCGATCAATGTACGGCAACGCAGGGGTTGTCTGTACGGGATGTTTACTCAGAGGTAATGTGGACGTGGTAAACATGATGGATGGCGTGGTCTTACGGAGCGTAAGATTCTGCTTTGTAGGGCGTAGAGGAGCAACTCAGAGGTAAATGTGGACGTGGTTGTCCTTCTACTGGAGATGGGATGTGATGGAACAACTGGGTTCCGAAAGCATAGGATTTTTGTGGAAGGGAGGTGTATGTGAGCTCTGATGATCAGGTCCACTGACTCCCTTGCTAGGTAGAGGTGGAAGTACATTTCTGAAAGATGTCAAGAGTAGTACTTCTTTAGGAACTTGCCGTTGATGGGCATCATGAACAAGTCCCCGTTTGATCGGGCGAGGCGGTAAGCACCGTTTGAGTATACCGTCTCTATGATGAACGGTCCCTCCCATTTGGGCTCGAACTTTCTTGGTATTTTGTGAGTCAACACCATCGGCCTCCTGACTGCCAGAACTAGGTCGCCTACTTGGAAAGTTCTCTGCTTGACCTTCTTGTTGAAAGCCTGTGATATACGGGCTTGATAAAGTTCGATGCGCTGTTGAGCTAGGAGACATTTTTTGTCAAGTGCCTCCAATTCTCGCAGACGGCGACGTTGATTGTCTTCCTCTGTGAGTTGATTTATGATCGCTACACAGAATGAGGGTATCTGGATCTCGAGAGGCAGTACCGCTTCGCTCCCGTAGACTAAGGAGAATGGTGTGTTGCCCGTCGGGGTTCGTACCGTTGTACGGTAGGCCCAAAGGCATTCGCCGAGCTTTTCATCCCAGTCCCGTTTGTTGGATGATACGACCTTTTTGAGTCGCCTGACGATAGTCTTTTTGAATGCCTCGGCCAATCCGTTTGCTGCCGGATTGTAGGCGATTGATGCCACGTTTTGAATGCGATTCTTGTCACGGAATCTGCTAAAAACATGGCTGATGAACTGAGGACCGTTATCGTGGATAATCCTCCGAGGTACCCCAAAACGGTAGATGATATGGTGCTTGATGAAGCTGACCACCCTGGAGCTTTTCACTTCCGCCAGTGGAATTGCTTCTGCCCATTTGGAGAAGTAGTCGGTGATGGCTAGGATGAAATGGTGTCCCCTTGATGAAGGAGGGGTGATCGGTCCTACAATGTCCATGCCCCAAGCTTCGAAAGGCCAGGAGGCGACCGTAGGATGTAGTGGTTCTGACGGTGTATAGATAAAGTCGGCATGAAGCTGGCAAACATGGCACTTCTTAGCATAATCGACAGCGTCGGCTGCCATAGTTGGCCAATAGTAGCCCATGTATCGCAGTCGATCTTGCAACTTAGGGCCAGGTTGATAGGCCCCACAAGTTCCGTCATGAGCTTCTTGAAGGGCTTCGGCTGTTTCTTCGTTGGATAAACATCGTAGGAGCGTCGGTACAGCATTTTAGTAGCTGCATCGTAATAGAATCGAAGGGAACGCCTCCTGACTGAGACGACTTCTTTCGGGTCTTCTGGAAGAATTCCGTAGACAGCGAAGTCGATGAATAGGAATCTCCAGTCTCGGACATTGACACCAACATTTGTTGACATGGCATGGGCCATTTATGAGCATAGGTTGTTTTTAGGACAAACCAAGTCTCGACCAACTACCGTGACGTAGTGTTGAGTCCCGAAGGGTGCTGCCAATGAAGCTGCGAGGCCAGCCAGAGCGTCAGCCTCCAGATTTTGTAAACGAGGTATATGTTCGATGAAGAACTTGGTGAAGGTTGAAATGATGTTCAATGCAACTTCATGGTAAGGAACCTGATCTTCATGGCGAACTTTGTATTGCCCTCTGATCTGGTTAATGATGAGTTTTGAGTCGCCGTAGGCTTCCAGATGATCCACCCCCAGCTGTTGCGCCAGCTGGAGTCCCATGATGAGCGCGTTGTACTCGACAACATTGTTGGAGCACGGCTTCGAAAGGGAGTAGGCACGCTGGATGACCAGCTGATAGGGAGAGACTGAGACTACCACCACTCCTGCGATGATTTGGCCTTTGGGGCCTGTTCTTGAAGCGCCATCGAAAAACATCCACCAGACGGAGCTTTCTTCAATGACGTTTGATTCTTGGACCTCATCCGGGATGTCTTCATAGAGTCTGGAGGACTCTGCGATGGGGTGTGCAGCTAAAAAGTCGGCCAGAGCTTGACCCTTTACGACTTTTTGTGGAACGAACACCATGTTGTATGGCGTTAACAGGATCGCCTATGTAGCTAGCTGGGAGTTCAATGATCCTGGCTTCGTCATGAGAACCATGAGCGGATTGACTCGGAAGATGACGTGAATTGTCTGGCCCGAGACATAATGGCGAGTCTTTTGGATGGCGAATACCAAAGCCAAACACTCCTTTTCAATGGGGTTGTACTGGTGTTCGTCCCCGATCAGTGTTCTACTAAGGTAGTAGATAGCTTGCTCATAGACTGCATCGTTGTTCTGAGCTAGCAGAGCGCCGAGGGAATGATCCATAGCACGGACGTAGAGGAGAAATAGTTTGCCGGCGACGGGTGCTACCAGGACTGGTGGGCTCGTCAAGTAAGCCTTGATATCGTCGAAAGCTTTTTGGTATTCCTCTGTCCATACGTAAGAGACTCCCTTCTTCATGAGCTGGGTGAAGGGTTGGCATTTTCCAGAAAGGTTCGCTATAAACCTTCGGATGTATGCCAGACGCCCTTGCAGGCCTCTAAGTTCTCGGAGGTTCTTCGGAGGGTCCTTGTCAAGGATGGTTTTGGTTTTCTCGAGGTCGACATGAATGCCTTTCGCCGTGATAATGAAGCCCAAGAACTTTTCGCTAGAAACCCCTAGGAAGGATTTAGCGGGGTTCATCTTGAGTTTATGCGCTCGCATGAGATCGAAGACTGTCTTAAGGTCTTGTAGGTGATCTCCTTTGAGACGGCTCTTGACTGCAATGTCAACAACATTGTATTCGACTGTTTTGCGAAGATGCTGACGGAAGATGGTGCTCATAGCTCGTTGTTATGTCGCACCAGCGTTCTTCAAGCCGAAGGGTATCACTGTGTAGCAGAAAACCCCCTTCGGAGTCCTAAATAATGTGTGTTTTGCATCATCGGGAAACATCTTGATCTGGTTGTAGCCCGAATACCCGTCCATGAAAGACATACGTTCGAAACTACATGTGTTATCGATCATCACGTCGGTGATTGGAAGCGGGAATTCGTCCTTCGGGCAAGCAGTGTTGAGATCCCTGAAGTCGATACAGACTCGTATCTTTCCATTCTTCTTGGTGACAGGGACGACATTGGCCACCCAGTTCGGATGTTGTTCTTCATGAATAAATCTACTGGTCAGGAGTTTGTCAACCTCCTGATCGATAGCGTTCATGATGTCAGGACAAAAATGTCGCTGTTTTTGTTTTATATACTTGGCTTCAAGTAAGATGTTGAGCCTATGCATCGCGATCTGAGGATCAAGTCCCGACATATCTTCGTAGCTCCATGCAAAGATTTCGATATATTCTTTGGCTAATTGGACTAAAGACTCCCGGTCTGGTCCCTTTAGACTCTTGCTGATGAAGATGGGTTTGGAAGAAGATCCATCTCCAAGGTCGATCCGCTCGACTTCGTCTTCGGTAGGGGGTTCGCATAATTCAAAACGAGACTCCCACTGTTCTCCTAAGCGTTGAGCCCAGGGTTCTTCCTCGAAGAATTCTGGCATTTGGTCATCGCCTTCATCTTCTTGAGATTGTGCATATGCTATGTTGGCTGATAGCACTTTCTTGAAGACTGAGCCGATACTTGTATCGGAATCCCAAGTTGATGCTTCGGACGAATGAGAATGTTCTACATCTTCTGCCTCCGAACACTCTGGAGTTGACGGCAGCGTGACATAGCCCACCCCCCGTCGAGTTCGATGATAGTAGTCCTACGGCTTTCCTTTAGGTGTTGGGAGCCGGAGAGGAAGACGTCGACCCTTGCCGTAGTTCAGGCCTTTATTGCTTTTTAGATCGTAACCCATCTTTTGGATGACGTACTTTGCCTTGTCTGTGTACCGATAGACTTGTATTCTGCCGGTATCTGGTTCTGGCTCGAGTGGCGGAAGGTCTTGACGACGCTCGACTTTGTCGAAGATGATGGATTCTTCGTCTCGATTCCGCGGCGGGACTACAAAACAGACCCCATGGGACTGTAACACCCAGTTTTCCAAATGAGAGTAATTTTGAAATTTTATATTTTAATATATTTTATTATGGTATTTAAATAATAATATGATTTTTGGTAATTTTTAATCATATTAAAACTATTTAAAATTATGACTTGTGATTTTGGTGTTTTGTTAATAAAACCGTAGAGACTGTCTACCCTAGAGCCTAGCCATGTGATTAGGGTATTTCATTTATCATTTTTAGTTTAAGGGTATTTTTGTCACTTTTGAAATATTTGAATTTAATATATATGATTTGGAATTTAAAATGATTATTTAGAATGGTGTGATTTAAATATTATTTAATCAATTGTCTTGTATTGTGTTTAGCCCTAACCTAGATTGGACCTAACCTTGATTAGTCATACCTAGTCTAGTTAGCCATGGTTAGTAATAGTTAGTATTGGTTAGTTGAGTTAAGTCATGATTAGTTAAAATGAAATAGGTTGCATTAAGTCAAGTGTGAAGCCTAGGTTGTAGGCCCTTGATTGGACTTGATGGATTGATAGCCATTAGATTCACCCCAAAAATCTAAACCCTAACTTGGTGACCAGCCTAGGGATCTCCCCCCTTGCTATAAAGTCTGTCTCAAAGTTTGTGCCTATTCTTTATTCATCCCTTCATTTTCTAAGGAAAGGTTTGTTCTCCATTGAAATTTCTTTATAGTTTATTCAATATTAGTCCATTTTCATTGAAACTTCTTTCATTGTAACCTAATTAGTGTCCCCTACTGTTGGTGGAGGCCATTCTCAGGTTTGATACAATTTGGAGCCATTGGCTAGCTTGAGGAGATCTCACTTTTGGAGCTTTTCTTTGTGAAGGAACACACATAGGTAAATCCAATTTCCCTCCATAAAATTTTGGTTTCTTTGCATGAACACCAAGCCCAAGGTGTCCTTTTACTGTAGGGATAGGTTTTGCACCCTCTCGTGTCCTTTACGTGTCCGAATCAAACACGTATCAGTGGACAGTCGCAGGTGTTCGACGAAATGCCACAGTGGGCATTTCAGTCGATTTTTCAGGAAGTAATTGAATAAGAAATTAAGTTTTTTGGTCGCTTGTGGATTTTTGATGGTTTAGACACATTTCCTGTCGTGTCGGGGTCGTACTGGACCCGTGGACACGCCCCGCGTACGCGGTTCACTGTCCTGCTACCTCGTGTCCAGTTCTCACTGGACACGACATGAGACACCACCATTTTTGGTCAGCACCTAGGGCGATGTCTGATATGCCAGCCACAAAGTTTTAGAGGGACTCGTGTTGTATCGGACACGCAATCGTGTGAGCACGCGATTTGCACTACACTGCACGAGCGTGCAAGTGCTGTCCGATACGGGCTTCGTGTCCTTCGTGGACACGTCGTGGTGGTGTTTCAGGGACACGTTTGGGTAGGCCACCAACTGGCAAACCTAGGTGCACGAACACGTATCCTGGTTTGACTCGTGTCGAGTACACGGGGCCACGACATACGTGCAAGAGGAATACCTTGCCTGCTTTTCTGATACTTCATAAATTCTATTTTGGACACGTTCGTGTCCACTTGTTGGACACGAACACCCTCCCCACGACACGTATCATGTGTATACCTGACTGCACACTTTATTTACTGATTTAATTAGGTTATTGAGTTTGAATTGGTTTTGGTTCGATTTCTCTGATACATGTGTTCTATTTTCGAAATTCTGGAAGTTGATTCCATTTTTAAAACTGAATATTGATGTCAATTTTTGCCATATTTAACCCATGAACATTGTGATAGTTCACTGATTGATTCGTGTTGGTTTAATGTTAACATGAAGGAGGAATTTTCGAATTTGGGTTGAGATTTGGTTGTGAACTGTCATTGGTTCTCAGGTTTTCTGAGAACCAACATTCCTGAGATTGGTTGTGTTGATAGTTGGTTCGAATTCAATTAAGATATCAACTTTTTAATGCAAAAAATCTGAGAACACTGAATTATTGGTTTTGTGTGTGTTTAATTGAATGGTAGATGGGGACTTCCCCCTTTAGACTGATACTTCAAATATATCAGTGAATAAATACTGTTTTCAGTTTTAAGTTGGACCCTGCTGTGTAATAATGATATAGCATGATTAATTATCATTTTAATATTCCAGAGCATATTCAATATCTCTGTTAGTTCAAATTTTTCATTTAGATTAGCTTTTATGGAATGGAATATTTAATATAAGTTGGGTTTCGAAATGTGGTTGATACTTGCTTTGGTTTGGATACCCTAAACTCTAAATCCCTGTATAATCTAATTTTAAATGATAATTTCAGTGTCATTTTGATTGTACATATGTATTGCCACGGTTGGGTCGATTTTACAAGATAGATAGGTTTCGCATTGAGAGAATGAACTTGAACCTGGGTTGTGTTTAACTGTCAATGTGTTTTCATATAAACTGTCATTCATGTTAACACCCACACACAGCCACACTTGACATTCACTCCTTAAATCCTAAGAGCTAACACACACATGATACTAATACTACACACAGGACATGGGTTTCAGTCGAAATCTGAGAACCCCATGCAATGATTCACCCACATACACATTCCTGTACACAGGCACACACACACACATGATTCAATACCTGTCACTGCATTCCTTATTAGTTTTGTCCCTTCTAGATGTAGCAGCCCAATCCTCTTAATTGATCAGCCCTATAGAATGTGTTTTTCCTGCATTCAAGTGATGTGCAGACCAGAAAATGTTCAACCATGGCCCTGCCATTCATTCAGGTGACCAGTGCCCTCATTTGATTCAACCCCAGTTCACTTTCCCTTCACCATTAGTTCAGTTCCCTGCACCTAGCTTAGTTAGTTCATGTCCTATACCATCTGGTACTTACCAGTCCCCCAAATTACAGTATCAGTCTTAATGTACTAAGGTTCAGCCCTATTGATGTCTACAGTTCAGTCCCCTTGTGTTCATACTTACTTGATGTCAATCCTTACTTGATGAATAATGATTTCAGTTTAGTTTCACTTTGGTCCATGTCTCTCATTGCAGTCCTAGTTACACACAACCAACTGTCATTTCATTTAACTGAGTTTGTTCACTGAAATTCCAGTTTTTAACCAAGTTCCTGTATATGTGTATGGTTGCTGTCAATTGGGTTTTGATTTGGTAGTTGAAGGATAGTTTCAATTGATGATTGGTCTTGAATTGAACTGCCAACTAATCTCAGTTAACTCATGTACACACACACTCTAATTCCTTTCTATCACACTCTCATGACACTATACCATGCCACACACTTTAACTTATTGACACTCTCTACACACAATTGCCTATACACACACACCCTTTGTATCACACACACATGTACACAAACACCCTCACAAGATTTCCTCTCCTACATCTCTATGTATATACATATATATATATGTATATATGTGGTGGTTATTTATTTGTCTATATGTGGCAATTGTGTATAAAAAAAATATATGTATATATATATGTCTATATGTGGTGGTTATTTATATTAAATTATATATGTTTTATTAAATGTGTGAAATGTGTGTGAACTATACTAAATTAGTTTAATATTGTAATGTGTGAATATGTATGATATAGCTATATGGCCTATGGCCTATATACAGGGTACGTAGCCTATGGGTGTATACCTATGGCTCATAGCCTGTGTGTATGTCTTGAATGCCAGTTAAGGGTGTAGTTGACTTATATAGCCAAGAAATGGTGTGTGCTTGCTAGAATAGGCTGGTTAGGCTTAGTGAGACTTGTTTGGCTTAGGCTTGACCTAGTTGACCTAGTTTGACTAGTCTAGTTGACTAGAGTTGAGCAAGTGTTGACTTTAGTCTAGTTTGACCTAGACAGCATGCAGATGCATTGTAGATTACATTTATCATCCCCTGTATACATCTTGACTTGTGTTGCTCTAACTAGGAGTCAGGTACCTCATCTCGGACAGTATATTTACTTCAGACATTCAGATATCAGGCGAGTACATTCTCTGACTGTTTCATACTTGCTAGAACGTCTATTCTTGCCATAGATTAATTTACTTGATGCTGACACGTTGGTAACACGAATTGGTACTATATGGATCTTCTTTTATGATGTTATCTCCTTGTGTTCACTAAATACATATTGTGATGTGCGTTTCACTAACAAATTGTATTTATTGAATACCCTTATCATTGTACACTCATTGTGCATATTATATTCTCATTATCACATTGAGCTCTATTGTACAAGCCATTGTATAAGGTATCGTAACTGAATTAGATCCTTGTGTATTGATTGGGGAGGGAGAGTAGAAATGGTTATGTGATCAATCCTATTGTATAAGAAATTGTATATGTCCATTGTACACCCACGTACAAAGGAGTCCCATTTTATTGTATAACCTAACCCGTTTACATAACCATATTGTACTCTAAATCACATATTGCTTACAGTTCTTACTTATCATATATAGATATTTTCTATTATCATATCTTTCTATTTTTCATATACATCTTCTAACAGCGTTTCATGTATCTTACTCTATTGCACCTTATATTTTCTAACCTGTTATGAACTGCGTGAGATGTTTTATGCTCGCTCCCGTCCAGACTGGACCTGTGGAAAATTTTACAGAGGATGATGAGGAACCCTGCACCCCTTACCTTGGAGCTTGCCTAGATGACACTCGCGACCTGGACCCCTGGAGAGGTTCAGCCAGCTGCTGAGGACGATACCTTGCATAGTGTAGATAGCTTAGACTGTTCTTTCTTTTCATTTTTAGCTGTTGTCTTTATTTCAGAGTTGTATATTTTATAGATGTTGAGACTTTGTTATTTCATTCTGTTGTACCTCAGTTGAGGATTTCTTTATCTATTTCATCGTGCAATATTCTATCTATAGATTGTGATTGAGTTGTATCTCTGTGTTGGCCTCCTTATGGAGAGTATTCATGTTATGTTAGTTATAGTTCATGACCTAGAACAGCGTTCTACCGCCAACACTGCGGCGTAGGCTGGGTGCTGTTACGTACTCGTACCCTCACAGAGGGTGCGGGTCGTGACACGTTTTTAGTGGTGGCCCATGCAGGTCGAGTTTATGTAGTGGTATTCGAACTAGAGTATTACTACAGCCTGCAGTAGGATTAGGATATTTTGAAGGTACTCAATCACACTAGGAAGAACTCTTAATCAGATTCCTTTTATCTAAAAAATTTGCTGCTTATTGACTTCCCTTGAGTATAAACTATCATTCTTTAAATTTTTGCTTCATTCTCAGAAATTGCTTCTTGTTTTGATCTGTCTTCATGATGGTTATGGAGATACGATCTCATCGCTCCGGTTCGGGGGATACTATCGAGAGGCTGGCTACCTCTCGTCCTGTTCATCAGGGCCTCGAGATCGTATTTTTCGTTGTGCCGACTCAGGTTGGCATTTCTGCTACTTTGGAGGTGCACCTCTGTTTGTACAGAGGCTTTCTCCTATCACTTTCAATTTCTCTCAGCAGCAGCAGTTCATGAAGCATCAGCAGCAGACCAGGGGAAACCAGCAGGGGCGAGCTATCGTCAGGACAGTCGAGGATACACAGACCATTGGAGATCTTGCTGCAAGTTCCGTTCTTCTCGATTCCATTCCTGCAATTATCTTTTATAACTACCTTGAAATTCGATTCCATTTGTTTCTTGCTGATTAATTAAATTTGTCATGTTGTTCTTTTGTTATGTTTGTTTTTCTTTAAAAAAAATCATATGGGCTAGGTCACCTAAATCATGAGATCTAGAATCTTCGATAGTCGTGTTAGTTGGCATAGTGAGGACATGTAGTCAGATTTTTGATGTATTTCTCGGGTATAGAAAATTAAGGTTTTTGTCGTCGCATGCGACAATGCGAAAATTTTAAATACCATGAACCTAGAGGTACGTACCTTAGTCAAGGACTCTGTGATTATCGTAGCCTTGCTCACTAGCATGATGAAGACTCTGGACAACATGATTTTGGACAGACGCATATGATTAACAGGTTGTATCTTGAGAAGGTTTTAAACATCATACCCTTTTGTTGTTGTATATAACTTAGGAGTAGGGATATTTAGTTTTGTAGAGCTTGTTCATAGGTAGTTCTTTCATAGTATAATGATATGATGACTTGTAGGATGCCTGTACCCTGGGGATGATAGTTAGCATTGGTATTAGAATAGTAACCCAGTGTAGGTGATTTCCATATTATTTATAATATCAACCAGTTTACATATAGGATGTTAGTATTCCTTACAGCTTTGATAATTTATTATTATTATTTTTCTTACCTTTTTCCTGTAAGGCACCCATGACCAGAGCCTGTCCTTGAGTATAGTTGTAGTTCACCTAAGACTGAAAGGCCTATATACATATAGATTGCAGATGATATACTTAGGATATATGTGATGGGTTGTTGTTCTTGAGCATATATATATATATGTGGTATTTGGGATTGGTGTGCTCAGCTTGTAGGTATTTAGTTATGGGTGACTTGATAGGATTGGGAAGTTAAGAGCTAGCCTATTATAGAGATCTCTTTTTGCTAAGTTCTAGTTGCCAACACCTAGGTAGCTAGCATAGGTAAAATCCTAAGAAGTTGACCAGCTGATGACAAAGTACTAGGATGTTGAGAAAATTAACTAGTGATTGACCCTTGACTATGTTTGACCTAGAAGGGCGTGCGATCATCTTAATTTCGAGGACGAAATTTTTATAAGGTGGGTAGGATTGTAACACCCAGTTTTCCAAATAAGGGTAATTTTGAAATTTTGTATTTTAATATATTTTATTATGGTATTTAAATAATAATATGATTTTTGGTAATTTTTAATCATATTAAAACTATTTAAAATCATGACTTGTGATTTTGGTGTTTTGCTAATGAAACCGTAGAGACTATCTACCCTAGAGCCTAGCCATGTGATTAGGGTATTTCATTTATCATTTTTAGTTTAAGGGTATTTTTTTCACTTTTGAAATATTTGAATTTAATATATATTATTTGGAATTTAAAATAATTATTTAGAATGGTGTGATTTAAATATTATTTAATCAATTGTCTTGTGTTGTGTTTAGCCCTAACCTAGATTGGACCTAACCTAGATTAGCCATACCTAGTCTAGTTAGCCATGGTTAGTAATATTTAGTATTGGTTAGTTGAGTTAAGTCATGATTAGTTAAAATGAAATAGGTTGCATTAAGTCAAGTGTGAAGCCTAGGTTGTAGGCCCTTGATTGGACTTGATGGATTGATAGCCATTAGATTCACCCGAAAAACCCTAACCCTAACTTGGTGACCAGCCTAGGGATCTCCCCCTTGCAATAAAGTCTCTCTCAAAGTTTGTGCCTCATCTTTATTCATCCCTTCATTTTCTAAGGAAAGGTTTGTTCTCCATTGAAATTTCTTTATAGTTTATTCAATATTAGTCCATTTTTATTGAAACTTCTTCCATTGTAACCTAATTAGTGTCCCCTACAGTTGGTGGAGGCCATTCTCAGGTTTGATACAATTTGGAGCCATTGGCTAGCTTGAGGAGATCTCACTTTTTGAGATTTTCTTTGTGAAGGAACACACATAGGTAATTCCCATTTCCCTTCATGAAATTTTGGTTTCTTTGCATGAACACCATGCCCTAGGTGTCCTCTTACTGTAGGGATAGGTTTTCACCCTTTCGTATCCTTTACGTGTCCGAATCGGACACGTATCAGTGGACAGTCGCAGGTGTTCGACGAAATGCTACAGTGGGCATTTCGGTCGATTTTTCAGGAAGTAATTGAATAGAAAAAAAAGTTTTTAGGTCGCTTATGGATTTCTGATGGTTTGGACACATTTCATGTCGTGTTGAGGTCGTACTGGACCCGTGGACACGCCCCACGCGCACGCGGTTCACTGTCCTGCTACCTCGTGTCCAGTCCTCACTGGACACGACACGAGACACCACCATTTTTGGTCAACACCTAGGGGCAATGTCTGACATGCCACCCACAAAGTTTCAGAGGGACTCGTGTCGTATCGGACACGCATTCGCGTGAGCACGCGATTTGCACTGCACTACACGAGCGTGCAAGTGCTGTCCGATACGGGCTTCGTGTCCTTCGTGGACACATCGTGGTGGTGTTTTAAGGACACGTTTGGGTAGGCCATCACCTGGTGAACCTAGGTGCACGAGCACATGTCCTGGTTTGACTCCTGTTGAGTGCACGGGGCCACGACACGCGTGCACGAGGAATACCTTGCCTGTTTTTCTGATACTTCGTAAATTCTGTTTTAGACACGTTCGTGTCCACTTGTTGGACACGAACACCCTCCCCACGATACGTATCATGTGTACACCTGACTGCACACTTTATTTATTGATTTAATTAGGTTATTGAGTTTGAATTGGTTTTGGTTCGATTTCTCTGATACATGTGTTCCATTTTCAAAATTCTGGAAGTTGATTCCATTTTTAAAACTGAATATTGATGTCAATTTTTACCATGTTTAACCCATGAACGTTGTGTTAGTTCACTGATTGATTCGTGTTGGTTTAATGTTAACATGAAGGAGGAATTTTCGAATTTGGGTTGAGATTTGGTTATGAACTGTCATTGGTTCTCAGGTTTCCTGAGAACCAACATTCCTGAGATTGGTTGTGTTGATAGTTGGTTCGAATTCAATTGAGATATCAACTTTTAAATGCACAAAATCTGAGAACACTGAATTATTGGTTTTGTGTGTGTTTAATTGAATGATAGATGGGGACTTCCCCCTTTAGACTGATACTTCAAATGTATCAATGAATAAACACTGTTTTCAGTTTTAAGTTGGACCCTGCTGTGTAATAATGATATAGCATGATTAATTATCATTTTAATATTCCAGAGCATGTTCAATATCTCTGTTAGTTCAAATTTTTCATTTAGATTAGCTTTTATGGAATGGAATATTTGATATGAGTTGGATTTCGAAATGTGGCTGATACTTGCTTTGGTTTGGATACCCTAAACTCTAAATCCCTGTATAATCTAATTTTAAATGATAATTTTAGTGTCATTTTGATTGTACATATGTATTGCCACTGTTGGGTCGATTTTACAAGATAGATAGGTTTTGCATTAAGAGAATGAACTTGAACCTGGGTTGTGTTGAACTGTCAATGTGTTTTCATATAAACTGTCATTCCTGTTAACACCCACACACAGCCACACTTGACATTCACTCCTTAAATCCTAAGAGCTAACACACACATGACACTGACACTACACACAGGACATGGGTTTCAGTCAAAATTTGAGAACCCTATGGAATGATTCACCCACATACACATTCCTTTACACAGGCACACACACACACATGATTCAATACATGTCACTGCATTCCTCATTAGTTTTGTCCCTTCTAGATGTAGTAGCCCAATCCTCTTAATTGATCAGCCCCATAGAATATGTTTGCCCTACATTCAAGTGATGTGCAGACCAGGAAATGTTCAACCATAGCCCTGCCATTCATTCAGGTGACCAATGCCCTCATTTGATTCAACCCCAGTTCACTTTCCCTTCACCAGTAGTTCAGTTCCCTGCACCTAGCTTAGTTAGTTCATGTCCTATACCATGGGGTACTTAACAGTCCCCAAAATTGCAGTATCAGTCTTAATGTACTAAGGTTCAGCCCTGTTGATGTCTACAGTTCAGTCCCCTTGTGTTCATACTTACTTGATGTCAGTCCTTACTTGATGAATAATGATTTCAGTTTAGTTTCACTTTGGTCCATGTCTCTCATTGCAGTCCTAGTTACACACCACCAACTGTCATTTCATTTAACTGAGTTAGTTCACTGAAATTCCAGTTTTAACCAAATTCCTGTATATGTGTATGGTTGCTGTCAATTGGGTTTTGATTTGGTAGTTGAAGGATAGTTTCAATTGATGATTGGTCTTGAATTGAACTGCCAACTAATCTCAGTTAACTCATGTACACACACACACTCTAATTCCCTTCTATCACACTCTCATGACACTATACCATGCCACACACTTTAACTCTATTGATACTCTCTACACACAATTGCCTGTACACACACACCCTTTGTATCACACACACATGTACACAAACACCCTCACAAGATTTCCTCTCCTTTATCTCTATGTATATACATATATATGTATATATATATATATATATATATATATATATATATATATATATATATATATATATATATATGTCTATATGTGGTTATTTATATTAAATTATATATATTTTATTAAATGTGTGAAATGTGTGTGAACTATACTAAATTAGTTTAATATTGTAACGTGTGAATATGTATGATATAGCTATATGGGCTATGGCCTATATACAGGGTACGTAGCCTATGGGTGTATACCTATGGCTCATAGCTTGTGTGTATGTCTTGAATGCCAGTTAAGGGTGTAGTTGACTTGTATAGCCTAGAAATGGTGTGTGCTTGCAAGAATAGTCTGGTTAGGCTTAGTGAGACTTGTTTGGCTTAGGCTTGACCTAGTTTGACTAGTCTAGTTGACTAGAGTTGACCAAGTGTTGACTTTAGTCTAGTTTGACCTAGACAGCATGCAGATGCATTGTAGATTACATTATCATCCCCTGTATACATCTTGACTTGTGTTGCTCTAACTAGGAGTTAGGTACCTCATCTCGGACAGTACATTTACTTTAGATATTCAGATACCAGGCGAGTACATTCTCTGACCGTTTCATACTTGCTAGAACGTCTATTCTTGCCATAGATTAATTTACTTGATGCTGACACGTTGGTAACACGAATTGGTACTATATGGATCTTCTTTTGCGATGTTATCTTCTTGTGTTCACTAAATACATATTGTGATGTGCGTTTCACTAACATATTGTATTTATTGAATACCCTTATCATTGTACACTCATTGTGCATATTGTATTCTCATTATCACATTGAGCTCTATTGTACAAGCCATTGTACAAGCCATTGTATAAGGTTACGTAACTGAATTGGATCCTTATGTATTGATTGGGGAGGGAGAATAAAAATGGTTATGTGATCAATCCTATTGTATAAGAAATTGTATATGTCCATTGTACATCCACGTACAAAGGAGTCCCATTTTATTGTATAACCTAATCCGTTTACATAACCATATTGTACTTTAAATCACATATTGCTTACAGTTCTTACTTATCATATATATATATTTTCTACATGGTGATCAAGTTCGCAACAGCATGAGAGGTTGGACCACATCTGAGTGGCGAGGTCGTCGGAGACCGGCATGTGTTCGGCGGTTTCTGAGTGGTACAAATTACAGCAATGACACTTAGAGGCAAGGCTGTAGCCGATGGAGGTGAGGGAGTCGTCGGTGGCGAGCTTCCTGTGTTGAGCTCTCCAGATTAGGATAGACCATTTGTTGGGAATGCAAGAATGCCAAAAAAGGGCAATCAGAGGAGAAGTCGCGATAGATCCTCTCATTACGTGCCTGGCGGAGGCCAACGAGAAGGTGCCCCCGGGGGCGCGGCCCATGTCAGAGCGTCGGGGATGTCATTGAGCTGAACCTCTACTGCGGCGAGGACAGCCGACACTGCCGGACCCAACCACTCTCTGACCTGATCCTATCTCCACCCGGAGTCATTGTCCCATAGATCTCGAATGGTGCAATTCGGAGGGGCGGTTGCGGAAGGTTGAAGAAGAACATTTCTGAGCCAGCGTTCGTGGCATAGCGACGAGCTGCCGTTGCCAATATGAAGGTGGATGATGGGTTCTACGAGGTGACGGCCGTGGAGGATCCGTCGCTAGGATGCAGATGACCGATTGTTGGCGACGGCTGTCGCGGGATGAGAGTGACGGAAGTTTCTGGCCTTCATAAATCTAGTCTAAATAGAGTTTTTTGATCGGACTTTCCACCACAGCTTCATTGAGCAGGCGTCAATGATGTGAGCAAGTCTGCTGAAGCCCAAGCAGCCCGCTTCAGTAGGTTTGGCCATGGTATCCCAACTAGCCCAATGGTGCTTGTCTTTGCCATCGCGATGTCCCCAAAAGAAACTGGCGAAGAAGGACTCTAACGAGGATATAACCTTCTTGGGGGGGCGCACACGGCCAAGGTATAGATGGGGATGGAGGATAGGACATGCTTGATCAGGATCATCTTGCCGCCCGAAGAGAGGGTGACATTGTGCCATCCCACGATTTTTGTTTTGATTTTCTTCACCATGCCATAGAAGATGCCCGAGTTAGATTTACCGTACACCAACGGAAACCCCAGGTAGGAGAACGGCGGGTAAGCGATAGAGAATGAGGTTAGGTTGGCGAGGGAAGTCGAGTGGCTCCTGTCAGCTTTGTGATGGGTATAGATGACACTTTTATCTGCGTTGATTCGTTGTCCTGAGCATCTGGTGTATCTCTTGAGCGTACTGCAGACTACCTCTACCGATCCGACATCGTCGGATGAGAAGATGAGGATGTCGTCGGCGTAGGCCAGATGAGTAATTAGAGGGCAGCCGGTGGTGGTGTAAAAGTGGTAGAACCTAGGGGTGTTAGCCATGCTGTTAAGGTTTCTGCTGAGCACTTCGGCTACGATGATGAAGATGGTGGAGGAAAGAGGGTCCTCTTGACGGACCCCACGGCTGGATTTGAAAAAACCTTCTACTTGACCGTTGATGACCGTGGAGGACCAAGAGTTGCTAATGGATCTGAAGATGATATCTATCCACTTCTCTGAGAACCCGAACCCTCGAAAAACCTAAATCATGAATTGCCAGTCTAGACGGTCATAAGCTTTTTCCATGTCTATCTTAATGGCGATGTTTTTCCCTCTAGATGGAAACTTCATGCAAGTAATCATTTTTTGAGCGAGCAAGATGTTATCAGTGATGTTCCGCCCTGGGACGAAGCCGCTTTGTTCCTCGGATATAATCTTGGGAAGAAAAATGGACATACGATTCGCGATGATCTTAGAAATAATTTTGTTGGTGAAGGTGCAAAGGCTGATGGGTCTCAAGTCTTTGAAGCTCTCTAGGTTTTCTTTTTTTTGGATTAAGATGATGTTGGAGCGGGAGATGGCTTTCGGGTAGCATGCGCCTTGAAAGAAAGCCACCGCAGCCTCGTGAAATTTAGATTCGATGATGTCCCAACAAGAGCGGAAGAAAACCCAGGAGAAACCATCTGGTCTGGGAGCACTATGTTCATTAAGGGCCCAGACTGCGGACTTGACTTCCTCTTTGGAGGGAGGAGACAGGAGCTGCACGTTCTCTTGCTCTGAAATTAGGTTGGAGACCTTTGCTAAGAACACTTCATCCTTAATGATGGCCTTCTTGGAGAATAGTTTGGTGTAGAAGTTCGTAGCAGCCATGTTGATGCTACGTTGGTCTTTGACGATCTTGTCGTTCTCGTCGGCGATCTTGTGTAGTTTGAGCTGATTTCTGCGACCTTTGACGCAAGCGTGGAAGAAGCCAGAATATCTGTCACCCTCGGTGTCCCAAGTCAATCTGGCTTTCTGCTTCCAGAATTCCGTTTCGATCTTTAGCCGAGACTTCAGAAGAGCTTTGGTTAGGTTGAGCGCTGCACGGGCCTCCGGCGATCTATTCAAGGCAAAGATGATCTCAGCACGAGTGACGTCTTCCTCCGCTGTCTTAATCGCTTGGAAAATATTGCCGAAAGCGAGTTTACTCTATGTCGATAGAGCACCCCTGGTAGCTTTGATCTTGGCTACCACGAGGACAAAGGGATCAGGGTTAAAAGTTGACCTCTAGGCTTTGTCGACGATGTTCCTGAATTGAGGGTGATAGCTCCAAAAATCTAGGAAACAGAAAGGTTTCTTGACCATCCCAGTATTGCTGCTGATCTCGATTAGGAGAGGGGAGTTATCCGACTCGATGGTGTTGAGGTGGGAGAGGTTAGAGATGATATCCATGTCGGCCTAGCGGTTATCGATCATGGCATGGTCCAGGCGAGAATATTGCCTACGGGCGCCTTCCTTCATGTTACACCAGGTGAAGGCGTTACCGGAGAATGGAAGGGGAGACAAGTGGGCATTAAAGATGAAGGTGTTGAAGTCATTCATGGCCGGCTGGGGTGGTGGGCGTCCTCCTGACTTTTTATCTCTCTGAGAAATGGTATTGAAGTCTCCGAGACAGAGCCATGGAAGGTTGTTGAGAAGGATGCGGGTGTCCGTAAGGGTGTCCTACAGCGTCTTGCGCTTGATGAGGTCACAGCTGCCATGGACTGCTGAGACGAAGAATCAGGATGTTAGAGAGGGTTGCTCTACCCAGCAAGAAAGCGCTTGATTCGAGTAGTTAACGATACTAATTTTACATTCGATGGTGAAGAGGATCCATATATCGTGGCATCCGGCGACCGCGGACGAGAAGCCGAGTTGTAGCTGGATGGATTTGAGTTTTCTTTGAGGGATTTTGGGCTCGATGACAACTAAAATATCGACCCGGTGGGTTTTCTTGAGGCTAATTATTCTTCTCAAGGTATGTTTATTGGCCAGTCCTCTCACATTCCACGAGAGAATGTTAAGCTTTGGGTTGGTTGCGGAGGGGGTGGGTGTTGAGCTTGGTGGCTGACCGAGTGGTCATGGCCATAGGCTCAAGGGCTTTTTTGTTCTTCTTGTTGTGGAAGGTTTTGGTGTGTCATGACCCGCACCCACTTTTCGGATGCGAGCTCGTGAGCAAGCCAGCTACGTATCAAGCGGACTCCAGCCCGACTTGAGTACGTATAAGCTTTCAAGATCATGGTATCATGGCTAATATGGTAATCTACAGTGTATCTCAATCCACAAGAATATATAAGACAAGAATGAACAAGTATGGGGCGTGGTCTGCAGCCCACTAGCATATATGTCCGATTAGACTCCAAGAATAATATGAGTCTATAAAGCTAAGCTGATAAGCAGGGTATATCATAAAAGCACAAGAAGGATAGTAAATCAATAACATTAAAAAAAATACCTGAATCATGCGATTGAAGTCAACTACCACATGCTCAGCTAACTATCTCCGTGCAATCAGCTACCTGAAGAGATCATCAGGTCCTCAAAGCACTAGAAAGATACATAAAATATGCCTACTAATATGACGGTAAATAACATGTATAGAGGATAAAAACACTACGAGAAGAACATCTAAGGACGACGAGTCGTGTGGAAATGTAATACTAGACTTGGCTAACTATCAATCAGAACTCCTATAGCTTGTAGTACAATGCAAGATACTCCCAATCTAAAGTGTTTTAATTGACGTACAAAATAGGATACTCTCAGTCGAGATTAGCCAATTCTAGTATCGATCTCCTCTCCTAAAGGATACAAGGTCAAGTAGACTCCTATAAATCGTAGTACAATACAAGATACTCCCAATTCATAGTGTCGCAAATCAAGTCAATCAATCAATCAATATATTCTATAGGTTGTAGTACAATGCAAGATACTCCCAATCTATAGTATATCTCCAATCAAGTCAATCAAGCAATATCAAGATAAAAGAATCGGCTATAGGTCGTAGTACAATGTAAGATACTCCCAATCTATAGTATATCTCAACTATAGTACAATGCAAGATACTCCCACTCAAGAATGGTTAATTCAAGGACAAGATATAGAAACTGACAACTCAATCATGAGATAAGGTAACACGAAAAGACCAATAATCAAGCATTGTCGAATATCCTGTACGTGCACGTAAATCTAGAAACAAGTAAAACAGTCGATGAAAAACCAATCACAATATGGAAAACAGGTAACCATATGAAAAAAGTTCAATAGAAAGAAAATAATATAAATACTGCATATGTTCGGCAAGGTATACTTGCCTGAGGGTTGCACGGAGAACCAACAATAAATCGCCAATCAACAAGTCAGAAAGTCTAAGTCTCACAACTGCCTTCAGAAGCTGAAATAGATGTTACCAATATGTTTAGATTAGTCAAATTAGCTAGGATTGCCTGTCCTTAAATCCAATTCTGGACACAGGAGCAAAACGGTAATTTTAGGCAAAAATAATGTCCGTCGTTGGACCCGCTTTGCACCGAAAAGCGTACCAGAGTTAGTGGTCTCTAAAGTCATCAAACTTCATGTTCACGGATTCGTTTTGATGATTCGAACCCAACGGTATGTCCAATTTTGGATTCCGGTGGGCCGTGTACAAAATCGCCCGTTGAATCGGATCGTAGGGCCCACAAAACGACCATCCAATCAACTGTCTTAGAATCGGACCAAACATGGCATACAGGACTAAAAAAATGATACGGTCCTGTTGGCATAAGTTTCGTCTCGATCAGACGAACGTGCACAAAGTAATTGGAAAGCTTGCACAGAGGCTGATACGACGAATTATGACGGATACGCATCAAATTCGTCGTACACACGCAACCAATTAGAATTTCGTCAAAGCCCACACGTCCGCAAAGTCGATTCGCACCTTTCGATGCTTTTGGTTCGCGACCACGTCTTCCGGATTGGCGGGACGCACGTCGTGTGGATGAATTTCTAATATTTTCGAAAACAGTTTTTCATAGATTTTCCTGATTTTTTGAAACAGATTTCTCGCTGAAAACTTAATGAAAGTAAAAACTACAAAAAGTGTTTCGAAGCTGTACATGTTGACTAAAAACCTATTCAATTAGATTTTGTGTTTCCTAACAGGATCGACCAATTTTGGCCTCCCAGGATGGGTGTCTGGATTCGAAATTATGTCCTTGTTTGGACAGTTTTTAGACAACTTTAGGTCGATTTAATGGCCAATCTAGAGCATATAAATTCGATTTAGTTGAAGAGAATTAAACTTGTATATGTTATGGACATACTAGAGAAAACAACACGCGAAACGATCGAGCGACTGTCGCCTACCAACGTCGCGAAGTCGGCATGTTCTCAGTCGCTTACTGTTACTGTTGTGGTTGCTGTTTCAATCCCGCGTGCGCGTGCAGTTGCATCCGCAGAGCGCGGTGGTGCTCAGAGTGGTGCGCACATGTCGACAGAGGCGGGGCGCAGTGGAGGTGGCGGCGTGTCGAGTTTTTAGGGTTGGGGTTACATTTTTTCTCCCGATCCCTCTCGATGTGTATTTACATATACTAAGTTTTCCTCTCGGCTGGGTTTGGGGATGCCCGGGCTCGGGCTTGGGCCCAGGGCTTGGACTGGGCCATTAATACACATATATTATATAAGTATATATTTTGTATAATTCCAAGTATATATCTTATATAATTCCAATACACATTTATATATCTTATATTAGTATATATTCTTAAATATAATATGCACATATATATAAAATTAGTATATATAAAGGTGAAAATGAATTATAAATGTATACACATATATTTATCCAACAATGTGTCAATATAATAGTATAAAAGTATGTATCCAATTTCTAAAAATAGAATATCGATTCAGTAACAATAAAATATATTTATTTAATCACCACAAAATAATAAAATAACTAAATAGTGGTTTGGTGAATCCATACTACTCACCTTTATCCGGGTCCAGAAAATTCTACAAATATTATGAAATAATATTTAATAATAAAAATACCAATTTTTGTACGAATATTTAAATAATTAAAAATGTACATCAATACCTAAAATAATTTAGAAAATATTTGTACACACATAAAATATGCCTACATGGTCGTCTTTGGTCTCACTACAAGGTTACATGGGCTCGGTTTCGGTTCTGGTCTAGTCCGAGCTAAATCGACACAAACCGGGTCTCCTACAAGTCAATAATATAATTAATAAATAATTTAAAATGTCTTTAGAGGTTAAGTCGCAACTTGGCCTGGTTTTTCTAGTTAGGACACACTTATGGCTGGGTCTTCCTTGGCATGACTAATACACTAGTCAAGGCATGCCACTGCACTATCCGTGCCATGATTCATAGTCGTCTGGTACTTAAAAACTCAACTATGGCTAAAGTCATCTACCGTAATAATTAACTAAATAATTATTTTAAAAAAATCTAAAAATCACTATTTAAATCAAATAAATAATAAAAAAATATTTCAAAATTTTTGGGAAGAGGAGTTACATGGTGGCTCTCGATAACTTTTCTGTGTCGTTGTGGGCTGACACGGATGAGTCGCAAGCTATGCTGCCAGTAGCCCTCGTCGGAGGGGGGCCAACGTCCTTCTCGATATCTGCCAGAGTGTAGAGGGGGTTGTTGAGGTCCAAGAAGCCAGCTTCCATGGCCTGCATAAGCCTGTCCGTAGGGACGATGCCTAACGTCATCGGGTCGATCGCGAGGTCACCTCCGGGGGTGGTGGAAGGGGTCATAGATGTAGGATGGATGATCAAGGCCAATTGATTCTCTCCTACGCATGCCGGTGAGACCGCTGTGTGGATGCACATATGCGGACAGCTCTCCTGTGCATGCCGGTGAGACCGCTGTGTGGATGCACATATGCGGACAGCTATCGCTCACCGTGTGGGAACCCGTCGGGTAGGAAGCTATTTCGACAGATGTTAGGTGGTGTGGAGGTAAAGATGTCGAACTTGATGCTAAGGAGGATGGTCGGTGAGGTTGCTTTAGCCGGTTGGAAGGGAGATCGGGGGCTGCGGGAGCCATCGCTGTCAGCAAAGTGACGGTGGAAGTTGGAGAGGGGGGAGGATGGGGGAGGAGGCGACGGCATGGGTCGCCTTCTGGGGTTATGACTTGTGGGACTGCGGCTTGTGGAGGACTTTCTTTTTGAGCTCCGGGTTAGCTTTGAAACAATATTTTGTGAGATGTCCTCTGGTCTGACAGTGCTTGAAGAAGATGCTGTTGTTGTCATACTCCAGGGTCTGAAGGTCTGTTCTCCGAGGTCGATCTGTATAAGAGTAGGTGGGTCCGCTGATAGGTCAAGCTTCACGCAAATCTTCACGTAGTTGTCTTTGGAGAGGGTGTGAGTTTTTTTTGCGATGGCCACGAGGGATTCGAAAGAGCTGGCGATTCTCTTGAGCGCTGCGGGGGCGAAGCTGACGAGCAGGAGGTTAGGAAGGGCGATCCACGTCGAGATTATCGATGAGTCAACTTTAGAGTTAAAACCGGGGGACCATTTGGCAATCTTGACGCTGTGGGTGACAATGTTGGTAGTGCCTTTGGCCCATACTAAAGAGTAGTTGGGGTCGGAGGATAGGTGGAGTAGCATGCGTTTAGGATCCAATGGGGCGACTTTGTAGGCTGATATCAGACCCTATCCTGCGATAGTTTCTTGGGCAATGCTAATCTTGGGACATCCAGTGGGGAATTTCAATACAAAAGTTCTCGCGAAGCAGGTTGATATCTCTGCGGAGGAGAACAGCTCGCAGATGTTCTGACCATCAGTCGGGCTCGGGAGCTCAATGTCTAGCAGGACGGTGTCCTCTGTCTGGGACGGAAGCTGCGACCCGTGGTCCGGTCACAGAATTGCCGCACAGGAAAGCGTTTTTGTGGCCCTGGCGGGATGAGAAGGTGACTGCTGCCTAGGAAGAAGTGAAGGACAGGAGGGTGTGGGCGCATAGTTCTCTTTTTTAGGAACCAATGATATGCGCCCCTCCTTATGGTGGGCGCATGCACCTGGGAGGAAGCTAGGGGTGCATGGTCACCGGCTGGTGGTGGCGGCTGGCGCATAGGCGATAGCACACGACCGTCAGCGTTCATGGGGTGGGCGCATGGTGAATGGACAATTGCCGGGAGGGGGGTGCCTTTTCGCCCACAGGTAGCGCATGCTCGGGGGCTAATCCATCAGGAAGGGTCACCGAAGAGGGCACATAGGCCTACGCTGGGGGTGCATGGTCTCCCCCAAAGAGGGTGGCGCGTATCCGCCCGCATGGGAGGGCGGTGGCGCACAACGGAGAGGGGGCGCACAGCCAACCATAGGCACTTCGTCACCCCCCTGATGTGTGGGCACATGTCCGCCACGATGGGTAGATGCTGCATGGCTACTCTCGGGCGGAGAGGGCGCATGGTTACTCACGGACGGAGAGGGAAGAAATTTTGATTTCAAATTTCGAAATTCGAATTTCTGTGACGATTGGCTGGAACTGTTTGGACCCACGTCCGTTTGGACATCGGCAGCCCGGCCACACGAGCTGGACGGGATGGAGGCTCCACGGTAGATTTTTGGGGGGTGGGGCCACCTGAGAGGGGTGGAGACTCCAGGTCGTAGCGGTTCCCGCCTGGGACCTCCCCTCGACGACTGCTGAATGGCGAGCGGAGGAGCCGCGACTGGATCGTAGACAGGAAGCAGGGGCGGCCATCGGAGGTTCGACGTTGTTCCGGCGAGGCACGGCCGATCAAGGCGAGTTGGTCGCTCGTCCAAGCGGGAGGCCCTCGCGTGGCTTCCGTCGTGCGGTAGCCATAGCCCGCCGGCTCGGGGCAAGCTGCGGGGCCTGCGGTGGGAGCCCAGCTCGACCGACTACGGGAGGAGAGGGGGTATGGCGTCCGACGAGCTCTCGGGACAGCTCTGCCCCGGCATCGCCTGCGGAAGGGGGAGGGAGTCATCGTGCCAAGGACGCACAGGAAGAGAAATCAAAGGGTATTTTTTTAGTATATATATATAAGGGGGAAAAAAGAAATATACACATATAAGGGAATTAGGAAAAAAACATAAACCCAAAATCTTGCGAGAAATTAAATTTCCCGCAAGATCTCTACCCTACCCAAACCCGACAGCAGTGAACCCCCCATTCTATTTATATACAAATGAGAGCATCGGCCAAGTGCCTGAATGCGCTACAATAACATATAACAGAGGCAGCAGCAGTAGTTTGCGAGGCCCCCTTTGTGTTTGATTTCTTCACGCACGATTGATCGTTTCATGATCTATCTTTTCAGGTATGTAAACAACCTATACGACTCTTCTTCCCTTCAAATAGAATCTTTTAATTCGCATCATGTACGATAAATATCGAGTTCCAAAATTGGAAAAAAAATCAATTTTTGGACAGTAGAAACTGTCCTGAAACCACAAGTTAGAAGATAATTTACGATTAGGATATCACAAGTCTTGGAAAATCGCTTGAACAGTAATTTAGACAACCAAACCGAGATTAAAATTTTTTTGTAGCTTATGTTTTCATCAAATATAGGTTAAGTTATCTATTTTCAAAAATTAAGAAAAATTATAAGAATCTGTTTTCAAAAACTTAGAATTTTTCTAATACGGGGTCCGTCTCGACAACACAACTTTATCAAAACCCGAAAGCATCGAAAGGTACATACGGATGTTGTGGACATGTGGGCTTTGACGGAACTCAAATTGGTTGTGCGTACGCGACGAATTCGAGGCGTATCGATCGAGGTACACCGCATCGGCCCCTTTGTAAAGCCCCAATTACTTTCGGCACGTTCGCCACATTACCAAAAAACTTGTGCCACTGGAATTGTATCATTTATTTTGGTCATGTAAGCCAATTTTTGTCTGATTCTGAGATAGTTAACCATATCACCGTTCTGGCTGGACCATGGTCTGATTCAACTGGTAATTTTGTGCACAGCTCATCAGAATCCAAATCTGGACATACCATTGGGTTCGTATTAAAAAATTAGACTCATAGGTTTATAATTTGTCGACTTTAGGGACCATAGGTTCTAGCACATTTTTCGGTGTAAAGCAGGTCTAATGGCGGATACTATTTTTGACCCAAAATTGTAGTTTTGTGCCTTAGTCCAGAATTGGACTTATAGAAAGTCAATTTAGACATTTTTCTTATAAAAGAATGTTGGTGATGTCCGTTTCAGCATCCAGGAACGTTTGCGAAAGTTCAGCTTTTGTGGCTCTTTGATTTGACGAGTGCTTATTTGGACGTGGTCGATTCCTGACCAGACAAGTATACCTTGCCAACTTGTACAGTATTATGCATGTGTATTTCCAGTCATTCTAGTTCATGTTTATTTCTTTCTTGTATTATCACATAATTCTGGTACATGTTCATGATGTTCTTTTTAAATGTTTTCCTATATGCTACATGTTTTCTTTTTCATATTATTTACTAGATCTATGTTTCAATATACTAGTTTAGACTTTGCATTCTAGGGCGTTGGCTTGATTTCAACACTTAGACTTGACCTTGACTTAATTTAATTACCAGTACTTGTTTTGACATAACCTTGACCTGTTATTATACGTTGACTATACCTGACCACCTCGTTCGTGAGCTCCCATCGAGTGCGAATGAGACATACTATATTTAGGGAGTCACCATCGGCCTACTAACTATAGGACTGTGAGTCCCATCGATTTGCGGTTATTCCGATTTACTTATAGCCACGTTTGATACCATTATTGTCGACGGCATGCCACTTACCCTTATTCCTTATTCTTGTATTGTTTTCTTGTACCATTTCTAGTCTTTTCTTGCATGTTATATACTGTTATAATATGCATGTGTATTATATATCTTACTAGTCCGCTGAGGACCTGGTGATCTCTCCAGGTATTAGACGAAATTATCAAGGTATAACTTATTGATGGATGATGGTTGCTTCACCAAGACTTCAGTTATATTTTGTTGTTGCTTGTATCATTCTCTTCCTTATTTATACTTTGTTCGTTACTTGACTCATGCTGTTATTATAGCCTAGTCTTTTATAAGCTTCATTTTTCTTCTAGCTTATTCATGATACATGTATTATTGGGGGGGCACTGTAATACATTTATCTCTTCTATAATCAGTGTATTACGGTCTGATCAACCTTAATGCACTAGATCGTCATTTTTATTAATAATTAGTGGATAGCTGATTTAGAACAACAAGATATGTGTGGTTGCTTGATAGATAGGAGGGGATAATAGATGCCATATGCCACAGATATCTAGTAGTATGGATTTTGCAACTAGTGTTCTAGGGTTATAAAATTTTAGGGTATCATGTGTTTGATGGGGTAGTGTGACCAAAGGTGGGTAGACGTCCTCAGTATAGAAATAAATATATGATCATACTAGGTTACATCCTATGGTAGTCACTTGATCAAGAATAGAGCGGTAGTTTTAGTATAGAGATTGACCCTCTACAAGAAGAACCTAAATATAGCCTAACCCAACTCATTTACTATTATGCCCTATCATTTATATAGTTAGGATTAAACAGAATGGTAAGTATCATTTATCTTGGTCAGGTAAAAAGATATTTATATAATTATGATAATAATATGGTTAGGAGGATATAGTTAGACGTTTAAATTAGATGCACAATTTATAAGTTTCATAAGCCCTACCTAGATAATCACAATAACATATGAGAATACCTAGTAGGTAAATAAGTTGGCAAACTTTCAAATTTGTGAAGGAGTTACTCGCCATGGCTGGTAGAAAAATAATTATATATAGTTGAATTAGTATTAGCTTGCCCGTTGTTTCTTTTAGGTTAGAGTATCAATCTTTTAGAGTACGTCCCTTAAATATTTGAAGAAAAGATAGATAATTTGTTTGATCATCATTTATGCATTAGTTCCCACTTGAGATTATTATCTGTGGATTAAGATATAGTTAACTTCCCATTTAGACCCTATATTAGACAGCTTACGTGCATTACTTGAGGGTTCCATAGATTGGAGTCACCCTTGAGTAAGTACCAACTGGCCATGTCACGTGCTAGTCCCGTGACTTTTGGGGCTGGGACGTGACAGGAAGAGGAAGCTTTGGGCTCCATTACGAAATAAGAAAGGGAAAGAGATTAAATGCTTGGGAAAAGTTTGAAAGTATTGAAAAACTAAAAACAAGGGAGTAAAGCTTTCTCTCTTTGGCCAAAAGTGGATTTATAGGCTGGCCTTATGCGACTATTTTGTGTACGTTCATGTCTATTCGGTGCATCGATATCCGTGATATATGTCACGATTAAAAGACAAAACATACGCCTTGATTCTCGTGCCCATGCATCATCGTTGCTTCGGGATTTCAAAAGATCTTCTTCGATTCAAAAATTAAGGAAGATTTTAAATCTAACAGCTTGGCAATGAACCTATGCACCTTGGTAGTGATCTTAGGCACCTATGTCCAATGCCGCAATACGCTTATCACAGAATTAATTTCTTTCTCATGCTTCTTTCAAAGTGTTTTGAACTTGTTTAAATTTTAAAAACTTTTGAAGGGGTCTTATAAAAGCATAGAAATTCTTAAACCCGAGTCATGATGGCTATGCGCAGAATCTATTCTTCAATAGTTATATTCAGAGAAAACCATACTATGCGCCTCTTTTCTACGCATAAAATGCCAAAGACAGTAAACTTTGGTATTTTTATAGAAGCCCATGCACTATACGCAATGTGTTAAAAGCAATGCGCCGAAGATAGTGATTCTTCAAAAACAACCAACAGCTTATACAACATTCTTCAGAGTCTATGTGGCATTCTTCAGTCAAAAAAGTAAAATTTTGGCACTATGAGGCAAATGCTTAGACGCATAGGGTCATGTCGCATAACTCAGACTGATACTTCATCAAAAGTCGAGAAGCTTCGAAGTTTGTATAGATGACGGCATTAGCACTTATGTCAGCAACACATTTATGCTTACAGAGAGATAATTTTAACATTATGCAGCATAGGTAGTATGCGGTAGAATCAGTATGCAGCGTAAGAAGTATGCAACAAAAGCTACGTGTGCTACGTGGCCACATACTACTACTACTATATGGAGATCGTGTGCTACGTGGTCGCATGTCACGCAATACGTCTAAGTTAACTTAAGCCACGTGGCAGCATGACTGTGACATGCGTGCACGCTCAACCCATGATCTACTTACAAGGCTATTCCAGCAGTTTTCTATGTGCATAAGAGAAGAAAATATTGTTTTTCTAGTTCTTATGCGCGCATAGTCATTCCATTGTAAGTATCTATAAATAGTTGGGATATGTGTTTCCCAAGGAAAGAGTGCTTTTGATTTCAGAGCCTACTTGCTGCCAAGTCTGCCAGTGAGCCAGAGTTAGCAAGTTTTCTTCAATCTTCGTATCGGATCATCATCGGAATAAAGAAGTCGACTGGAGATTTAATCTTTATCACTCATACTCCCCAAATTTTTTGTTCTTAGAATTCTTGTGTAACTAAGATTTTCTTGTACTCTTTCTCTTTCAAAGTTCTAATACAAAATATAAATTTTTGCAATGAAAACAATGTCATGATCAACAACATTTACGAATTTGAGCAAATATCTTTCATAGACGACTTTTTGGGTACAACCAAATCAAGATATATTCAGATGACGAGAAGCATATATCATTCCAAAACCGTTGGTGTAATTTTGTATACTGTCATGCCCTTCAGCCTATAAAATACTGGTACGAAATACCAATTTTCTATGAGCATAACTTTTATGAATATTTGCGAATGACGGTGGAAAATTATGTAGATAATATTGCTGTCAAAAGTTGTCATGAAGAAGACCACGTAAAAGATTTAGGAACGGTGTTCGAATTGATACGTGCCCACCTTCTCAAAATGAACCGGCAAAGACCTTTCTGTGAGTCTCCAACAGCAAATCCATGTGATTCATGATTACATCCAATGAAACTCATTTTGATCATGATAAGGTGAAGGCTATTCTGAATAAGCAACCACCCAACAATCTCAAAGAGTTATGAGGATTACAGGAAAGGCTAACATATATCCTTAGATTCATCACTAATTTGTTTGGTCGCTCTTAACGATTAACTAAGCTTGTAAGGAAAGGCATTTTCTTTGTGTGGGACGAAGCCTACCAACAAGCTTTTGAGGATATCAAGAAATACCTCACGAGCCCTCCAGTCTTCGTTGCTACTGCCATGGGATAACCCTTCATGCTATATGTCTGAACATGGACCATGCTTTGGATGTGATGTTAGCCCAAAAAAATGATGAAGGTCATGAACAAGCTATTTACTATCTCAGACGAATGATAATTGGAGCCGAACATCAATACAATCTAGTTGAGAAGGAATGCATTGGCTTTAATTTTGCAATTCAAAAGACTCAACATTATGTGATCGGTCAAACAATCCATGTCATTTCCTGCGTCAACCCTCAACGAGTTCTTATGACGAAGCCAAGTGCATTGAATTATCGTCTAGTAACATGGGTTATGCTACTATCTCAGTATGACATGTTATTTATTCCCCAAAAAGCCTTCAAAGGCCAAGCATTGGAAGACATTCTAGTTACAGATCCAATCCGTAAAGGTTCCAAATTATAAGAAGATATATCAAATGAAGTGTTAACTCACTTAGCAACTATTCTTTGATCGTGCTTCGAGGACAGGTCCCAAAAGGCAATTCATGGTAGGAGTGGGGATCATACTGATATCTCAAGAAAACTTGGTTATACACAGGGCTTATTCCTTGATAGTGCCATGCTCTAACAACATATCATAGTATAATACTTTGCTAATTGGGCAATAACTTTCTCAGCAGTTAGGAACAAAATTTTTTAAGCTTACGATGACTTTACGTTGATCGTTAATCAAGTTTGAGAAGAGTAAGAAATTTAAAATGAGGACTTAATATCCTACCAATGAGATACTTTAGTGATCGCCAATATGTTCAAGGGATTTGACATCGACTATGTGCGTGTCAAATGTATAATACTCAAGCTGATGCTCTCGCATGGTTATTAGGTTCTCTTGTCATCCCTATCAAGACCGAATACTATACGACTGTGGCGAGTCGCCAATTATTTTGTGTTAAGAATAATTTGGGGTTTCAAGAAGCATGCTTGACAAAGATAGAATTCAAACCTCGTGATTGGAGGTTCACATTCAAAGATTTTGCTCTGTATGGGATTGTAACACCCAGTTTTTCAGATGAGGGTAATTTTGAAATTTTGTAATTATAATTATTATTTATTGATTATTATTTCATATTATGATTTTTGATGATTTTTAATCATTTTAAACTATTTAAAATTATGACTTGTGATTTTGACATTTTACTATTGTTTGGTTTTAATTTCGAGGAATTTGTCACCCCCAGTTTTCAGAAACAGGGATATTTTTGTCATTTTGTATTTTTGAAATATTTTTGAAATTTATTTTATTATTTATGATATTGTTTTGGGACTTAGCCTAGTTCTAAGCATTGTTTCAGACCCTTATAAGTTTAGTCTGCCTTAACCCTTGGTTGATCAGTCATGTATATATATATAGATGATATACTTAGGATATATGTGATGGGTTGTTGTTCTTGAGCATATATATATATATATATATATATATATATATATATATATATATATATATATATATATATATATATATTTATATATATATATATATATATATATATATATATATATATATGTGGTATTTGGTATTCATGTGCTTAGCTTGTAGGTATTTAGTTATAGGTGACTTGATAGGATTGGGAAGTTAAGAGCTAGTCTATTATAGAGTTTCTCTTTTGCTAAATTCTAGTTGCCAACACCTAGATAGCTAGCATAGGTAAAACCCTAAGAAGTTGACCAGTTGATGACCAAGTACTTGGATGTTGAGAAATTGACTAGTGATTGACCCTTGACTATGTTTGACATAGAAGGAGGTGCGATCATCTTAATTTCGAGGACGAAATTTTTATAAGGTGGGTAGGATTGTAACACCCAGTTTTCCAGATGAGAGTAATTTTGAAATTTTGTAATTATAATTATTATTTATTGATTATTATTTCATATTATAATTTTTGGTGATTTTTAATCATTTTTAAACTATTTAAAATGATGACTTGTGATTTTGACATTTTACTATTGTTTGGTTTTAATTTCGAGGAATTTGTCACCCCCAGTTTTCAGGAACAGGGATATTTTTGTCATTTTGTATTTTTGAAATATTTTTGAAATTTATTTTATTATTTATGATATTGTTTTGGGATTATTTGAGTCGGGTTCGAATTTCAGCTCAATCCGACTTGAAACGGGGATCCGGGGGTAGTGTTGACTTTAGTGGACCCACACATTAGTTAGCCATGGCCCACATGATAGAAATATTTTAGTTAGAGGTTAGACTAATTATTATGGATAAGGTTAGTGTGATTAGAGACTTTAGAATGACTAATTTAGCCCCAACCAATTAGCCCTTTCCTAATACTAATAGAATAGGTTAGTGGAGGCATTTTGGACCTTACCATAATAGGACAAATAGCCCCATATGGCCAGCCACTTTGGGAGAGGATAGGCTCAAGTTCATTTCATTATTCTCATCCACACTCTCTCTCTTGTTCTTCCCCAAATTTCTAGAGAGCAATCCCTAGCAATTTCTCCACCAAATCGTTCCATTTCGCCACCAAATCTTCTTCTTTCCTTCTCCATTCTAGCCAAGGAGGAAGCTACCCAAGTTTGGGAGGATTTGGAGCTCGTTCATGTCCTTTTGGAATCTCTACGTGTCGGTGTCGCTCCGGGAAGGCTTTTCTTCGATTCGATCTACCGGGAGGTATAAATCTCTTCTCCTTTTCATTTCCTCATGCATATAGGTCTATTTTGAACCCATAGGAATGACTCCCATGGTTGTATCTCCATTTCGTGTCCATTTCGTGTCCATTTGGAGGTCATAGGAGTGTCCTTTGTGTTGTGATTGTGTCCTAGTGGAAAAAAAAACCCTATTTTGGACACTTGTGTGCATATATATATATATATATATATATATATATATATATATATATATATATATATATATATATATATATTTGTGTGTGTGGTTAGATGGTTAGAGAGTGGATTGATCTTAGTTAGGATGGTTAGAATGAGTTTCATTTGGATACCTATGTTTGTCTCCAAGTATCTTGGCCTATAGGTGTTCTTTTGTCAAATCCGTCATAATTTTTATCCACGTTTTTATTAACCAAAGCAACTTAGAAATGTCATAACTTTTAGCTGAGAACTCCGATTTATCTCCCGTTTTTTTTAAAAGAACCGTATCGAAGTTAGATTTCCAAATATATATTTTAATAAGCTAAATTCTTTCTGTAACTTTCTATAGAATTATTTGAGTGTCAGCTGTACGAAAGACGAACGTGTTTCGGTATTTTCGCAATTCCGGGAGCTTTCGGACACGAAAATGTGATCCGTTTAAAGTTTCGAAAAGCTAACACGAAGAGATACAACATACTTTAATCCTAGAATTTAATGAATGCCCAATTGGTATAGTATTGGTTTTAAGTAGAAGAGTGACTATACGATATATGCATTTTGTGTAACCTATGAGCCTATGTAGTATGGATATTAAATGAATATAGAGTATGTAATGTATGATATGTTAGATGAATAAAATGATATATATATGATATATATTCTCTTTACATTAATTTATATATATGGTTGAATGCAAGCATGTAGGAATGCTATTAATATAATGCATATAAGCAATGCATGAATGAAAGAATGATATACAATGTATGAATGAAAGTATAATGCTAGATATGAATACAAGATATATATGTAATGATAGATATGAATGCATAATGTATAAATATTGTAATACAATATATAATGATAACATGTATGGTAATGTAGAGTATATGATGCAAGCATGAATGAATGGAGAAAATACATGTATATAGGTAATATAGAATGTAATATATGAAAGGAATGAATGATAATATATAACATGATATGTAGGTAATGCAAGGTATAAAATATATGATGTGTGTATGTTTGTATGTCTCTATGTTAATGTATGAAATGATATGAATATACAATGTATGCATATGTATAAAACATGTAGATAATGCATAGATGCATGAATGAAATGAATGTTTGCAATATGTTAATATAAATACAAGTATCTAATATGCATGAATGTATGTATAATATAATACAAGTATACATGTATGTATCATATAAATGTAATATACATGATATGTATGTATACAAGGTAAGTATGTATGTATGTATTTCTATAAACCGAGTTAACCTATAACCTTTTACACACATGCATTCATACACTCTTTGACATCATGTATCCCATGTCACATACACCTACCTATCACTAAATTTTAGAACATTAACACATATCCTTTCACACACATGCCAAACACATACATACTCACTTACTCTTTTACCTCTCTTTCTCTATATATATATATATATATATATATATATATATATATATATATATATATATATATATATGTGCCTATATATATCTATGTATATGAATATGTGAATGTGAATAATATATATACATTATATGACTAAGTTTGTGTGCCTTGTTAGCTTATGGTTTAGTTTTGTGCTTGGTTTAGCAAGTGACTTAGGCTATGAGTTAGTAGCTATCTTGGATACTTGATTTGCATATACTTAGTTTGTTTAGACCTAGAATAACTTGTTTGACCTAATTTATACTTGTTAGATCTAGTTTGACCATAGTTGACCTAGGTTTGACTTTCAGGGTTGACCAAGTTGACCAAGAGTTGACTTTGGTCTAGATTGACCTAGAATCATGTAGAATGCATAGTAGAACTTCATATTGTCATTTTGGACTTGTTGTGACTTGTGCTGTTCTGATTAGGAGCCAGACACCTCTCATCGGACAGTATATTTACTTTGGACATTCAGACATCAGGCGAGTACATTCTCTGATAGTTCTCTCATTTATTTGTCAATTACTGTACTTCAGTTCTAGTTAGTTGTATGTGATTCTCTGTTACAATACGTATGGATATTCTGGATTCATGTATACGACACACATTTATTTTCTGACCTCTATTACTGGTATCATCATTCCTGGCATCTATTACTGGAATCACCTACTGGAATTATTTACTGGAATCATTTACTGGAATCATTTACTGGTATCATTATATTTTGGCTAGACTCATCTTCAATCATTGTGTCGGAATTCTGGATTCACTTGCTGGGAGGGGAAATACTAGAGTAAGACATGTAGACATACCCCAATCTGGAATCTCCCAACTGAAATCTACTGGAATGATAGCCATCTCACACCCGGTCAGGCGTGTGATGTGCCGTATTACCTACAGCCGTTTACATGTCAAACTCGGTATTTTAAAACACACTGCTAGAGTATAGGCTGGACTCACCCTGGAATCTTTGATCACTGACTGGAATCATCTCATACCGGACTCATCTTGTACTGGAATCACCTGGTATCAGATTCATGTTGTCTGGATTTACGTTGGTCTTACACTTGTTTACATTTACTGTCTGGACTTATATCATATTACCTTGGTTCAGCTAGTTCTATTTTTTACAGTCTTCATTGCTATGATTCTTCTCTTATTTAGTTATTTACTTTCCTTGCACTTTATCTGTCTTTCTTACCATCACCTGAATATAAACTGCTATTTTCATCAATACAATTGTCTATAACTGCTTTATAGTTCTCTGTCATTTACTTGGGTTTTCTAGATGAGATGTGCTCATTCCTGTCCTGACTGGACCTGTTGATAAATTTTACAGATAGCCTGGAGATTGCCTGCTAGCCTAGAGGAGACACAGTAGAGGTTGTATAGTTAGTTATTTCAGTTGTATTGAGTTGTATTTATTCTATGGATTACTGTATTGAGCTTTGAGATGTTTTCTGGGTTTGTGTATCTTAGACACTTAGACTTCTATCTGCTGTATCTCTTTTAGATTTCATGTTTTACCTATCTTTTATCTCGCTCTACCTTAGTTGTTATTGAGACTGTATCTGCTATGTCACCTCCATTCGGAGAATATATACTGTACAGGTACCTTTATATTGTTAGATGTTTGACCTAGGACAGCGTTCTACTGCCGACACTGCGGCATAGGCTGGACGTACCCACATCTCGTGCCCTTACTCTAGGGTGCGGGTCGTGACAGGGATCTTGCCTGACAATCCAAAAGAAGCAAGATCCATCAAAAATCGATCACTACATTTCTACTATGATTATGGCACAAAAATGCTCTACTATCGATCTTATAAAGGAGTCTTACTTTGATGCTTATCAAGCAAAAAACAAAAGAAGCGAATGTTGGTCTTGTAGTGCTCACCAACCCAATCCTAAGCTATATAATCGTTTGCGACACATGGGCTACTATTAGCCTACTATGGTTGTTGATACCATATATTATATAAAAATATGCAAGGTGCCAAAATTTATGCTAATTTTATCCATCAATTATCAAGATTCCTACATCCGATAGATGGCTCCTGACAATTTAAAGCTTGAGGTATGGACATTATCGGCCCTATTAGCCCATAATTAATCAAGGGTACTAGTTTATTCTCGCAGTAACTTATTATTTCTCCAAATGGGTAGATTTTGGAAAAGAATTAGCTAGAGAAGGAGGAGCGATTTATCAGAATAACTTGGTCAAGATTTTGGGTATCGATAGACCATGGTGCCTCAGAGAGGGACCGAGCCTCAATCGCAAGGATGGGGAGGGATGCTCGGGGCTGTTGAGGTCAGGGTCCACCGTAGTAGCAGTGGAGAGGGAGAGAGGAGGGGCTTGGGGTCTTCCAGAGTGGCACCGGAGTACCAGTGGAGAGGAGAGGGAGAGAGGAGGGAGGCACTGTTGTTTTGGGAAAATTAGGGATTTATGGTAGTATTCTTCGAAACCAGGAGAGAGAAAGAAATGGGGGAAGGGGGCTGTGGATTTTATTACGAGAGATCCAACGGGTAGTAAAGAATAAGGGAGAGGGAAACATTTCCCAAAAAAATGGTAAAGGGTCGCCAAATATTTGTCATTCCCGCCAAAATTATTTGGGACGATCCTAGGATTTATTTGGACAAAAAATTTTAATAGTCCTAAATAAGATATCCATTTTTCAATCAGTCCCAAATAATACTATTTTTGTTACAAAATATAGCCGTCCCAAAAACTAATATTTTAGGACGTTTCAGACTAACGTTCCTAATTGTGTCGTCCCAAAAACCTACTTTTTGTAGTGACAAACACACCAATCTATACAAAAACACACATACATGTCTATCTACATACATATATACATATCTACCTATCAATACATACACTTGCATATCCACATATATAGATATACACACACAAACACATGTATACACACTCCACATGCATGTGCACACGCACACTCATCTAATTGACACTTTAATAGACTATGGCACACTATTAGAAATACACATCCTACTCTATAGGATACATGAGACACTGACACAAATGACACTCACATAAATGTACCATACCAAACACTTGGTGTGCACCATACTAGTATCGCACCAATCTACGATACTCTTATGATACGCCCAAGATACCAAAACCAAACATTATCCAACTCTACTAAAATCACATGAGCATATCAAAAATATAAATTAGACCCTAATCAAAGTAATACATAGCTAATACATTGTGTCATGGAAAATTTGGTATGTGTGGCACAAGTGTCGAAGGAAAAACCCTCCAAAATGACTCTGTGTCCTAGTGTATCATGACACGGCCTACTTGTATCCAATTGTGGACACGTATCTAACCACACACAACCAAAAGGTCTAATTAGATCTAAATTACCAAATGACAAAAAATTGGTGCACCAATCTCGGATTTCTTCCAAATTGGGCACAAAACTCAATGCACCTTCCATTAAAGGGTCATTAAAACCGAATTCTTCCTACTATAGGTAGCTATTGTCCATGGGTAGATTATTAATGGTCAAAATGCACAATTAGAGTCTACATAAAGAAGAATTGAGATGTATACCTATTAGAAGATTCATTCCCAATACAAAGTCCGATAGATACGATTCGGACACGAACTCTTAACCAGAAGCCTCCTCCACTAGTACTTCTAGCCACCAAACTCCTATGCTCCTCAAAGAAATAAAAATGAAGAGAATTGGAAAGGAATTAAAAGAAATTGGATGAGGAAAGTATCAATTTGGGGAAGAACATCTAAATGAGAATTAATGGCACAATAAAGAAGAAGGGAGAGAGGCTACCCCTAATAAATTAAGGCCGGCCATGTCTCTCCCCTTCATGCCAATGTAAAGTGTCCAACATGCCCCTCAAAATTGTCATGAAGGTCTAATCTAATTAGTGGAAGCTTCTAATCCTATTATGGTAATTAAACTAATCTCTATTTATTAATTAAATGGAATGACTTAATGGAGCCTAATTGGATCTAGTCTAAAAGTGTTGGTCCAAATGTCATGTCAAGTCTAATTGGGTCTACTAATATTAAGTCTAAATAACGTGTTTGTCCACTAACCAACTAATCACATGGTCTATTCTAATTAGCTAGGACACAACCAATACATATAATAGTAAATATTATCACCACTAATACTGTTATCAAACAATTATTGAAAAGAAAAAATATCCCTCCCCCGGAATTAGGTAGTTGCAGGTTTTTCTTTGTGGAATGGAAGGCGCTAATGGAGTCAGAGTAGAGGGCGGGAATAGAGCTCTGGAGAAAGATCCGACGAATATGGACAACAGTGCCTCGGCCGAAGAGGCTCTGGAATCCAAAGGATTAGGCTCGAATTCGTCTGAGCCAACAATGGTAGCGTCGATGTCGAACGCGGTCCGGCTCCTTCTGATACCAAAGGATCAAATGTTCGTCAAGTAGGTTTAGTGAATACGTTATTTTCTTTGGTTTGGGACAATATGGTTTTAACCTTTTATGTGGTATAGAAAACCATAAAATCGAAGGCGCCGAAGGATGGAGCTCAGAACGGGGTGGCGGAGGTAGCTAAGAATCATATGAGGGCCTCTTACGGAGCCTCTCTTTTGCCACCAATTTGAGGAAGGACACCGCGCTCATGAAGATGGCCAAGCGAGGAACTAAAAATGGTATGCAATTGATTTGTTCTCTCACGTGCTTACCTTTTTCTGTAAAGTTACTTGTCTATGCAATTAATTTTGTGCATCCTGATGCAAGTGTGAGTACTGGTAGGGAGGCCAATTTGGGTGCTATGGCAAGAAATCAATCATAAGTATCTTTGTGTTTGTTGTATATAGCATAACTTTTCATATATGTAAGATTCGTCCTCATGAGAATTATATCTTTTCAGCATGCTCGTGCTTTGTTATTTCAGTTACAGACTCATTCAGTGTGCATTGCTCTACTATAAGCCTCATTGACTTCAAATCAATGAAGTCAAAGTCAACTAATTTCTATACATCCCAGAATAAATAGTGTGTACAACAGCAACAAAACCCTTTATCTGTAAATTAAATATGTGTATATTAATACTAATTGGTTAGTCTATTCAAATAAAATGAAAGATGATAAAATTTGCAAAGCTTGGAGCTAATTATTTTTGGAAGATTTGAGACGGACAATCCATACCTGATGTTAGGATTTAAAGCATGTTTGTGTCTCCAATTTGGTCAAACCATCTAATGGTCGATATGAATCACATCTATCATTACTACCTTTCTTTACGTAGAGTGTTTCATATGGTTTTCACTTGTCTCATTTCTCTTTATGTGCCAATTTGTATATGCTACAAGGTCAACTAACAAACCATTGAAATGGATAGGTTTATTCTTCAATGATTGGTTTGCATTTTAGGGAATAGTTTGCTAAATACGTCCCTTATTTTTAAGCATCTTGATATTTGTTAACATTAATATGGTGTTTTGCTGATTGTTTATGCAGTTGTCAGGCTTATGGTTGTAGACACATCCAAACATAACTATCGTTGGAGAAGAGGTTATTTCTTTTTTCATTGCTAGTTGCAGTTTGATCTTATTCACCTATTATCTGCTATATGGGACCAAAAGTTCTTTATAGAATCATCATAGTATTGGAAAAGGAATCACTTTCATTTTGTTATGAACATGCAATATATGTGCTTTATTCTATTCTAAATTTTTTTTAATTGGCAGACATCCAAATTATTTATGGCATTCTCTGCTTTTACACCTGAAAGTGGTTCCTCTTGCATATTTATTATAGCCCACCCCTCTGTACTTCTTGTGCATACTATGTAGGTCTTGTTCTTAATGCACATCATTTGCTTAGAGGCTTCTCCATGAGAGATTTTCACTCATTTGCATATGATTAGATGGCTCTAGCATATATTTTCTTCTTTTACTTTTTTATATCTTTACTTCAACAATCCTTTTGTATGTAGAGCCTATAGTGAATGCCATAGTTCAGTACACATGTATTATTTTGCACACTAGATGTAATTGTTGTTAATGTTCATTAATTGCTTAGAGGCTCCCTCATAGAGGAGAGACTCTCTCACTTACTGAGTTGCATATTATTTAATAGCTCTAACATGTAATTTGTGCCTTAAATTTATTTGCCTTACTATTAATGGCATGTCAAGTGCTTCCCCCACCCTTTAGTCTCACAAAAAAATAGTTTTTCTATCATGCCTTTAATTTATTATTTCGTAAATTGTTTGCAGGATCCATATATGTTGTATTTTTGTTTTTGTTTTATCATCTGCAGGTGGTAGCCAAAAAGCAAACTCTAAAAAATGTCATAGATTATATTACTGATATAATAAACAAGCGTGCTAGTCTTGGTTATAACTATGGTGTTATACTAATTCCAGAAGGCCTGATAGATTTTATTCTAGAAGGCCTGATAGAAAGTCAGAGGGTACTTATGCTGGACAATTTAAAAGACAATCTCATGTTCTTGGGTAACTACTAAGTGCCTTTAGTTATAACTTATAAGTTGGTCTATTCTAAATGACAGTCCTAGTGGTTTTTAGAGCTTGTATTATTCCTTTGATGATCATGTATAACCATAAGTTAGGTTTTTGGATGGTATATGTTCGACTAGTACAATCATGAAGCAGGACAAGCTATATAGTTGTATTCTCTACTTTGTCTTGTCGCATCTAATATCTTATGTAATCTACTTGTAGTTATGAAGGAAGATGTGGTTTGCCTACAAATTTTGATTCCACCTATTGCTATACAATGGGTTATGGTGCAGGGGCTCTCCTCCATTCTGGAAAGATGGGCATTATTTCTTCGGTTTGTTCTTCTATTACTTTTTATATTTCAAGTTTTTCTAAGGTGTTATAGGCTCGTAGCTTTCAACAAATAAGCAAATGATGCTCTTGAGGATACTTATGTAGAAACCTACCTCATGTGGGCAACAACACCTCGATCTCTTGTTAAACTAAGCCTTTACTATTTTATATCTTTTTCTGTTTTTGACCTTATTGTTTTGTATGTTTGTTCCATTTTTCTTTACCTTAGATAGAAGATCTATACATAATTAAATCAGTTAAAAACTAAGTAAGCCAATATTAATTAAAATTCATTAACTTTCAATCTAATATTTCTGTAAATTTCACAAGTTATGGTTTATTGCCAAGTCCTTGGAGTCTTTACAGATAATCATCATAAGACCCAAGTTCTTATTTGATCTTCATTTCCATACGTCAAATCTAGCATCAAATATGGAGGAATGTGTTAAGTCCATATCATTCCTTGTGTACTCAATGCAGTACTAGTTTTCTAGTATGTTAACTTGAAAAGGTTCATGCATCTGTTTCTATGACAACATGATGATGTTAGCCAAGACCATGCACAAAAAAGGTAAAATATTAAAGTGGTTTTAACGTCCAGTGTGGTAGCACTAGAACAAATTGTTTACTTACATAGCAATTTCTGATTTGCCTCTATAGCACTCTCTCCCAGCTTCCAAGTTATAGAGTATCCACTTACTCGCACACACATGAACCCATCACAACGTATTGCTTGTATAGTGTTCATGGTGGATAATATGTTGCATGATGCATTTATATATGTATTAAATAACTTAATTTTCGATGAATGGTATTTTGGATTCCCTAAAGATGCATGTTTTCCTTATAACCTAATAGTATGATCTTTCTATTCCATATCCAGAAGTTATAAGTGGATGAAAAGGATCATTGATGTTTATGTTCCATTTTTATAGTGCATTATTTTGTTATTTGGTATTTTCATGAATGTGTTATTCTCTACATTTTATCTCCACTTCGTGCAGGTACTTTTCCTATTCTTGAAATTTATGGCCTCGGTTATTCCGAAAACTGAGTATGACTACACTCTGGATTTTGATCTTGGCGCTTCCAGCCACTGATTTCGTGGGAGGTATGTTAACTTTTAATCTTCCTAATCGGTTCTTATGTTATCAACTGTGAATAGCATCAATTTTTGGCTATGTTGGGTAGAATGTTTCATTTGGTATCAGTGATATTATGAGTACCATTTTAGTTTTCTGAGTATTAGTTTCATTTTACTCTTTTCTTTACTTAAAGCCAATGTTTTTGGGGGGAATTTTACAACTATGATACTCTTTTCTCATCTATTAGACTCATTTTTTGGGGGATGTGATATCATTCTTGCCTTTGATGCAAAGATGGGTACTAAGTTTGAGAGTTGTCTATATGTTGCTGTTGTCAGAATTCAATTTGGTCATGAAAAATTGAACCTAGATAAGCCAAATGATGAGGATACTTCACTTTTTTGCTATAACTTGTAAAAAAGTGTAATTTTGTTATATATTTATACATGTTTTGATATTATGACGTAATATTTTTCTTTTAGGAGAATTGCATAGCTTGTTAAAAAGTCTGTAACATAATATTGGAGCAAACTTATTGTTGTAAAAAATATTACAAAATTTGTCAATCAAAATTGTCTTCAATAAATTTTCTTTCCATTCATGAGAATATTACTTTCAGTTGCAATTCAGTCCTAATACTTTTCTCTAGTGGTAGGTACCATGAAGCTGATACAAGGGCGGGAAAAGCTACCTACTGGCAACTTACAAGTCTTCAAGCCTTCTTGCATTACTTCACTATTTTGGTACAAGTTATTTTCTTTTTTCTTGATTCAATGTCCTTTTTATATTTTTCTGGGCTATGATGAGGTTTTTGGGGACTCACTTGTGAGTTATATTGCTAATTCTGCAATAAAGTGCTCCTAGACAAAGAATACGTATGAGTTCAGCTCCAGAAATTTTAGAGTTTCAGTTTATGTGAGTATTGCTGCTAATGTTTCTGATTTCTGCTCCTCTTTTATATGTATTGTTTGAAAGTTGAAATATTAATTCTCATCTTTTTGTGTGCAGATCGATTGATGCATTCAGATTAGGTTCGAGTTTGATGCTGGAAAGAGTTGGACGCTAAGTAGTACTAGTAGGAATCTTATCTGTTATGTAATAGACTTTGTTATGTAATATAATTTGTTATGTAGACTTTTTTGTTGTTTTTAATATTACTTTTTATTCAAATTTTGTATAGATTTGAGATATTTTAAGATATATATATTATTGGTACATTAAACTTTATTATCTGAGAAATTATTTTTTTAATTATATGAAAATAAATATACAAATGATATCAATTTATATTTCATATACTTTGATGATATTTTGAAGGCGTTTAGAATGTGTCGTCGAAGTGAGTTAGATGACATATAAAAGGTATCGTGACATCAGTGATATTTATGATTTCATGTTTAGATTACACATACAAAGTGTCGTCCTAAAGTTATTACATGGCATTTTTGTCATGTCATTGAATATCAAAAAAAATTATGCCGACACTTATCAACTGTTAGTGAATCATGTTAAGATGACAACAGAATCATGCTATGAAATAAACATTATACGACATTCAAAAAGTGTCATCATAAATTTATAACATGGAACTTATGATGTGTCGTTGAAAGAAAAAATAACTTTCTATGACACCCCCTCTAGACAGCACTTAAAATGTGCTATGGAAAGTGATCAACAATACTTTTCGAGTGTCGTTAAAACACTCGAGTTTGAAGTCAAGAAGCTATTCGCATCAAAAGCTTATGGTTGTGAAGTAGTCGTATGCTTCAGATCAAAAGCACGAGTATGTAATTGCAAGTGCTTCGGATCAAAGCTTGTGTTTCACTTTATAGTGGATTTAACATCGAGCTGGAGTTCTCGAGACTGGACTAGTCCTCTCAGAGGAAAACAAGTATAAATCTCGGCGTTTGTGTTTGCTCTTCTCTACTCATTTACTTTACACAACTCTATTTTGTTATCTTAGTTGGTTAACTGCTGCTTAATTTTGAATTGGGAATTATTATTCTGCTGCACTTTATTCACCCTCCCTCTAGAGGTACTTTACAGTCCTACAATTTGTTCTTGTATGTTTTGAGGACAAAACTCCTTTTAAGTGGTGTATTATGTAATGTCCCACTCTGCTTGGTGAATCGAGATGAATTGTTGGCTCGAAAGGTCATTTGGAGACGGGTTCATGTAGATGATGTTTCAGAGATTTGCTCGGTCTCGGAAGATCGGCATTTCTTTAGGTGGATGGTTTTGATGATACTTCGTTCCTTTACCCTCATACGAAATAAAATGATATGCAGCGTGTTTAGTTGTTATAATATAAGTTTTGTTGCATACTAATAAAATAGAAGAACAAAGGTAGATAAAGACAGTAATCTTATTTCTTTTGACTTGCTGAATAGAAGATAAAATATTAACTCACTATGATAGGCTTAGAGTTCCATACTATTATTTGTACTGAGATTTTATACTACCTCTGTAATGTAGTTTCGTACTGTTGTACTTATGTGTAATGTGGAGTTTAGTTTTGTTATTTTCGTTATCATATGGAATATATCACTATGGTTATGTTATTTTGTGGAGTAGAGAGATGTAGTTAATTTCAAAGAAAGGTTTGGGCCATTGGGTTGCCAAGGCGAGCGATGGCTCAAGGATAAAGTAATGGAGATAATTAAGTCGTATTGTAATATTTGAGTAGAGGTGTGATTGTTGTATTTTAGATTTTGTACCATCATATGTTATAGAGTTTAACAATTCATGAGGCATTTATGATTATGGACATATGTGTGCTATGCCATATAGTTGATCCTATTACAAGATTAAAAAGAACATATAATATTTCACTCATTAATTCAACGTATTGGCCTTTGGTGGTGTCAGCTAGATCGAGGTCACACATCTGTGCACGACATTGTACTGAATCCCCACCAGACCTTCTCATGTGCAAAGTTTGCTTGGACGTGCTGAGGCGTTAGAAATTGGTTGTCAACTTGTACCAGAATGACTGTATATGATTTCTTCATATATAGAGGGCATATGTATAGAAACTTCACTATATATATTATATGATTCTTGAGTTGTAACCTTATGTTATGCTTATTGTATTTGTGTGTGTGTGTGTGTGAGAGAGAGAGAGAGAGAGAAAGAGAGAGAAAGAGAGTGCTTGTAATTAAGTCGTTCTTGGCTTCGAATCATTATTAATTTTCTTCTTGATTATCAATAAAAGAGAATTATGTTTGTATATCTTGTGTTGATTCAATTTATGTGCTTAGTATTTTTGTTGTGATAACTTTGTATCTTAGATTGTTCTATCATCCATTTTGGTGCTTGTCTTGTACAAATACAATTTATGCTTATATTGCATCATGTCCAGTAACGAATTTTAGTCTTACGGGATCGAGGCATGACATGATAAGGTAGATGATACATGGAGAAGATGTAGGTAGAGGAGACAACAGAGGGAGGGCTTGAGAGAGATGAGAGATTGGAGAGAGTTAATAGAGAGAATTTTCTTTAGGGTTAACGCCTTTATATATATATAAATATATATATATATATATATATATATATTTATATATATATATATATATATATATATATATATATATATATATATATATATATATATATATAATATATATTTTAGTTGTGTCACTCCCACTGGGAACCGATCTCCTGACCACGGGCCGCATACCTCACCACTAAAACTAGGCTAGGGGTCATTGGCGCACACACACACACAAATATATATGTGTGTGTGTGTGTGTGTGTGTGTGTGTGTGTGTGTGTGTGTGTGTATTGTCAAGGGATTCAGATCTTCGATATCTAATTCTTTTTCTTTTGTTAGCCGATGTCGACACCATTTTCACCAACAGTAGCTCCATCATCAGTATTATAGCTTAGACATGACGCCATTCACCAGATCATCTCACAGCTGCCCTCGGGTGCTCCTCTTCCTCCTCACCAGCATTCCTAGATTGGACAAATTTTTATGAGTTTGTGTATCAGCCATAATTGGGTCTTTTATTTCATCAGTGTTGTATCAGACTTTGTATTAGAATATGTTGTTGTACTAGATTTTTATTTTAGACTTGTGATTGTATGATTCAATTTGGTGATTCATGCTATATTATTTTAGTTTAGTAATTATGTGTATCAGATTATATATGTGTTTCTATTCTGGGATATTGAATCTGTTTTCATTTTTTTAATTTTTCTATATTTAGAAAGGTTTAGTGACGAACTTGAACGTCACTATAAGGTATCAAACGTCGTTAAATGTCTCAGAACGTAACTACACGTCACTAAATACAAAAATTTAGCTACGTTGGCAAAAATTCCTGCGTCCCTAATGACAAAAAGTCTCATCGTTGAACATAGCAAAAATGTCAAAAATATGATGACATGGCAAATTTTGCCATGTCATCATAGACGTTGTAATATTAAAAGCACATCGCCGATAAGTCGCCGATTGGCGACAAATAACGACATTTGATACGTTGTTGAATTAGCGACGTACATCATGTACATATCTAAACGTTGCTGAATTGACAACATTTAGCGATGCAGTATAATTCATCGCTACAGTGATGAACAACAATGTTTTTGTGTTCTGCGACTAGCAGATACGAGACTCAACAAAAACGTCACTCAACAAAAATGTTGCGGGTTACGTCGCTCAACCTTACTAGTGGCATTTTGCATATGTTTGGCGAGATTTTTTTGATTACCTAATATCATGAATTTTGGTATTGTTTATACAGTTTGTCACTGAAGATCATGTTGGGTTTTGGCCTTTTGTTTTAGAATTTTAGTCCCACATCAGCTAGGCCAAAGGAGTTGTATCTCTATATATTAGCTATGCTCTTTTAGAGATGCACATGTGGTGTGATGGTGCACATGGGTGTGCCATGTGGGGGTATTTTTCTAATGGGAAAAGGCTAAATAAACAATGAAGCATTCATGCTTTTTGCTCTTGGGAAATTTATTTCCATTGGAGCTAAGCCCCGTAGGGGCTTAGCGACTCGGATTCAAACACGAACTCGAACTCGGACTCGGGCTCATGGGCTCATGAGCTCATGAGGCGTAATGTAGCGTTTGTTGGCGCACTTAGCACGTCAGCAAGTTGCACGCGGTTTGCGCAAGTTACACGCATTGTGCAGTTTATGCAGGGTGCGCACGGTGCGCAAGTGGCACATATTATGCGAGTAGCACAGTGTGTGCATTGCACAGGTTGCGTGCGGTGCATGTGGTACAGTGTGGCGCAAGTGGTGCTGTGCATGCTGTGTGCGCAGTGTGCTAGTTGCACGGGTGGCACAAGTTGCGCACATTGTGCGCAAGTTGACTCAGATCGTGTCTATACACAATTTGAGCGGTTGCAGCACGTTCTGGACAATTTTTCCCATGTCCCGAACGTTCAGCTAACTGGGCAGTTACTGTGCGGGCTTATATAAGGCTCTCTTCTCTCTCACAGTAAGAACACAAGTAATAGAACATAGAGTACACAAGTATTTTTTAACACAAGTACAGATTTCAGAATTCCTTACGAATTCCTACAGACTTTGAGAGAGAAGAGTAGCGTTGCACCAGCGTCACTTAGCGCCACTGGAGTCCACAGCCATACGAGGAGTCAGAAGAGCAGAGTGTTCCAGAGTTCTCCGACGAACTTGATGGTTCCTGGAAGCTATTCATGGTGCGACGAATTAAGCTTTGAGCAACGGTGATCATTCACCCCAGCAGGCCATCTTTCATCTTTCGCCTGTCATCGCTGTTGCTGTTAGCATTTCGATTCGTACCTTCTGTTTAGAAGTGCTATTGTCATTTGCTACTGTTACGAATTTTTTTTAGATTATCGTAATCCAGAATTCTCCTAGGATCACTGTTGTGCTCCTTCTTTGAAGTGTTGTGTTGAAACATTCTTTTTACAATTGTTTTATTTTCTCAGTTTTCCATCGAAAATTGTGCCCCAACAATAACAATCTCAAAGCTTAAATGCTACGATGGAAAACATTCGTGCTTCGCTAGTCAATCCTAACTTCTCTAAGTTAGAACAATTTGATACTGAGCACTATCAAATATGAAAATGAAAGGCTTTTCCTCAATATTCAGTTCTCTGTTGTTGATCATGTGCTATTTAAGAAGGAACCTATTGTTCAAGAAACTAGATCTGTAGCCGCAATCTATGCGGCTACTAAGAACCAGGCTAAGTGGAGAAGGGACAATAGCATTTGTTGGCTTATGATCCTAAATGCCATGGAAGATTCCCTTGTCGAATCTTATTCAAAGAAGATTGTTGCCAGAGAGATTTGGGAGTCTCTGGAGAAACTGTACGAGAATGATTAGAACCGCAGTAAGATTTTTCTTGATGAAAAATATCATAAGTGGTTCTTTGATGACGAGAAGCCAATGTTATCGCAGGTAAAGGAGTTTTTGAAACTACGACAGAAGTTGGAAGACGAGGCGATGCCTCCCCGACAAGTTTGTTGTTGGAGGGATCGTTTCGAAGCTCCCTGCTGGGTGGAGCAAGTTCTATGCAAACATGCATAGGAAAAAGTTGGAGGTCAGTCTCGATGATCTCCTGCAGGAAATCTACGTTGAGGACCAGATGAGGGCTCAACTGAAGGTGGACGCACTGTCCAAGCAATTGGCTAACACCAATCTAGTTCATACTAGGAAACCAAGAGAAAAGCATGCAGCTTCCCATTGCAAGAAGAAGGACCCTAACAATCTGAACGTGAAGGGGACTTCCTTCAAGCAAAAGAAGGCAAAGTCTCAGATTCCTTGTTTCAAGTATGGCAAGAAGGGCCACTTCAAGAGTGAATGTAAAGTAAAGACCAAACAATCAGAGTAAGAAGAGCCTAGCAAGGTATCTTTGATCACTGACGTTGTTGCTATGATTGCTCAGGTCGATGCGGTAGGGGCTGACTCTGACTGGTGGGTAGACACTTGAGCCACCTGCCATGTCTGCTCTAGCAAGGAGTGGTTCACCACCTATATACCAACTTCTGAAGTGGTTATGGTGGCGATCCAAGCACAAGCTAAAGTGCTTAGGATCAGGACGGTGGTTTTGAAGCTGACTTCGAAAAAGTCTCTAATGCTTCAAGGTTTGAAGCCTGTACCTACTATCGCAAAGAACCTGATCTTGGGAGGCCTACTCTGCAACGCAGGCCTTAGGATGGACATCAATGCTGGCCAGATGGTGATGTCCATAAAGGAAACATATTTTGGGAAAGCTTTTTGTACCATAGGAGTGTTCAAATTTTAGCTTGTAATCAGTCCATGTAAGTAATGTAATCACTTCTTCAGCTTATACTTTTGAGTTGTGGCATAATAGGCTAGGACATGTTCATTGTGAACGAATAAACAGAATGTCTAGTCTAGGACTTATCTCCAAGTGTGGGGGTAAGGTAGAGAAATGTGAAGTTTGTGCTCAAACAAAGATCACAAGGAAACCATTTCCTCGGGTTTATCGAAGTACAGATCTTCTGGAGTTGGTACACTCTGATATCTGTGACTTCAAATAGTTCTCTACAAAGGACGGGATGAAGTATTTCTTAACCTTCATCGATGACTTCTCTAAGTATGTGTTCGTCTACTTACAGAAGACTAAAGACGAAGTATTTGAGAAGTTCAAGGAGTTCAGAGCCGAAGCTGAACGGCAGACTAGACAACAACTCAACAGAATAAGAAGTGATCGAGGTGGGAATTACAGGTCTCATCAATTCACATCGTTCTGCAAAGAACATGGAATTGTCAATGAGACAACGGCTACGTACTCTCCTCAATCAAACAGAGTAGCAGAGAGGAAGAAAAGAATGTTAACAAAAATGATTAACTCAATATTGTTGACTGTGGGTCTTCCAAAGTGCTACTGGAAGAAGCTGCATTGACGACCACTTTTATTCTGAATAGAGTACCTCATGCAACTTCAAACATTACTCCTCATGAACTCTGGTTCAAGGTCAGACCAAACTTGAATGTCATTCGAGTGTGAGGGTGTCTGGCATATGTCAAGCTTCCAGATCCGAAGATTCAGAAGCTTGGGACACTGACTACAAAGGCGATCTTCTTGGGGTATGCCGAGAAGAGTGATGCTCGGAGATTTCTTGATATTGAGTCAAATCATATCATTGAATCTCGCAACGCAAAATATTTTGAAGATAAATTTACAAGGCACAAGAATATTATTCTAGCAAATATTATGGAGAACAATGAGACTGCGCAAGATACTGAAGTCTTCAATGAGGATGTAGTCCAAGAAGATGTTGTTGAAACAATGGTTGAACCAGAAATTGCTGAGCCGTCGGCGAAGCATGTGAGAAGGTCGAAGGACTTTAAAAATGACTTTGTCACCTATCATGTGGAAGCAGATCCGCTTACCTATGATGAGGCGATGAAGACCAGAGATGCGGTTTTCTGGAACGAGGCGATTGACAATAAAATTGATTCCATCACCTCAAATAGCACTTAGATGTTGGTTGATCTTCATGAAGGAGCTAAACCCATCGGATGCAAATGGATCTTCAAGAAGAAGATGAAAGCAGACGGAACTATTGACAAGTTCAAGGCTATATTAGTAGCCAAGGGGTTTTCTTAGAAGCAGGGGATCGACTACTTTGACAAGTATGCTCCAGTAGCCTGGATGACCACCATCAGGATATTGATTGCTCTCGCAGCAATACATAAGATGGTGATATATCAGATGGATGTGAAAACGACTTTCCTAAATGGTGAGCTGACCGAAGAGATTTACATGTAACAACCAGAGAGATTTATCGTCAAGGGTCTTGAAGACAAAGTCTTCAAGTTGGTGAAATCCTTGTACGATCTTAATCAGGCTCCCAAGATGTGGCATAAGAAATTTGACAAGGTTATAAGGTCAAATGGCTACATGGTTAGCGAAACAAACAAGTGTGTTTACATGAAGTTTGCTGATAGAAGAGGTGTGATCGTTTGTCTGTACGTGGATGAGATGCTTATCCTGGGTACGGATATAGGTTGTGTCACGGAGACAAAGAAGTTCATCTCGAGCAAGTTCAGTATGAAAGACTTGGGAGAAGCTGATGTGATCGTAGGGATCAAGATCATCCGGACAGACACTGGACTAGCGCTGTCATAGTCTCATTATGTTGAGAAGATGATCACTCGTTACGGGTATCAGGATCTTCCAGGGATCGATACGTCGTACAGGTGTGATCTGAAGCTGAAGCCTAATTCAGAGGAAAGCGTCAGGCAGCTGGAGTATGCAAGCATGATCGGGAGTTTGATGTATGCTACTACTGCCACAAGGCCTGACATAGATTTTGCCGTAGGAATGCTGAGTCATTTCATGAGCAACCTAGGCATTGAGCACTGGAAAGCTATGAAACGGGTTATGAGATATCTCAAGAAGACTCAGACATATGCACTGCACTACAGTGGAGATCCACCGGCAGTAGAAGGTTTCAGTGATGCCAGCTGGTGCTCAGAGGTGAAGAGCGAGAGGTCCACAGCTGGATTCATTTTCACAATGGATGGAGTTGCTATATCGTGGAAGTCGAAGAAGCAGACTTTGCTCTCGCGGTCATCCATGGAATCTGAGTTCTTTGCACTTGATACCACAGTAGAGGAAGCAGAATGGCTTCAGGAGCTCATGTATGATCTTCCAGTGGTTGGGACGCAAATATCAGCAATATCGATATACTACGACAACCAGACGACTACGACGGTAGCATGTAATGACCTCTTCAATGGAAAGAAGAGGACTATACGGTTGAAGCACATGGCAGTGCACGATTTTATCAAGAGAGGTGTAATTGCAGTGATTGATGTTCGAAGTCAGGAAAACCTGGCGGATCCGTTCACCAAGGGCCTCAAGCGCCAGCTGGTCGATGACACAACAAGTAAAATGGGCTTGAAGGCATTCTGATATTGTATTATTGCAATCCTACCATAAAGTTTTATGCTATTAGTTCAAAGAAAAATCTACTAGGCATCTCTTTTGGTTCAATGGAGGACCATTAATCGAAAGAATATCAGGAACCGTAGGTACATGTCCTATTGGACATGGAGAGGTTACGGACCTGCAACCATTGTTGTCTACTGTTGTTTTCTGTGGAAAATGGATCATGTGGGAAGGTTGGCTTAAACGTCTTAATGAGTTCTCAGGCAGAGTGAATGCCTGGTATACTTTATAGGAAGCACAGTAGCGCAGCACTACAAGGAGTGAAACTCCATGCTACTGTGGGATGACTCCACCATGAGGTTCCCGAAAGGGATAATGCTTTGGCTTTGCGAGCCAAGTCACAGCGGCGTAGCACCGCAAATAGACAGGTAGCCTAATGTTGTATGTTGAAATGAAAGAGGGTGTAGTCAGCACTACAAAAAGAAGGGGTTCCTCATGTTACAGTGGCACGACAGCACATGAGTTACCCGGATAGGGGTAAAGCCTCGGTCTTGTAAGACATATCGTTGCGGCGTAACACCGCAAGGGAGCCTAAGGCTTCATGCTGGGTAGTTTGGCACAACAAAGAGGCGGTGACCTCATGCTACAGTAGTTTGATAGAACGATGAGGTTTCCTATACGGGGTAAGGCCTCGGCTTTAAGCCATGTCATAGCGGCGTAGCACCGCAAGGAAAGCGCTTCATACCATGTCTCTTTAACAAAGAACTCACCTATAGTGTACTGACAAAGAGATATCAGGCCATCTCTTGAGGGTAAACTTGTAGACGCCCAAAATTATACACTGAAACCAGGCTGGCACAGGGCCTTTAATGTGTAGCCAAAAGCACATGTAACTACATTATGTGGGTGAAAAGAATTTCAGCTATGGTGCAGAATTTAAGGCTTAGTCCATTCTTGTATTATAGTCTGTTGTTTAACCCATGCGGGAAGACTCAAGTCGTCAGCGACATCTCTCTCCTAATGCATAATGGACAGTTACTGTGGGGAACACTTATACCCATATATAGAGATATGTGGGGGATTGTTGCATTTTGGCCTTTTGCTTCAGAATTTTAGTCCCACATCGGCTAGGCCAAAGGAGTTGTATCTCTATATATTAGCTATGCTTTTTTTTAGAGATGCACATGTGGTGTGAAGGTGCACATGGGTGTGCCATGTGGGAATATTTTTCTAAGGAAAAAAAAGGCTAAATCAACAATGAAGCATTCATGCTTTTTGCTCTTGGAAAATTTATTTCCATTGGAGCTAAGTCCCGTAGGAGCTTAGCGACTCAGACTCAGACTCAGACTCGGACTCGGACTCGGACTCGGACTCGGACTCGGACTCGGGCTCATGAGACGTAATGTGGCATTTTATTGGCGTACTTTGCACTTAGCACGTCAGCATCGTCGCTAGACGCATAGTGCGCTTAAGTTGCGCTCGTTGTACAGTTTGTGCAGGTTGCGCATGGTGTACAAGTTGCACGCGTTGTGCGGTTTGCGCAGGGTGCGCGCGGTGCACAAGTGGCGCACGTTGCGCGAGTAGCGCAGTGTGCGCATTGTACGGCTTACGCAGGTTGTGCGCAGTACGTGTGGTGCAGTGTGGCACGAGTGGCGTAAGTGGTGTTGTGCATGCTGTGCGTGCAGTGTGCTAGTTGCGCGGGTGGCGCAAGTTGCGTGCGCTGTGCGCAAGTTGACTCAGATCGTGTCTATAAACGATTTGAGTGGTTACAGCACGTTCGGGATGGTTTTTCCCACGTTCCGAACGTTCTGCTAACTGGTTTGTTACTCTACGGGCTTATATAAGGCTCTCTTCTCTCTCACAGTAAGAACATAAGTAATAGAACATAGAATACATAAGTGTTTCTTAATACAAGTACAAAGTTCATAATTCCATACAAATTCCCACAGACTTTGAGAGAGAAGAATAGCGTTGCACCAGCATCACTTAGCGCCGCAGGTATCCGCTGCCATCCGAGGAGTCAGAAGAGCAGTGTTCCAGAGTTCTCCGACTTACTTGCTGGTTCCTGAAATCTATTCGTGTGGGACGAATTAAGTTTTGAGCAACGGTGATCATTCACCCCAGCAGGCCATCTTCTATCTTTCGCCTGTCATCGCTGCTGCTATTAGCATTTCGATTCATACCTTCTGTTTAGAAGTTCTACTGTCGTTTGCTACTGTTACGAAATCTTTTTAGATTATCGTAATCCAGAATCCTCCTAGGATCTCTGTTGTGCATATTCTTTGAATTGTTGCGTTGAAACGTTGTTTTTACAATTGTTTTATTTTTTTCAGTTTTTTATCAAAAATTGTGCCCCGGCAATAACAGATCAAATCGTCATGGAGCTAACATGCTGGGGGTATTGAAGAGAATGTTTTATATCAAACACTCCATACATTTAGAAGGCATTACAATTTCATCCCAAAGTGACAACATAGATGTACTACATATTCTGAGTATGAACTAAGGGCCCGTTTTGTTTGCAGGATTGGACAACGTAATGTAATCGGCATTACGTTATCAATCTAACTCGAGTGTTTGGTTGGACCAAAAAAAATTAGATGTAATGTAATCGCGATTACAAGTTTGATTACATCATCAGTTTCTTCTAAACTCAATTACATCATAAAACCTATGTAATTGTAATTACATTACAACTTAAGCGGAAGGTTGGTATACTATAATTTGGTCGTTTTGTTCGTTTTTGGTTATTTTTGTTGTTTTTGTTTCTTTTTTGTTATTTTTTTGCCCTTTTTGTTCGTTTTTTGTCGTTTTTTGTCTTTTTTTTTGCTATTTTTGTTCGTTTTTGTTTGTTTTTTGTCGTTTTTGTTCATTTTTTGCCGTTTTTGTTAGTTTTTGGTCGTTTTTGTTTGTTTTTCTCTTTTTTGCCGTTTTTGGTCTTTTTTCGTTTTTTTGCCATTTTTGTTCATTTTTATTTGTTTTTTGTCGTTTTTGTTCGTTTTCTACCTTTTTGTTAGTCTTTTCCCATTTTGTTTGTTTTTCCTTTTTTGCCATTTTTGTTCCTTTTTGTCGTTTTTTGTTCGTTTTTTGCCGCTTTTTTCGTTTTTTGGCCGCTTTTGGTTGTTTTGTTTGTTTTTTAATCGTTTTTATTCTTTTTTGCAGTTTTGTTTGTTTTTTGTCTTTTTTGTTTGTTTTTTGTCGTTTTGATCGTTTTGGACCTTTTTTCGATTTTTGGTTGTTTTTGTACATTCTTGGCCGTTTTTGTCACTTTTTGTCGTTTTTGCACGTTTTTTAAACTTTTCTGTCGATTTTGTACATTTTTTGTCGGTTTTGCACGTTTTTTATTGTTTTTGCTTTATTTGCACGTCTTTTGCCGTTTTTGTACGCTTTTTTTTTATCAATTTTGTCAAATTCGTACGTTTTTATTGTTTTTAGTCGATTTTGTACGTTTTTGACCATTCCTCATCTTTTTATCATTTTTTGCTCTTTTGGCCGTTTTGTACGTTTTTAATCCTTTTTGGTCGATTTTGCACATTTTTTGTCGTTTTTATCTTTTTGGTCGATTTTGCACGTTTTTGCATATTTTTATCATTTTTGGTCGTTTTTTGCATGTTTTTATCATTTTTTGGTCGGTTTTTTGCATATTTTGTTCGTTTTTTTTGGATTTTGTACGTTTTTCGTTTTTGACCGTTTTTGCGCATTTTTCGTTTTTTTTTCACTTTTTGCACGTTTTTTTATCGTTTTCGGTCGATTTAACACATTTTTTGCCGTTTCTGCACGTTATTTATCGATTCTTGTCGATTTTGTACGTTTTTGACCATTTTTCTCGTTTTTTGTCGCTTTTTGCTGTTTTTGAACGATTTTATCGTTTTGTTTGCACGTTTTTGGTCAATTTTGTACCTTTTTTTGTTGGTTTTTGTCTTTTTTCCAATTTTTTTGTCGTTATGCTCTTTTTCTTTTTTTTTTTGTCGTTTTTGTCCCTTTTTTTGTTGTTTTTTGGCCTTTTTTGCAAAAAATTTAATCTTTTTTTGTTCGTTTTAATTCCCTCTTGTTTTTTGTCTTTTTTCGTTTTTTGTCATTTATGTTCCTTTTTATGGTTTTGGATCATTTTGTTTGTTTGTTTTTTCTTTTTTATTATCGTTTTTTGTCATTTTTAAATTTTTTTGTCGTTTTTTTGCCGTTTTTGTTCTTTTTTTTTTCGTTTTGATCTCTTTTGATACTTTTTCCGTTTTGATCGTTTTTTGTCATTTTTTTCATTTTTTGTCGTTTTTGGTTTTTGGTCGTTTTTCGTCATTTTTTCATTTTTTGTTGTTTTTTTTGTCAATTTTTTTGTTTTTGGTCATTTTCTTACCATTATTGGTCACTTTTGATGGTTTTCACCTTTTTTTTTGTCATTTTTGATTTTTTTGTCGTTTTTCTATTTTTATCGCTTTTTTCTTTTTTGTTTTTTTCCCGTTTTGTTCGTTTGTCATTTTTGGTATTTTTTATTTTTTGTCGTTTTTTTTTTCGTTTTTGTTCTTTTTTTAAGCAGAAAACAAACCATTTTTCCATTTTTTTTGTTATTTATTTATTTATTTATTTTTTCTTTTCTTTTTCTTTCTTTTTATTTATTTTTATTTTTTAATTTTTTGATTTTTTTAATTTTTGGAATTTTTTATTGATCAACTTTTTTAATTTTATGTTGTATTTTAAAAAAATATTAAATTAAAAATTCAATTACATTAGATGGTAAACCAAACACATGAATGCAATTAACATTACATTACATGGTTTGATTACATGTTTCAACCAAACATAGTAATGTAATTGTAATTCTATTACATTACAAACTCAATTACATTACAAATCCAATTCCATTACGATTACGATTACATTACAATGAACCAAACGCAACCTAAGTTGTCTTCGCTCTCATACATTGTTATTATTGTCATACTCTCTTTCAGGAGAGTTGGCAGTTCCAACTCTCCCTTGCTCCTGAACACACTTGTAAGAGTACTTACTTGCCAAATAAACATAAGCACAGAGATTCAGTGCATTTATAGCAGCCAGCAACCAGTAGAAGTAGTCTAGCCGGCTTCCGTTCAGGTCCTTGGCAAACCAGCCTTCCGAACATCCTTTCTCGGTCACCTTATCCACAATAGTGATCAGAAGGCTACTTAGAAAGTTGCCAGCTCCAAGGACACTCAGATACAAAGCTATCCCGAAGCTTCTCATGCTATCTGGCACTTGATCGTAAAAATACTCCTGTAATCCGACCAATGTGAACCCGTCGCTCAGTCCCAATATCACGAACTGCGGGACTAACCAAAATACGCCCATGGAGACCACGCTAGCCTGCTCCGCTTTTGCCACTTCCAGCCTCTTCCTTTCAACAATGGCAGCCACAGCCATTGCTAGGATTGTGAAGGACATCCCTATTCCGATCCTTCGCAGCATGCTGATGCCCCTTTCGTCCCCGGTGGCTCTTCTCATAAAGGGTACTAAGATTTTGTCATACACGCAAACTGTGATGAGCATGCTGATTGCCGCAAGCGTGTATGTAGAGGCCGGAGGTACCTCGAAGCCGCCTACTATCCTTCGATTCATGGTACTTGCTTGTTTTATGAAGAAGGTGGAGCCTTGTGCGACACACATCCCAAATGGTAGTGCGGATAGCCAAATGGGCACCATTGACAGGACCAACTTGGTCTCCTCTACTTGGGTCACTGTGGCTAATCGCCATCGATTAAGCGTCTCCATTCTGAATGCTGCCTCATCGTCTTCATGCTCAACAATGGCAGCTTTGTCCAGAAATCTGTTACAAGATATTTCTTTATTTGATCATTGTACATATTGGGAAGAAATGAATGGATATAGTCTAAACCTTCCTTAGGCTAGCTAGATTCATATACATCAGTGCCACTTAGACATTGATATACTTAATCTCTTTGATCATAATAAATTTTAAAAACTTTTTGTTCTCATTTATGTACATAAAATATATAGATTTACAATTAGGTTTTCTTATATTTATTTTCAGTTATCCTGAAATTACTAGTTTAAAATTTTAATTTTGATATCGTTGTAGCCAACCCACAGTTAACCTGTAAGAAAATCAACAGGAGGGGCAACTTCTTAATTGACCAAACGCAGGCAAGCCCAATTTCTTTGGCACATTCCCTAAGCTTAGGGCCAACAAGTGCATGTCTATGATGACAAAGTAAAATATAAGAGCATCATGTGCGACTAACCTTAGCCTGTTAGTGTGACACAAGAGCCTGCTTTTGTTAGTTTGAGATCGCACAATTTCGTATAATTGGGCAGCATGAGGAGGAAGACGAAGTCGTCTCTTGGCAGCAGCCGCCACCAAAACTCGTAGCATTGGAGTCAGAGGACTACCTTCTGGAGCTCGATACCTATAGAACTTTGTGCCCGCAAGGAAGATCACAAGACTGATGCCCATCACACAGGTGAGAACGATATCGGCAACTCCCCAGCTCACATTATCTTGTATGTACACGATCACCGTGACACCAATCAGAAGTCCACAACATAGAGCGGAATTCCACCAATTGAAGTAGGACATCTTTTTCTTCCTCTCCTCCGCATGGCCATCATCAAATTGGTCAGCCCCGAAGCTCTCAAGGGACGGTTTGTGGCCTCCAGTGCCAACCGATATCAAGTACATGGTGGCGAAGAAAATTGTTTTGTGCAGCCCTAAGGATTTGCTGCAGGTGGCCGAGCTACAGGGTTTCAAGGCCGGGATCAGTTGTGTCATTGTCAACAAGATGAGGCCCTGTAAGTAATATTGATGTAAATAAACCTAGGAATTTGTTGATATAAACAAATTATAGGGTAAATTCGTGTCTACTGTGAAGTAGAAGACGATCTGTCAAAAGCGACAACGCGGCCATACCGCTAGATAGACCAGAGTGGAGAAGAGTACTGTGGAGAACCTCCCACAGTAGGCATCGGCTATGAACCCGCCTATGAGTGGCATCATAGTGGTGACGCCTATCCAATAGTTCACATTCTTGGCTGCAGTCTTCAGCTCCTCATGCAACACTTTGGTCTGGTATATGATCAAGTTGGATGCCAGCCCAAAGTAGCTTAGTCTCTCACTAAACTCTATCACTGAATTATATTGACATTAGATATGCATGAAACAGAGCAAAGTAAAGTGAAGAAATTAAGGCTAACTTTGACAAGACTGCTAATTAAGATGGGAATAATACATTTCACAACTGATTATAAAGTTATAAGAAGGAAGTCAGCAATAGTGCAAGTCCATGTAATGGATATGTCAAGGATCACAAAACAATGTTGGTAATGATTCAGACCCCAAGAACACAAAATCATTAAAATGTTGCCAAATAAATGATTAATGTTAATATATGGATTCAGTCATCTCGAGTTTCTGCAAAATCAAGCAATAACAATAGAGGAATATTAACAGCAAGCGAAAATAATGTAAACTCTAAACAAATGAGCAACTATCCAATCAATCAAGCTACCAATAATGAAGAGTGATGCTTTCCAAACTCCAGTAGATCCTCTAAGAGGTGCCCTTCCTTTATGATCAACAGATGAATCATCAACCAGCTTCTCCATGCCACCATCCATTTCTTCACTCCTCTCCTTGGCCAAATGTCAGGAGATTGGCAAAGGAAAAACAACTATTTGATAAGTAGAGCCAGGAATATAACAAGATTCAAGTTCAAGAGGTTGATAATAAAAGGAAGGGTATATGCTGCTTATATATAGTTGATATTCCCTTAAGTGCATGGCACTTTAACTTTTGCTAGTCACTCATATATGACATTGCTGTCACATCATATTAAATGAGTTTCAACAGCACTTTAGATTTCAATGGAAGGAATGGAATCTACGTATGAAAAATGTGGGAGACTAGGTTTTATGACCATGGTCATTGGTCAGAAATATGATGGATGCTTATTCCCATGGTAGCCCACTTTACCGTAAGTATCTTCGTCTTTTCTGCACAATGAAATTGTTGTTATATCAGAAACTTGAAAATACAGTACAAAGCTTTACCATATCTGTTTCTTTTCAGCACAAGGAAATTGTCCTTTTATTACGCATGGAAATACACAGTATAAAGACGTAAGAAATACAGTAGTAGATCCATCAAATATTGAGAAAATTTTCAAATAAAGAAATAACTCGAAACATTTGATAGAGAAAGCAATAATGAACAGATCATAAGGAGGTAATACAATAAACGAAGAATTCAACCCAAGAATAATGAGTCAAATACGAACAGTTATGATATCTACTACTATTCAATTTAGTGATAATTTTAATCAAGGCTAAATGGAAAAGAACAATGCACATTCTATTGAGAGAGTTTTGTCTTTTTTTTTCTTTGTTCATCTCTGTGGTAGAGAATTTTTTTAGAGGAAGGAAAGAAGTGTTGAGAGAGCTATTGTAATTTCTTTTTTCTTCGTAGTGGAACTGAATCACCATCGTCTGTGTAAGTAGACATTTTGTCCAAATAACGTAAATTTTTGTTTTTGCAGATGCGAATTTTCTCCGAGGTGTTCTATAATTTTTTAGGTTTATTTTCGCCATGGCCCAACAGTCTCAAAATTGTTGCTTTAGTTGTGTGTAATTAATTCATTGTAATCCTTGTAAGGAGTACCATATTAGGGTTTATTGTAATCCTTGTAATTATAGGACTACCATATTAGACAGGATTTAATTAAATTGTATATACTTGTACACATATATATATATATATATACCTCCTAGAGACAAGAATAAACTACTATCATTATTCTACCCTAACTGACATATAATTTGAGTTGGTATCAGATCCACAATAGCAGAGAATTACGACGATTGCTACCATGCAATCCTCAATACTCATAACCTGTCACGTCACCGTGTCGACATTTTAACCACAAGGGTCGTCATTTACTGAAGCGAGCGATTTCTCAAGTTACGCATTTGATTGATTGTTGCAGTATTGGTTATTGTTATCTGGAAGCTTAAATTGGTAGTTTGGCGAGTCCCTTGTGTTCAAACAACCATGGGGGGACAAATTCGAGATTACCAGCCCCTATGCCACCAAGAAGGATGCTAAATCTACCCCAATTAATTCACATGCAATCATTGGCTCCAGAACCTGCAACAACAGGGATGGCCCACGGGGTTGCATCACTACCAAAATAAGTCAAATTAACGACGCTAAGAAACGTCGCTAAAAAGAGAAAAAATATTGCTAAACACATTTAGCGAAGTAATCAGCGACATAATTTATTAGACGTGCTTCTTCAAGTCGTTGAAGAAGAAACCGTCGCTAAACGTCACAATAGCGACGCAATTTAGCAACAAAAAATGTCACAAATATAGTGACGTTTATCGACATTTTGTCGCAGATTTAGCGACGTAAACCGTGTCGGCAAGAGTCGGTAAAAGGTGCTCACCTTAGCAATGTATTGTGACGATTAGCGACGATAACAGAAGTCGTTGAACTATAGGAAATCAACAACGTATTGCGACGTCTTGCGACGTATTGCGACAATCATGGAAGTCGCTGAACTGTATGAAACAACGAAGTTTAGCGACATGGCGTCGCAAAACTGGGAAGACAACGACGTATTGCGACGCAGGCAAGCGTCGCAAAATTTATTGTAAAAAAATAAAAAAACAAAAATCAAAATTGTTTCCCTGTAGTTTATGAATTCACAATTTATATCAATAGACCCGGAGCAACCCTCCGTTGAATTCCCTGGGTTCGCCGACTCCTTCGATGGAACACTCAAAACTGGTAAATTCTCATACATTTAATACGAACAATAAAGTAAAATTTGATGAAAATGAAATGAAAATAAAGTCTGAAATAAATGTATGTGAAGAAAATATAATCTCCACACAACATATAGTATCCACAGATCGAGTCTGAAGAAAACCTAATATCCACACTCAATAAAATATGTAGAACACTCAATAATGTCTGCATAGAAACAACCAATAAACTGTCCTAACTAGGACTACTACGGATCTGGAGGGCGATGGGCACCGCCACGCATCAGGGATAAGAACAACTCATACTGCTCCCGTGAAATCTACACCGACATTGATGAAGGCAGTGAGGTCGGTGGAGTCGGTATCGATGAAGAAGGCAGTGACGTCAGTATAGTCGGTGATGATGGAGGCACACCCGGAGGACGTATATGCTCCAACGCTGCTAGTCGATGGTTGTATGAATTCATGATAGATAACAGCCTCGTACTGCTATCAACCATCAAATCCTGCATCAACGTCAGCCTCTCGCCCATGGACAGCTGTGATGTCTGCAGCTCCATCATGCTACGCTGTGTCGATGCTCTAAGATCAGTAACGCTATGCTATATTCTCTCAGTCATATCCTTGAGCTCCATGATGCTGCACTCGAGCGTATCAAATCGTGCGATGAGTGTGGCATCGTCCGTATGCGGCTGAGACTGGGGCTGCTCTTGCATCCTTCGCAGCATCTTGTCACGGAGAGACTCAATCTGATGGTCAATGATCTCCTAGATTTGGTAGACTCTTGCGAGGGCTGTGGACAATGTACACTTGCAGCGGAGGCCCTAGAGGACTGTGTCACAACTAGGATGCCACTGTGGATATAAAAAAGAAGAAGAAAAAATGTTGTCTTTTCTTATTGGTACAAGGCACCACAAATCGAGTACGCTTGAGACATCCTGCGCTGAGGATCCCCGAGTATAAAAAAAATTCTGTAGAATGGGACGATGGAGATCGAGTGGCAGTTGCTCCTTTACTCCGTTGACACTCCGATTACAAAAGTGGGAGAAAACCTAAGAAAATTGCTAACTCTCGGCTCACTGGCAAGAAGTGCAACAATTTGGCTCTTGAAATGCTCTCTGTTTTGTGTTTTGAGGAGGTATGAGACCCCTTTTTATAGTCGTTTTTGTGTTGGAATGATGTTATACGCCCATATGAGAAAATACACTAATTTTTATGTGGGCGCATAGTCCTGCTTTGGGTGCATAGAGTGTAGGCACATGTAGACTGTGTGATTGTGGGTTGATCGTACAGTTGACGTGGATGCATGCTTCGGTGTACGACTGCTCGTAGAGACTGACGTGGCCGTATGCTTTGGTGCACGATTGATCGTAGGTTTAACCGAGTCGGGGGCTGTCCTGACTTGGGCGCTGTCACTACCACATTTCTAGCTTGAGGGTATTTTGGTCATTTTTAAAATTTTGGAATTATTTGGAATTATTTAGAATTATTTAGTATTAATTATAATTATTAGAATTTTCAGTGATTTTTAGTATTATTGATTTTGTGCTATTTTTGACTTTGACTCAGGGTGACTTAGGAGACTGTCCTAGAAGCTACCTAGGTCATGACTACTTGGTTAGGTTATGAAACCCTAGCTTGACCTAAGTTAGTGAAATCAAACCCATTGGAATTATTTTGGGGAAATTAGGATTTGATTTGAATAGAAAATAGCTTGTGGTTTCACAAGTCATGATTTATGACTTAAGCCCATAGAGGCCCAACCCAACACTAGTGGAACCCTAACCTAGCCCAACACTCCCCACTTGTCCGGCCACACCTAGCTTAGGGATTCCCCCACCTATTTAATCCCTCATAAAATTTAGGGCTAGCCTCTTTAGAATTTTTGCAAGTTTTAGAAAGAGGTAAGTCTCCATCTTCATTAATTCATAGAAATTCCTATTTAATTCCTTTTCCATCCAAACCAATTGCATTAGGATCTAAATTTCCTCTACTTGCTGTTGGTATTGAGAAATTTCAGGGGAGAAATAATTTGGTTGGAAGCTTGAGGATCCACTCATATTGGGGCTTTTTTGAGCCTTTGCAAACCTATAGGTAATTTCGAATCTATACCATAGAATATTGTTTTTATTGCATACATAGGAATCCCTAGGCCTACCCTAACTGTAGGTATAGCTAACAATAGGATTCGTGTCCAATACGTGTCCGTATCGGACACGTATCAGTCCATGTATGTATGTGTTTGATGAAATGCCCCAAAGGGCATTTCGAATTAATTTCTAGAATATTTTTGAATAGGAAATTAGGGTTTAGTGTTGCTTATGGATTTCTGGTGTTCTGAGTTGGTTTTGGCGTCGTGTCGGGTCGCACAGGACACGGGAACACGTGGGTGCACACGCGCGTGCGCGGGCATTGTAGCTCCCCTGCTGCTCGGGGTTATTTGCAAGCAGCACACGCCACGTGGACGCATGATTTTGGACACACACCTTGGGGCAACCACTGACACCACGTGTCACTCCCCGTTCCCAGAATACGTATTTTTTATACATGTACAACTCATGTGTATTTATTTAGTATTTATCATATATTTATTTAATATTTATCATGTATTATCCTGTATTTAAATTCCTTTAATTTCATGTTAATCAATTAATCTGCTCTTTAAATTTTCATGTTAATTTATTTCCTGCAATTATATTTCTGCAATTTTATTTCTGCACTTTATTTCCTGCTTTTATTCCCTGCCTTAGTCTTGCTTATTTGGGTTCGGGTTGGCTTTGGTTGGATCCCCTACAACCCGACCCATTGGACCCGGCCCAACTCCCACCTACCACCCCCCTTCATATTTAAAGCTTCCATCTCATTCTCTCTCTTTATAAACACCTTCACCATTACTCCTCTTCTTCTTCCTTTCATTACTCTCTCCACCTACCAACCATAGGCAAGTACAACTTGCTTTCCATGAGAACCCATGTTTTTATAGTTCATTTGCCTTCCTCTCGTGATCCTAAGAGAGTTTAGAACTTGGCATTTCTCATTTCGAAGTCTTAATTTTTGTAGATCTAGAAATTAGTATTTTTGGATTTTGGTGGTCTTGATCTATCAAACTTCTTTGTTTGCAAATTTTGACGATTCCATGTTGTAGAAAGTTTTATTCTACCCAATTTTGACCTTTGGAAAGTTGGATTTGGACTTGTTTTGACCAAGTTATGGACTTTTGAAGCTTTGGGGTGCAACCATGGAGTTCTTGCTGTTTGGAGAAGACAGTGAGCAGTGTATGCTAGCTTTTTAGCTTACGTCACTGAGCTGTGCACGCTCTTTAGCGCAGCGCAGTATGGAGTCCATACGCTACCTTTTTAGGAAGCGTGTGTCTTGCATACGCTACCTTTTGGAAGCGTATGTCGTATGGAGTCCATACGCTGCCTTTTGGGAGCGTATGACTTGCATACGCTGACTTGGATGGTCAGGAGTCGTATGGAGTCCATACGCTGCCTTTTGGGAGCGTATAAATTGCATACGCTGACTTGGATGGTCAGGAGTCGTATGGAGTCCATACGCTAGCTTGACCTGAGCGTAGCCTGACTTGAGTGCAGTCCTGTATATTGATATTTTATTAGATATTTAACGTCCATTTTATATCCTTACGCCTTTTGGAATAAACTTGATATAATCATGATATGTTAATATTTTTGTTAAATATGGATTGTTACGTGGGATGTACCATGTGTCGTGAATTGAGTATAGATACCCCGATTGACTGGAATTAAACCCTGAGAGTTGTAGACTCGACCCCACTGAATATTAGTTGACTTTCATGCCTTGTCACCATTGATAATGATGGTTATCTTGACTAAATTGATCATGCGTTCCTAGTTGGAACTAAGAGGCTGGCTAGTCGTCTTATTAAATTAAATGAATGAGACACGTTCATGTTATGAACTATTGTAATCGACTGGCTGATCCCGAATATTGACATACACGCACATGCAAGCTTCAATCTATTTATTTATTTATTTACCTATTTATTTATTTTTTACAAAAGAAGCATGTGTACTTTATGGTCAAGACATGATTATCGTGGTTAGTTTTGATTGTTGCATTACGCTATATAAGACCTGCAACCTAACCGCACTGGTATCGTTGTAGAGTTGTGCATATCGTATCCCGTACGAAAGTACTCATTTGAATGACCATGATCCACGGCATGGAATTTCACTCAACGTCGGGACTATTAAGTTAAATAAAATAATGATTGCATGGAGAGAATGGATTCCCGAGTTCTTACATGGCAGCCCCCTTGGGACGAGTAGTATCCGACGGGCCGGCTGGTTCCCACAGATACTGTAAACCTGCCACACGGGCAGGGAACAGTATCTGCTTATATTATTATTGTATATTGTATATTGATGACGGGCGTCCTGCTGGGACTCGTCTAATTCATGCATGGCGCACATGATTGACTGGATAGACTAGCCTTGCTTGCACATAGTAAGAACTGAGGAAAACCTAATTGCATTATTCCAGGATAACTTGGAACACACAGTAGCAAGCCGTAGTAGTTGAATGGCCATTTAAATTGACTTGTTTGTGTACTGTACTACTCTGTTACCTAACTGGGATGATCAAAATGTCAGGACATGACGGGCCAACTTCTGTCCTTGTTTGGTTGGGAGGTTGGTTCGAAGTGTCGTGATGTGATGTGAATCCTAGTAGCAAGCAGAGATTTATTAGTATTATTCTCTTACATTACTGGTTTTAGTTCTCATGTCGTGCTTCCTTATGGTACTTGCTATTAGAGGTCTAACCTCTCTGGTTTTGCATGGCCAGATTTAGAACCAGTCCCCGAGGATCCAGCTTACTTCTACCTCCAAGATGGTCAACACTAGAGGGATAATCGCAGGAGGACTCGAGTGGGTTTTTTACTTCCCCGCTCGTTTTGTTATCTACTTTATACTTTGCCGTTTGGCACCGACATGTTAGTCGGATTGTCTTGTACTTACTTTTTACATAATTATAACTAAAATCAGGCTGCAGCTGATAACAATTGTGTATACTTTTGCTACATCCATCTGGCTATGTTTTGTAAAGCCAGATATCAAGAACATTTTGACAGAGCGTTTGGGACGCCTTACTGCTTTATCTTACATGTTCTCTGTTACTGTTTCTTGTTCGAACGATTAAGACAATAGATGTGAAGTGACCATAGTGAGACTTTCATGTAGTATGCACCCCCTCGTCTTTAGACAGCATTGATCGTATTATACGGTATTCATCTACCCGTAATACGTAGCTGGCTGAGTCATTCCTCCGCTCTCCAGTATTCTGGTTCTGGGGCGTGACAAGGTTTTAGTGGTGGCCCATGCAGGTCTAATTTCAGACTTGTGGGGTGTTTTGATTTATAGGATGTCTCAATCACACATGTTCCCTCTTGATCTTGCAATTCGTTGTTCTCAATACCAGCTTGACATTCCAGTATCCTTTGACTTCATTGATCCTTCATGTCCGGTCGTTTGATTGTTCTCTTATCCCTTTTCTTAGGGGCACTTCGTCCACACCTGTCAGAGCTGGACAGCAACAAGATGGACGACAACATGGACAACCTGACCATGTTGGTCAGCAACAAGAGCCGGTACTAACTCAAGAGACTATCCAGGAAGAAGTGATAGTGGAACCAGCAGTTGGACCGCAGTATCCGGAGGTTCCAACACCACCAATAGTTCCACCTACCCCTGTGGAATTGGACACACCAGCCCTTCTGGAGATCATGAGAGGGATGATGGCTACCCAACAACATCAGATGTTAGCCCAGCAGCGCATGCACGCTCAGTTGTAGGAGCAGAACGTACTACTCAACCAAGGGTTGCAGACGACATTAGAAAGAGGGGCGAGGACAGATTCAGGAGCGTCAGCCCGATTTTGTAAGTACAACCCCCGTCGTTTCGAGGGCACGGAGGATGCCATCTCAGCAGATGCATGGCTTAAGGACATTGAGGCTATTCTGACAGCCGCTAAGGTGCCGGCAGAAGAACGTGTGGATCTAGTGAAGTTGTTACTTCAGGATCTCGCACGTGATTGGTGGGAATCAGAGAAAGTAGGTATCAGACGTCCTGTTGCTTGGGACGATTTTACTGCAAGGTTCAAGACGAAGTACTATAGAGTTGTGGCGCAGTTTGAGCTACAACAGAAGTTTATCAACCTCAAGCAGGCCGGCAAGACTGTAGATGCTTATGCAGCGGAGTTCTGCAGATTGAGTAGGTTTGCCCCAGAGATGGTAGCAACGGAGCACCAGAGGGCGATGAGGTTCCAGCAAGGGTTTCATCTTGAGCTCCTGCAATTGATAGAGGGGCACAATTACCAGACTTTTGACGAAATATTGTCGGCAACCCGCAGGCATGAAATCACCATTTAGAGGCTTGCGGCAAGGACTGGAGGTCAGAAGAGATCCCACAGTCAGATTGAAGGAGGAGGGGAAGCAGCACCCCGAACAACAGCACCATCCCCTGGCATTCGTATCCACGATGTGGCGATACGGGGACCAGCACCACCACCCAGGCAGCAGCAACAGCAACAGAGGAAGAACCAGCAACCCCCAGTGGGCTGCACTTATTGTGGAAAGATGGGACACACTAGAGATGTGTGTCGGATATTGAATGGACTATGTCTGATATGTAGAAATCCAGATCATCGGGTTACCACATGTCCCCTGAATTCAAGGTCAGGAGGACCAGGGTAACAGTTTCCTGCTCTGCCAGCACCAGGAGCAGGACAGTATCGAGGACCAGCGATAGCAGTGAGACCGTTGGCACAGCGCCCGTTAATGCCTCAGGCTCAGATGTTTCGACAGCAGGGACCGCCGATACAGCAGTACCATCATAGACCACCCCAGCATCATCAAGGCAGGGGCCAGCAGCAGCACCAGGCTAGGCCACAACATGAGAACCAGCAAGGAGGTCGAGGGCAGGCATTCACTCTGTCCTTGGAAGAGGCATTAGCATCGGGAGATGTTGTGGCAGGTAACATTCTCGTCGCCTCATATCCCGCAGTAGCATTGTTTGATTCGGGAGCATCCCACTCATTTATATCTGCACAATTTACGACACGGCTAGGAATGGAGTTCGAGGCATTGCCAGGGAGGTTGAATATACTCACCGGCAATGGGCTCGTAGGAGTTAGTAGAGTTATTCTAGCATGTAGTGTTGTAGTTCATGGGCATTCTTTACCCGCTCAGTTGATAGAATTTTCTGTTGGAAATTTCGACGTCATCTTAGGCATGGACTGGCTGAAAGACAGTCATACGACAATAGATTGTCGTAGTGGGAGTGTATCTTTTGATATTCCAGGCATGAAGAGATTCACCTTCGTCAGATCAGAGGCAACTCAGCAAGGGCAGAGAGTAATAACGGCAATGGAAGAAGTTCAAGTTCCGAAGGTAGTTGAATAATTTCTAGACGTATTTCCCGAAGAACTTCCCGTTCTTCCACCGGTCAGAGATATTGAGTTCAGTATAGAATTGGCACCTGGAACTAAACCGATATCAGATCGGGTATACAGAATGGCGGATTCGGAGCAGGCCAAGGTATATCAGCATATAGAGGAATTGAAGGAGAAGAAGTTTATCCAAGCTAGCGTATCGCCATGGGCAGCACCAGTGGTACTTGTAAGGAAGAAGGATGGATCATCCAGATTGTGTATCGACTACAGAAAGCTTAACGCGGCAACAGTAAAGAACAAGTACCCATTACCAAGGATCGATGACTTATTTGATCAGTTGAGCAGGGCTAGAGTTTTCTCTAAGATAGATCTTCGTTCAGGGTACCATCAAGTGAGGGTTCGAAAGGAAGACATTCCCAAGACAGCATTCAGGTTGAAGTATGGACATTATGAATTCTTGGTAATGCTATTTGGTTTGACCAATGCTCCAGCTATATTCATGGATTTGATGAACCGCATCTTTATGTCGTATTTAGATCAGTTTGTCGTAGTATTTCTCGACGACATTCTTGTGTACTCTGCTAGTGAAGAGGAGCATGAAGACCACCTCAGGAAAGTGTTGCAGGTTCTGAGAGAGAACCAGTTGTATGCCAAGCTCAGCAAGTGTGAGTTCTGGACGGATCACATTTCATTTTTGGGTCATATTGTATCAGGAGCTGGAGTAGCAGTGGATCCCAAGAAGGTAGAAGCAGTAGAGAGTTGGCCATTACCCAAGACCGTAGCTGATGTACGGAGTTTCTTAGGATTGGCAGGATATTACAGAAGATTTGTGTCAGATTTTGCAAGACTTTCAGCACCCATGACCCGCTTGACACGGAAGGATGTGCCATTCGTTTGGTCGGCTGAATGCCAGTCATCATTTGAGAATTTGAAGCAGAAGTTGATATCAGTGCCTATTCTTACATTGCCAGTTGGGCCCGGAGGTTTTACAGTATATTTATATTGTGATGCGTCAGGTAAAGGACTTGGATGTGTCCTCATGCAGCACGAGAAGGTGATAGCATATGCCTCTAGGCAGCTTTGGGACCACGAGAAGAATTACCCAACTCATGATTTGGAGTTGGCGGCAGTAGTATTTGCTTTGAAGCTATGGAGACATTACTTATATGGTGACCAAGTGGACATGTACACAGACCATAAAAGTCTGAAGTACATCTTTACCCAGAAGGAACTGAACATGAGGCAGAGAAGATGGTTGGAGCTGATCAAGGATTATGACGTGGAACTTCAGTATCATCCAGGCAAGGCTAATATGGTAGCAGACGCTCTCAGCAGAAGAGGCGGCGCATTTATGTTGACAACGCAGAAGCACATCTTAGAAGACCTTCAGGAGATGGACATCGAAGTTATACTTCCTAATGATATAGGGATTCTAGCGAGTCTACAAGTTCAATCCGACTTGGTAGGCAGGATCAAGGCGGCCCAGGCACAAGACCCAAGGATTCAGAAGCTTAGGGCAGAATGTGAGTCAGGGCTCAGGAAAGAGATGCAAATTCACGAAGATGGTACGCTTAGGTTTGGATCACGTCTATGTGTACCTAGTAGAGATATCAGACAGGAAGTTATGGCAGAAGCTCACAGTTCCCAGTATTCTATACATCCTGGAGGGACCAAGATGTACCAAGATATCAAGAAGCACTTCTGGTGGAACGGAATGAAGAGGGAGATAGCTAGGTTTGTTTCCCGTTGCTTGATATGTCAGTAGGTAAAGGCAGAACAGCAGAGGCCAGCTGGGTTATTGCAACCGCTTCCCATCCCAGAATGGAAGTGGGAACACATCACAATGGACTTTGTGACCGATTTACCGAGATCACCAAGTGGTAAAGATGCTATTTGGGTGATAGTAGACCGGCTTACGAAGGTAGCACATTTTCTTCCTTTCAGAGTAGGGCAATCTACAGAAAAGTTGGCAGAGTTGTATATGCAACAGATAGTCAGGCAGCATGGAGTCCCTGTCATATTGTGTCAGACCGAGATACCCGCTTTACATCACATTTCTGGAAGAGCTTGTATCATAGTCTGGGTACCAAGTTGAGATTTAGCACGGCTTACCATCCGCAGACGGATGGACAATCAGAAAGGACAATTCATACTTTGGAAGATATGTTGCGAGCTTGCACCATAGATTTTGGAGGATCTTGGGAAGGCCACCTGCACTTAGTTGAGTTCTCATACAACAACAGTTATCAAGCCAGTATCCAGATGGCACCATTTGAGGCACTATATGGTAAGAAGTGTAGATCGCCACTAGCATGGGATGATATCGGGGAAAGGAAGATGCTAGGCCCAGAAATGATTATCCAGACGGTTGAAGTGATTAAGGGAATTAGAGAGCGACTTCGTGTTGCGCAGGATCGGCATCGTCATTGGGCAGACCAGTATCGTAGGCCGCTAGAGTTTTCTGTTGGGGACCAAGTGTTCTTGCGGATCTCACCTACCCGTGGGGTCATTAGATTTGGCGTTCGCGGGAAGTTGAGTCCACGATACGTGGGCCCATTTGTTATTCTTGATAGGGTAGGCAATGTTGCTTATCGTTTGTCCCTTCCATCTTCGTTACGAGAGGTGCATAACGTGTTCCATGTATCTCAATTACGAAGGTATGTATCGGACCCCAGCCATATCCTCGATCATTCAGAACTGGTTGTTAGTACCAACCTGTCTTACGAGGAGCAGCCTGTGTCCATCTTGGACCGAAGAGAGAAGATACTCAAGAACCGAATAATTAACCTTGTCCGGGTTGCTTGGGGTCATCACTCTTTGGGAGAGTCAACGTTGGAACGTGAGAATGATATCCGATCACGGTATCCACACCTGTTTGACTCACAAGGTATATCTTTTTCTGTGTACCTTGATTGTCTTGATTCCTCATGCTTATCACCGTTTGGGTAGAATTGCTTGATATCGTAGATTGTTAAGTATAGATATGTTACTTGCTATGGACATTATAAAATGATTGCTTCATTGAATTGCTTGTACTTAGATTAGTTTAGCCCCGATGTTTCTATCCTGCTTGGATTTGAAATTCCGAGGACGGAATTTTTCTAAGGAGGATAGAGATGTCACTCCCCGTTCCCAGAATGCGTATTTTTTATACATGTACAACTCATGTGTATTTATTTAGTATTTATTATGTATTTATTTAATATTTATCATGTATTATCCTGTATTTAAATTTCTTTAATTTTATGTTAATCAATTAATCTGCTCTTTAAATTTTCATGTTAATTTATTTCCTGCAATTATATTTCTGCAATTTTATTTCTGCACTTTATTTCTTGTTTTTATTCCCTGCCTTAGTCTTGCTTATTTGGGTTCGGGTTGGCTTTGGTTGGATCCCCTACAACCCGACCCATTGGACCCGGCCCAACTCCCACCTACCACCCCCCTTCATATTTAAAGCTTCCATCTCTTTCTCTCTCTTCATAAACTCCTTCACCATTACTCCTCTTCTTCTTCCTTTCATTACTCTCTCCACCTACCAACCATAGGCAAGTACAACTTGCTTTCCATGAGAACCCATGTTTTTATAGTTTATTTGCCTTCCTCTCGTGATCCTATGAGAGTTTAGAACTTGGCATTTCTCATTTCGAAGTCTTAATTTTTGTAGATCTAGAAATTAGTATTTTTGGATTTTGGTGGCTTGATCTATCAAACTTCTTTGTTTGTAAATTTTGACGATTCCATGTTGTAGAGAGTTTTATTCTACCCAATTTTGACCTTCGGAAAGTTGGATTTGGACTTATTTTGACCAAGTTATGGACTTTTGAAGCTTTGGGGTGCAACCATGGAGTTCTTGCTGTTTGGAGAAGACAGTGAGCAGTGTACACTAGCTTTTTAGCTTGCGTCACTGAGCTGTGCACGCTCTTTAGCACAGCACAGTATGGAGTCCATACGCTGCCTTTTTAGGAAGCGTGTGTCTTGCATACGCTACCTTTTGGAAGCGTATGTCGTATGGAGTCCATACGCTGCCTTTTGGGAGCATATGACTTGCATACGCTGACTTGGATGGTCAGGAGTCGTATGGAGTCCATACGCTGCCTTTTGGGAGCGTATGACTTGCATACGCTGACTTGGATGGTCAGGAGTCGTATGGAGTCCATACGCTGCCTTTTGGGAGCGTATGACTTGCACACGCTGACTTGGATGGTCAGGAGTCGTATGGAGTCCATACGCTGCCTTTTGAGAGCGTATGACTTGCATACGCTGACTTGGATGGTCAGGAGTCGTATGGAGTCCATACGCTAGCTTGACCTGAGCGTAGCCTGACTTGAGCGCAGCCCTGTATATTAATATTTTATTAGATATTTAACATCCATTTTATATCCTTACGTCTTTTGGCATAAACTTGATATAATCATGATATGTTAATATTTCTGTTAAATATGGATTGTTACGTGGGATGTACCATGTGTCGTGAATTGAGTATAGATACCCCGATTGACTGGAATTAAACCCTGAGAGTTGTAGACTCGACCCCACTGAATATTAGTTGACTTTCATGCCTTGTCACCATTGATAATGATGGTTATCTTGACTAAATTGATCATGCGTTCCTAGTTGGAACTAAGAGGCTGGTTAGTCGTCTTATTAAATTAAATGAATGAGACACGTTCATGTTATAAACTATTGTAATCGACTCGCTGATCCCGAATATTGACATACACGCACATGCAGGCTTCAATCTATTTATTTATTTATTTACCTATTTATTTTTTTTACAAAAGAAGCATGTGTACTTTATGGTCAAGGCATGATTACCGTGGTTAGTTTTGATTGTTGTATTACGCTATGTAACCTGCAACCTAACCGCACTGGTATCGTTATAGAGTTGTGCATATCGTACCCCGTACGAAAGTACTCATTTGAATGACCATGATCCACGGCATGGAATTTCACTCAACGTAGGGACTATTAAGTTAAATAAAATAATGATTGCATGGAGAGAATGGATTCCCGAATTCTTACATGGCAGTCCCCTTGGGACGAGTAGTATCCGACGGGCCGGCTGGTTCCCACAGATACTGTAAACCTGCCACACGGGCAGGGAACAGTATCTGCTTATATTATTATTGTATATTGTATATTGATGACGGGCGTCCTGCTGGGACTCGTCTAATTCATGCATGGCGCACATGATTCACTGGATAGACTAGCCTTGCTTGCACATAGTAAGAACTGAGAATCCCTAATTGCATTATTCCAGGATAACTTAGAACACACAGTAGCAAGCCGTAGTAGTTGAATGGCCGTTTAAATTGACTTGTTTGTGTACTGTACTACTCTGTTACCTAACTGGGATGATCAGAATGTCAGGACATGACGGGCCAACTTCTGTCCTTGTTTGGTTGGGAGGTTGGTTCGAAGTGTCGTGATGTGATGTGAATCCTAGTAGCAAGCAGAGATTTATTAGTATTATTCTCTTACATTACTGGTTTTAGTTCTCATGTCGTGCTTCCTTGTGGTACTTTCTATTAGAGGTCTAATCTCTCTGGTTTTGTATGGCCAGATTTAGAGCCAGTCCCCGAGGATCCAGCTTACTTCTACCTCCAAGATGGTCAACACTAGAGGGATGATCGCAGGAGGACTCGAGTGGGTTTCTTACTTCCCCGCTCGTTTTGTTATCTACTTTATACTTTGCCGTTTGGCACCGACATGTTAGTCGGATTATCTTGTACTTACTTTTTACATAATTATAACTAAAGTCAGGCTGCAGCTGATAACAATTGTGTATACTTTTGCTACATCCATCTGGCTATGTTTTGTAAAGCCAGATATCAAGAACATTTTGACAGAGCGTTTGGAACGCCTTACTGCTTTATCTTACATGTTCTCTGTTACTGTTTCTTGTTCGAACGATTGAGACAATAGATGTGAAGTGACCATAGTGAGACTTTCATGTAGTATGCACCCCCTCGTCTTTAGACATCATTGATCGTATTATACGGTATTCATCTACCCGTAATACGTAGCTGGCTGAGTCATTCCCCCGCTCTCCAGTATTCTGGTTCTGGGGCGTGACACCACGTGTGTCAAGTTTCATGACCTCTCGTGTCGTGTCGGACACGGTATCGTACGTGCATAGAAAATGCACTGTGCGTGCACAGTACTGGGTTTTGTTCTCTATTTATTTCCATTTTAATTGGTTTAAATTATGTTTTTAATTGCTATTTAGATCCTAATCATGTCTAATTATATATGTTAGATAAGGTTTACATAATAGAATAGGTATTGATGTGAAATTGGTTTCAAATTGGGTTAAATTTCATGAACACTGATACTGTTCTGATACTTGGTTTATCCCAATTCCTGAAACTTTTAAATTCTATTCCTATTGATGTTGTTTTTCACTGATTGCTTGATTCCCACATATTTCAGTTTGTGTTTACAGCCTGATTATTATTTTCAATTAGATTTTATGGTGTGTGAATGGAATATTAAACAGTGAGTTGATTTCAAATAGTCATGACTGTTTTTGTTGATATGTAAACTGTTAACCATTCTTAATGAACTGAGTTTAAATGATTCTTTCAATGCTAAAATATGAATATGCTTCACTGATTTCCTGTAAACCTGAGATTAAAACCATTCCTTAGTGAACTGTAAACTGAACTGTATTGAATGTTTGATTCAATGTGATAACTTTTTTCCAGTTTTCCTTAAACCTGAACTGAATTCCTATTTAACCTGAGATGTATGTTTCCTTAATGAACTGAAATAGTTTTGATTTTGTTCATTGGTTAAACTGAGTTGAATGGTTTATTTCTTTAACCTGAGAATGAAATCTCTGAATACCTGACTGATTTCCTTTCCCTTTTCGAAATGGGTATTGAAATGGTTTCCTAAACTGAGAATTGATTCTCTAGATAACCTGGACTGATTTCTCTATTTTCTATTCCTATTGCACATGCACAAATATATACACTGTTTACATTTTTCCAGTTTTCACCATAATATACTCACCGTTCTTATTAACTTTCAATGCATTCTTTTCTGTCAGCTGAGAACTGGTTTTTCCCTACACACATGGACACATGTATCACTCATTGTTTCCTAAATTCTGTACACACACAGGTTCAAGCCTAACACACACACATGTATTCCCTGAATTCCCTTTAACACTCACTGTTTTCCTCTATGTGGCACTCACACACACTCTTGTATTCTCACACACACACACACACTTGACACATGAGCACATGTGTCTTCCTATTCTCTATATATATGTGAAGGTATATATATATGAAATTTGAGATGTATTATATAATGTGTGTTACCATATTATATTAATTTGGGTATATATAATGTATGTGTGATATGCATATAGTAGCCTATATGTTATATGTATTTCTATATTAGCTTATATAAATAGATCAATATATGTATTTCTATATTAGAGTGTATTATATATTAGATATATTTTGACTTGTGTATGTGATTTATGGTTTGATTTTAGGCATGGTATTGCCTAATAGCCTAGACTAGGGCTCTAGCCTATGGGTGGCTTGAATGCCTAGTATAGAGTCTAGATTAGACTTGTTTAGTCTTGTTAGACCTAGAATAGACTAGTTAGACTAGTATAGACTTGTTTGACTTAGGTTTGACTTGGTTGACCTAGTTTAACTTCTAGGGTTGACCAGAGTTGACCAAGAGTTGACTTTGGTCTAGATTGACCTAGATTCATGTAGAATGCATTTGACTTGCATCTTATTATCATTTTAGACTCATAGTGACTTGTACTGTTCTATAGGAGATAGACACCACTCCTCGGACAGTATATATCCTTCAGATTCTCAGGTTAGAGGCGAGTACATTCTCTGATCATTTCATATCCTTCATTAGGAGTATTTTCCTGCTTTAGATTACTTTACATGATGCTGACACGTTGGAAACACGGATTAGTACTATATGGATCTTGTCGTGCGATGTTATCCCCTTAGCGGATACATCGGGTATTCGTGTTCATGTACTTTATCGTGAGCATCGTGTACTCCTTGTATTCGTGACATTCGTGTACAAATCGTGTGAAATCGTGTATATTCATGTATTCACATGATCTTCGTGTGCAACTATACTTCGTGTGCAATAACATATCTTGGCTAGATCCTTGTGTATTGATTGGGGTGGGGGAGTAGAAGTGATTATGTAATCAATCCAGTAGATTACTCGTGTATAACCTCTGTAGATTACTCGTGTACAACATCGTGCCGTTTACATAACCGTCTTGTGCTCTGAATCACTAGTCACTAATAGTTCTCTATATACTGTAGCTATTTATTTATAGTCTTCCTTTTTATCATGTTATTTCCTTCAGTTTCTTGTATCTTACTCTCTAGCATGATTATATATCCTGACCGGCTATGATTTGTTGAGATGTACTGTGCTCGCTCCTATCCTGACTGGACCTGTTGAAATATTACAGAGGACGAGGCTGAGGCATTATGCCCTACTTACTACGGTGCTACACTAGATGAGTGCTTGGACTTGGACCAGCAGCAGGACCCACTAGCAGTGGATGACACTCCCTTAGATTAGGATGTCTTTACTTTTCATAGATTACTGTATATAGATTTTGAGATATTAGGATATGTACTTATTTTAGACACTTAGTCTTCTGGATTGTATCTATGTAATTTCTTCTGTTCTGGATATTTATCTATCTTTATCCTGTTCTACCTTAGTTGTGATTGAGACTGTATCTGCTATGTCACCTCCATTCGGAGAGTATATACTGTACATGTACCTTTATATTGTTTAGATGTTGACCTAGGACAGCGTTCTACCGCCGACACTGCAGCGTAGGCTGGACGTACCCACGTATCGTGCCCTTACTCTAGGGTACGGGTCGTGATAGGCGCATAGCCTGAAACAGGGCTATGCGCCCCCTTCTGGAGGAGTCCAGAGTGGGCACATATGGGATGTATGCTATCAACATGGGCGTATAGCTTGCTCTGGTGACTTGGGCGTATGTGCGGTATCCTGGCTTGGGCGCATAGCTTGCTCTGGCTTGGGCGCATATAACTCCCTGGCTTGGGCGCATGGTTGTCAAGACTGCTAAAATTTTCATGCTTCTACAAGACTCCCTTCAAAGTTTTCGATACTTGAACGAGTTCAAAATACTTTGAAAGAAACATGGATCGTCTTCTTGTGATGTAGTGGGCGCATAGTATAGCTCTCCCTTTGGGCGCATAGAGTTTGGCCAGACTGTTAGATAGATGGTTGTTGAGATCTTCCTCGAAAATCTGAACTGACAGATTCATCAGAGTAGAATTTGAAGAGGTCCATCCTTCATGCGTTGTCCATGTCAGCAGGTGGCAGTCGCATAATGTGCAAGAGACTGTGTCTTCATGTGAGCGCATAAGTCGTAGTGGGCATATAGTACGCAGTGGGCACATAGGCGCATAGGAGTAGTGGGCGCATAGTGTTTGGCCCATACCTATAAATAGGCCTTGAAGAGAGAGAAGATTCATTACTCTCTTTCTTTTAAAAACTTTTCAAAGACTTTTCATCGCTTCTCTGCCGAACCATGTCTCCTAAGGCCGCCAAAAGATCTGCGAAGGGCAAAGGGGCTGCACCGAGTGGATCTCCTCCTGCGACAACATACTCGCCAGTCCAAGACCCGATCCTGGGTGAGGCTACGCCTCAAAACAAAGTCTTTGAGCGTTAATTTGTGACATTCAGACTTTTTCTCTGCCTGGGCGCATGTGCCCAAGGCAACATGTTTCTGTGAGCATTCATTTACGCTCACAGAAGCATGCACCCACACTATGGTGTATTATGCGCCCACATGCTGCTACATATTATGCGCCCACATGCTGCTGCATGTTATGTGCCCACATGCTTGTAGAAGCATAGAAAATATGGGGTTCATGCGGATCACAACTGATCGCATGAGTACTCTAGAATAGATTGACTCGCATAAAGAAAAGCCGCTTGATAGACTCAGCACGCCCCTACGTCCCATCATCACCAGACTAACTTTTGAGCCGCAGAGAGAATAGTTACTTATACGGCAAAGCTGATCAATCCTTCTGATAAAGCTGACAAACTCTGTCAAAATTTGCAAGACTGACAGCTCTGACAACTCTGACACTCTAACAAAAAGAAGATAAGACGTGATCAGACAAAATGTTATGCCACCAGACTGGATATGGCCATGCGGCCAAAAGGACTGCAATTCAAGCCATATGAACCTTATGCGGCTCAATCTATGTGCTTCATACGACCAAAGGTAACTGCAATCTGAGCCGCATGAACTTTATGCATCCCAGAACATAGAACCTATGCGGCTCAAAAGTCCCCAAGCTACATGCAGACTAACGGAGACTGCCGCATGAGTCTTATGCGGCCCAGCATGGCCGAACACTGAAAGGCCTATGCGGCTCAAAATGACTCAACCAGACTGATCCTATCTTGCGATAAGACACATGGCAGGCTGACCAAGTCTCAACCACCCAGATTCGTTAGAACAAAATCTCAACAACCCCCACCAGCTGGCAGCCCGAGATCGAGTCTTTGTGTGCTGTGATAGACACTATAAATAGCAGGGTACCACACCCATACAAATGGTTGGCAATCCAAGGCTGGTAAGCTACAAAGGGTAATTTCTTTAAGAGCAAGGAGCGCGTTAGATAGTCCAAGGAGTAAGGCAGAGTTGCTACACTTTCTCGAGCCTCTATCGTCACCTTCCCGAATCAAAACTAAACAATTGTACATTGATTATTTCCTAGGATTTCTTTCTAGGCTTTCCTTTGTACAAGCGAGTTTGCAATCAAGTTTAATTTATTTGTAATTTTGTTGTGCTTGATATTTAATGGCTAACACGATGGCGACTCTGCTGGAGACATCCTTCTATTCTGATGAGAAGTTGGTGACGCAATCCGATGCGTCCAAGCTCGGCTCCATGCAGCAAATATTCGTGGTTCGATTTGACCAACGAGCATTCGAAGAAATGCTCTCTAAAGGGAGCGCCAGCCCATCACAGAAGCGAGCCAACCCAAAGTGGGCCCGCAGAATGTCGAAGCACAAAACTGTTGCCTCCGACTAGGTTCTCGAAGTAGCTCCTTCTGCGGTCCAAGACGGTGATTAAGACTCTCATGCGGCCTTGCTTCCGATCGCAGATAACCCTATTGTCCCCAAATCTAGCAAAAGAAAACACTACGATGCTGAGTTTTTGGGAGAACAAGGGAAATCCATGCGGACGAGGAAGATGCTGCATAAAAGAGATGGGCAGATGACTCAAGCGACAGCCAACTCTGGCTGCAAACAGATCGCCCATGCGGCAGCCAACTCTGGCCGTAAGCAGATCGCCCATGCGACAGCCAACTCTGGCCCCAGGCAGATCGCCCATGCGGCAGCCAACTCTGGCCACAGGCAGTGTCACGCCCCAGAACCAGAATACTGGAGAGCGGGGGAATGACTCAGCCAGCTACGTATTACGGGTAGATGAATACCGTATAATACGATCAATGCTGTCTAACCAGACGAGGGGGTGCATACTACATAAAAATCTTTCTATGGTCACTTCACATCTATTGTCTCAATCATTCAAACAAGAAACAAAAATAGAGAACATGTAAGATAAAGTAGTAAGGCGTCCCAAACGCTTAGTCAAAATGTTCTTGAGATCTGGATTTACAAAACATAGCCAGATGGTATAGTAACATATACACAATTGTTATCAGCTGCAGTCTGACTTAATTACAATTATGTAAAAGTAAGTGTAAGATAATCCGACTAACATGTCGGTGCCAAACGGCTAAGTATAAAGTGAATAACAAAACGAGCGGTAAAGTAAGGGACCCACTCGAGTCCTCCTGCGATCATTCCTCTAGTATTGACCATCTTGGAGGTAGAAGTAAGCTGAATCCTCGGGAACCGATTCTAAATCTGGCCATGCAAAACCAGAGAGGTTAGACCTCTAATAGCAAGTACCACAAGGAAGGACGATATGAAGGATTAAACCAGTAAGTAAGAGAATATAATAATAGATCTCTGCTTTCTACTAGGATTTACATAACATTACGACACTTCGAACCAACCTCCCAACCAAACAAGGACAGAAGTTGGCCCGTCATGTCCTGACATTCCGATCATCTCAGTTAGGCAACAGAGTAGGTACAGTACACAAATAAATCATCTTGAACGGCCAATCAACTCCTACGGCTTGCTATTGTGAGTCCCAAGTTATCCTGGAATTATGCAAATAGGGATCCCTCAGTTCTTACTATGTGCGAGCAAGGCTAGTCTATCCAGTCAATCAATTACGCCAATCATGTAATTAGACGAGTCCCAGCGGGACGCCCGCCGTTAATATAGCATGTACAATTTAATAATATAAGCAGATACCGTTCCCTGCCCGTGTGACAGATTTACAGTATCTGTGGGAACCAGCCGGCCTGTCGGGCACTACTAGTCCCAAGAGGGCTGCCATGTAAGAACTCGGGAATCCATTCTCTCCATGTAATCATTATTTTATTTAACTTAATAGTCTCTACGTTGAGTGAAGTCCCATGCCGTGGATCATGGTCATTCAAATGAGTACTTTTGTACGGGGTACGATATGCGCAACTCTACAACGATACCCGTGCGTCTAGGTTGTAGGTCTTACATAGCGTAATGCAACAATCAAATCTAAGCACGGAATAATCATGCCTTGACCATAAAGTACACATACTGTTTTGTAAAATAAATAAATAAATAAATAAATAAATAAATAAATAAATAAATAAATAAATAAATAAATAAATAAATAAATAGTTTGAAGCCTGCATGTGCATGTATGTCAATATTCGGGATCAGCCAGTCGATTACAATAGTTCATAACATGAACGTGTCTCATTCATTCAATTCAATAAGACGACTAGCCAGTCTCTTAGTTCCAACTAGGAACGCATGATCAATTATTAGTCAATGTCACAATCATTATCAATGGTGACAAGGCATGAAAATCAATTAGTATTACATGGGGTCGAGCCTATAACTCCTCAGAGTTAAGTTCTAGTCATACTGGGTATCCATAAGCCAATCAAGACACAAGGCGCATTCCACATAATAATCTGTATCAAAAATATTAACATGCTAAGATTATCGAGTTCATAAAAAGTCGTAAGGATGTAATAGGAGAATTATCATGCTACCATTAAATAAATAAATTAGAGAACAAATAGAAACACCCAGGTTACAAAGTTACGCCAACAAGTCTATGCTAAGGCCAACAAGTCACGCTAAGTTTAGCATGAAGGAGTGTGCGTATAAACAGCATGAGCGTGAAAAGTGATTCATGTTGGCACGCACAGCGTGCACAGCGTGAGCGTGAAAAAGCGTGATAAGAAATCTACGCACGCATAGTGTGAAGGGTAGAAAGAAATTCACGCACACACAGCATGAATGTGAAGGGAAATTCACGCACAGTTTAGTGTGAACTTGATAAGAAATTCACGCACGCACAGCGTGAACGTGAAAAATAATACACGCCCGCACAGGGTGAGCGTGAAAAATAATACACGCATGCACAGGGTGAGCGTGATAAGAAATTCACGCACGCACATAAAGACATGAGCGTGACTAAAATTCACGCAAACACGTAAGGACGTGTGCGTGACTAAAAATTCACGCAGACACGTAAAGATGTGTGCGTGACTAGAAATTCACGCAGACACGTAAAGACGTGTGCGTGACTAGAAATTCACGCAGACACGTAAAGACGTGTGCGTGACTAGAAATTCATGCAGACACGTAAAGACGTGTGCGTGACTAGAACTCACGCTGGCACGTAAGAACGTGAGCGTGACTCAAAATTCACGCTGGCACGTAAGAACGTGTGCGTGACTGAAAACTCACGCTAAGTTGGGAGATCAAAACCCATGAACAACCGAGAACACAAACACTTAGATCTGGGAGAAACAAGCCAACGAAATCAAAAATACTAAGTACTAAACTCTCTCAGGATCGTGAGAGGAAGAATAATGAACCATAAAAATGGTTCTCCAAGCAAGAACAAGATGTACTTGCCTACTGCTACTGCTGGTAGGTGGAGAAGTGATGAGAGGAAGAAGAAGAAGTAATGGAGAAGAATGAGAGTTATGAGGAGAGAGAAGGAGATGGGGGCTTAAATAGGAGGAGTGGTGGTAGATGGGGGTCCAATGGGTTCATGATGAATCAACTCATCAAACCGAACCAAGCCGAACCTAAAGACTAGCTAAAGCAGAGAATAAAATTATAGAAAATAAAGTACAGAAAATAAAATGCAGATAATTAATTAACAGGAAATTAAAGGAATTTAAATACAGGATAATACATGATAAATATTAAATAAATACATTCAAGCAATATACGTATTAAAATACGCATTCTGGGAACGGAGAGTGACATCTCTACCCACCTTAAAAAAATTCCGTCTTCGGAATTTCAAATTCAAGCAAGATAGAAATATCAGAGCTAAACTAATCCAAGCAATTCTAGTGATCAAGCAATTATTTTTACCATATCAAAAGCAAGTACTATATATGTAAATTCATCAATCTACGATATCAAGTAGCTCTACCCATAAGGCGATAAGCATGAAAAATCAGGACAATCAAGGTATACAGAAAAAGCTATACCTTGTGAGTCAAACAAGTGTGGATACCGTGATCGGATATCATCCTCACGTTCCCACGTTGACTCTCCCAAGGAGTGATGACCCCAAGCAACACAGACAAGACTAATTGTTCGGTTCTTGAGTATCTTCTCTCTTCGGTCCAAAATGGACACAGGCTGTTCCTCGTAAGACAGGTTGGTACCAACAACCAGCTCAGAGTGATCGAGGACATGGCTTGGGTCCGATACATACCTACGTAACTGAGATACATGAAACACGTCATGCACCTCTCGTAACGAAGGTGGGAGGGATAAACGATAAGCAACATCGCCTACCCGATTAAGGATAACAAATGGGCCCACGTACCGCGGACTCAATTTTCCGCGAACGCCAAATCTAATGACCCCACGAGTAGGTGAGATCCGCAAGAACACGTGGTCCCCAACAGAAAACTCTAACGGCCTACGATGCTGGTCCGTCCAATGACGATGCCGATCCTGCGCAACTCGAAGTCGCTCTCTAATTCCCTTAACCACTTCAACTGTCTGAACAATCATTTCTGGGCCTAACATCTTCCTCTCTCCGATATCATCCCATGCAAGCGGTGACCTGCACTTCTTACCATATAGTGCTTCGAATGGCGCCATCTGGATACTGGCTTGATAACTATTGTTGTACGAGAACTCGACTAAGTGTAGGTGACTCTCCCAAGACCCTCCAAAATCTAGAGTGCAAGCTCGTAACATGTCTTCTAAAGTCTGAATCGTTCATTCTGATTGTCCATCCGTCTGCGGATGATAAGCCGTGCTAAATCTTAACTTGGTACCCTGACTATGATGTAAGCTCTTCCAGAAATGTGATGTAAAATAGGTATCTCGATCCGACACAATACTGACAGGGACTCTATGCTTCCTGACTATCTGTTGCATATACAATTCTGCCAACTTTTCTGTAGATTGCCCTACTCTAAAGGAAAAAAAGTGTGCTACCTTTGTAAGTCGGTCCACTATCACCCAAATAGCATTCTTACCACTTGATGATCTCGGTAAACCGGTCACAAAGTCCATTGTAATATGCTCCCATTTCCATTCTGGAATAGGAAGCGGTTGCAATAACCCAGCTGGCCTCTGTTGTTCTGCCTTCACTTGTTGACATACCAAGTAACGGGAAACAAATCTAGCTATCTCCCACTTCATCCCGTTCCACCAGAAATGCTGCTTGATATCTTGGTACATCTTGGTCCCTCCTGGGTGAATAGAATACTGAGAACTGTGAGCTTCTGCCATAACCTCCTGTCTGATATCTCCACTAGGCACACATAGACGCGACCCAAACCTAAGTGTACCATCTTCGTGAATTCTCATCTCCTTCCTGAGTCCTGACTCACATTCTACCCTAAGCTTCTGAATCCTTGGGTCCTGTGCCTGAGCTGCCTTGATCCTGTCTACCAAGTCGGATTGAACTTGCAGACTTGCTAGAACTCCTACATCACTAGGAAGTATAACTTTGATGCCCATCTCCTGAAGGTCTTCTAAGATATGCCTCTATGTTGTCAACATAAATACGCCGCCTCTTCTGCTGAGAGCGTCTGCTACCACATTAGCCTTGCCTGGATGATACTGAAGCTCTACGTCATAATCCTTGATCAACTCTAGCCATCTTCTCTGCCTCATGTTTAGTTCCTTCTGAGTAAAGATGTACTTCAGACTTTTATGGTCTGTGTACATGTCCACTCGGTCACCATACAAGTAATGCCTCCATAGCTTCAGAGCAAACACTACTGCCGCTAACTCCAAATCATGAGTTGGGTAATTCTTCTCGTGGTCCCGAAGCTGCCTAGATGCATATGCTATCATCTTCCCATATTGCATAAGGACACATCCAAGTCCTTTACCTGACGCATCATAATATACTGTAAAACCTTCGGGTCCAACTGGCAATGTAAGAATAGGTGCTGATATCAATTTCTGCTTCAAAGTCTCAAATGATGCCTGACATTCTGCCGACCAAACGAATAGTACATCCTTCCGGGTCAAGCGGGTCATGGGTGCTGAAAGCCTCACAAAGTCTGACACAAACCTTCTGTAATATCCTGCCAATCCCAAGAAACTCCGTACATCTGCTACGATCTTGGGTACAGGCCAACTTTCTACTGCTTCTACCTTCTTGGGATCTACTGCTACTCCAGCTCCTGATATGATGTGACCCAAAAATGAAATATGATCCGACCAAAACTCACACTTGCTGAGCTTGGCATACAACTGGTTCTCTCTCAGAACCTGTAACACTTTCCTGAAGTGGTCTTCATGCTCCTCTTCACTAGCAGAGTATACGAGAATGTCGTCGAGAAACACAACGACAAACTGGTCTAAGTATGGCATAAAGATGCGGTTCATCAAATCCATGAATATCGCTGGAGCATTGGTCAAACCAAACGGCATTACTAAGAATTCATAATGCCCATACTTCGACCTGAATGCTGTCTTGGAAATATCTTCCTTCCGAACCCTCACCTGATGATACCCTGAACGAAGATCTATCTTGGAGAAAACTGTAGCTTTGTTCAACTGATCAAATAAGTCGTCGATCCTGGGTAATGGGTACTTGTTCTTCACTGTTGCCGCGTTAAGCTTCCTGTAGTCAATGCACAATCTGGATGACCCATCCTTCTTCCCCACAAGTACCACTGGTGCTGCCCATGGCGACACGCTAGCTTGGATGAACTTCTTCTCCTTCAGTTCCTCTATGTGCTGATATACCTTGGCCTGCTCTGAATTCGCTATTCTGTAAACTCGATCTGATATCGGTTTAGTTCCAGGTGCCAATTCTATACTGAACTCAATATCTCTAACTGGTGGTAGACCTGGAAGTTCTTCAGGAAATACGTCTAGAAATTCTTCAACTACCTTCGGGATCTGAAGTTCTTCCATTGCTGTTATTACTCCCTGCTCATGCTGAGTTGCCTCTGATCTGACTAAGGTGAATCTCTTCATGCCTGGAATATCAAAAGATACACTTCCTCTACGATAATCTATTATCGCATGACTGTCTTTCAGCCAGTCCATGTCTAAGATAACGTCAAAATTTCCAACAGAAAATTCTATCAACCGGGCAGGTAAAGAATGCCCGCAAACTACAATGCTACATGCTAAACTAACTCTACTAACTCCCACGAGCCCATTACCAGTGAGTATATTCAACCTCCCTGACAATGCCTCGAACTCCACTCCTAATCGTGTCACAAATTGTGCAGATATAAATGAATGGAATGCTCCCGAATCAAACAATGCTACTGCGGGATATGAGGCGACGAGAATGTTACCTACCACAACATCTCCCGATGCCAATGCCTCCTCCAAGGACAGAGTGAATGCTTGCCCTCGACCTCCTTGCTGGTTTCCATGCTGCGGCCTAGCCTGATGCTGTTGCTGGCCCCTTCCTTGATGATGCTGGGGTGGTCTATGCTGGTGTTGCTGCATCGGCGGCCCCTGCTGCCGAAACATCTGAGCCTGCGGCATAAACGGACGCTGTGCCAACGGCCTTACTGCCACTGCTGGTCCTCGATACTACCCTGCCCTTGATGCTGGCAGAGCAGGAAACTGTTGCCCTGGTCCTTCTGACCTCGAATTCATGGGACATGTGGTAACCCGATGGTCTAGATTTCCACATATCAGACACAGTCTATTCAATGTCCGACACACATCTCTAGTGTGCCCCATCTTTCCATAATAAGTGCAGCCCGTCGGGGGTTGCTGGTTCTTCCTCTGTTGCTGTTGCTGCTGCCTGGGTGGTGGTGCCGGTCCTCGTACCGCCACATCGTGGATACGAATGCCAGTGGATGGTGCTGTTGTTCGGGGCGCTGCTCCCCCTCCTCCTTCAATCTGACTGTGGGATCTCTTCTGACCCCCAGTCCTTGTCGCAAGCCTCTGAATGGTGATCTCATGCCTTCGAGTTGCCGTCAATACTTCGTCAAAAGTTTGGTAATTGTGCCCCTCTATCAATTGCAAGAGTTCAAGATAAAACCCTTGCTGAAACCTCATGGCCCTCTGGCTCTCTGTTGCTACCATCTCTGGGGCCAATCTACTCAATCTGCAGAACTTCGCTGCATAAGCATCTACAGTCTTGCCGGCCTGCCTGAGGTTGATAAACTTCTGTTGTAGCTCAAACCATGCCACAACTCCATAGTACTTGGTCTTGAATCTTGCAGTGAAATCGTCCCAAGCTACAGGACGTCTGATGCCCACTTCTTCTGATTCCTACCAATCACGCGCGAGATCCTGAAGTAACAACTTCACTATATCCACACGTTCTTCTGCTGGTACCTTAGCTGCTATCAGAATAGCCTCAATATCCTTAAGGCATGCATCTGCTGAGATGGCATCCTCCGTGCCCTCGAAACAATGGGGGTTGTACTTGCAAAACCTGGCTGATGCTCCTGAATCTGGCCTCGCCCCTCTTTCCAATGCCGTCTGCAATCCTTGGTTGAGCAACACATTCTGCTCTTGTAGCTGAGTGTGCATACGTTGCTGGGCCAACATCTGATGTTGCTGAGTAGCCATCATTCCTCTCATGATCTCCAGAAGGGCTGGTGTGTCCACTTGGGTAGGTAGAACTGTTGGTGGTGGTAGAACATCCGGATACGGCGATTCAGCTGCTGCTTCTACTATCACTTCTTCCTGGGTAGCCTCCTGAGGTGAGACTGGCCTTTGTTGCTGACCAACAGGGTCATGTTGCCCATGTTGCCCTTGTTGTTGCTGCCCAGCTCTGACCAATACGGACGAAGTGCCCCTAAGAAAAGGGACAAGAGAACAATCAAACAACCGGACATGAAGGATCAATGAAGTCAAAGGATACCGAAATGTCAAGCAAGGGTTGAGAACAACGAATCATGAGATCAAGGGAGAACACGTGTGATTGAGACATCCTATAAATCAAAACACCCCACAAGTCTGAAATCAGACCTGCACGGGCCACCACTAAAACCTTGTCACGCCCCAGAACCAGAATACTGGAGAGCGAGAGAATAACTCAGCCTGCTACGTATTACGGGTAGATGAATACCGTATAATATGATCAATGCTGTCTAACCAGACGAGGGGGTGCATACTACATAAAAGTCTTTCTATGGTCACTTCACATCTATTGTTTCAATCATTCAAACAAGAAACAAAAATAGAGAACATGTAAGATAAAGCAGTAAGGCATCCCAAATGCTTAGTCAAAATGTTCTTGAGATCTGGCTTTACAAAACATAGCCAGATGGTATAGTAACATATACACAATTGTTATCAGCTGCAGTCTGACTTAATTACAATTATGTAAAAGTAAGTGCAAGACAATCCGACTAACATGTCGGTGCCAAACGGCTAAGTATAAAGTGAATAACAAAACGAGCGGTGAAGTAAGGGACCCACTCGAGTCCTTCTGCGATCATTCCCCTAGTATTGACCATCCTGGAGGTGGAAGTAAGCTGAGTCCTCGGGAACCGGTTCTAAATCTGGCCATGCAAAACCAGAGAGGTTAGACCTCTAATAGCAAGTACCACAAGGAAGGACGATATGAAGGATTAAACCAGTAAGTAAGAGAATATAATAATAGATCTCTGCTTTCCACTAGGATTTACATAACATTACGACACTTCGAACCAACCTCCCAACCAAACAAGGACAGAAGTTGGCCCGTCATGTCCTGACATTCTGATCATCTCAGTTAGGCAACAGAGTAGGTACAGTACACAAATAAATCATCTTGAACGGCCAATCAACTCCTACGGCTTGCTATTGTGAGTCCCAAGTTATCCTGGAATTATGCAAATAGGGATCCCTCAGTTCTTACTATGTTCGAGCAAGGCTAGTCTATCCAGTCAATCAATTGCGCCAATCATGTAATTAGATGAGTCCCAGCGGGACGCCCGCCGTTAATATAGCATGTACAATTTAATAATATAAGCAGATACCGTTCCCTGCCCGTGAGACAGATTTACAGTATCTTTGGGAACCAGCCGGCCTGTCGGGCACTACTAGTCCCAAGAGGGCTGCCATGTAAGAACTCGGGAATCCATTCTCTCCATGCAATCATTATTTTATTTAACTTAATAGTCTCTACGTTGAGTGAAGTCCCATGCCGTGGATCATGGTCATTCAAATGAGTACTTTTGTACGGGGTACGATATGCGCAACTCTACAACGATACCCGTGCGGCTAGGTTGTAGGTCTTACATAGCGTAATGCAACAATCAAATCTAACCACGAAATAATCATGCCTTGACCATAAAGTACACATGCTATTTTGTAAAATAAATAAATAAATAGTTTGAAGCCTGCATGTTCATGTATGTCAATATTCGGGATCAGCTAGTCGATTACAATAGTTCATAACAAGAACTTGTCTCATTCATTCAATTCAATAAGACGACTAGCCAGTCTCTTAGTTCCAACTAGTAATGCATGATCAATTATTAGTCAATGTCACAATCATTATCAATGGTGACAAGGCATGAAAATCAATTAGTATTACATGGGGTCGAGCCTGTAACTCCTCAGAGTTAAGTTCTAGTTATACTGGGTATCCATAAGCCAATCAAGACACAAGGCATATTCCACATAACAATCTGTATCAAAAATATTAACATGCTAAGATTATCGAGTTCATAAAAAGGCGTAAGAATATAATAGGAGAATTATCATGCTACCATTAAATAAATAAATTAGAGAACAAATAGAAACACCCAGGTTAGAAAGTCACGCCAACAAGTCTATGCTAAGGCCAACAAGTCACGCTAAGTTTAGCATGAAGGAGTGTGCGTATAAACAGCGTGAGCGTGAAAAGTGATTCACGTTGGCACGCACAGCGTGCACAGCGTGAGCGTGAAAAAGCGTGATAAGAAATCTACGCACGCATAGTGTGAAGGGTAGAAAGAAATTCACGCACACACAGCATGAATGTGAAGGGAAATTCATGCACAGTCTAGTGTGAACTTGATAAGAAATTCACGCACGCACAGCGTGAACGTGAAAAATAATACACGCCCACACAGGGTAAGCGTGAAAAATAATACACGCATGCACAGGGTGAGCGTGATATGAAATTCATGCACGCACATAAAGACATGAGCGTGACTAAAATTCACGCAAATACGTAAGGACGTGTGCGTGACTAAAAATTCACGCAGACACGTAAAGACGTGTGCGTGACTAGAAATTCACGCAGACACGTAAAGACGTGTACGTGACTAAAAATTCACGCAGACACGTAAAGACGTGTGTGTCACGCCCCAGTTCCGAAATACGGGGACGTACACGGCCAGCTACACCGTATAAGGTACGAATATGCTATACGGTGATGACGGCTGTCCAGTCTGGTTGGGTATCCTAGCATGCAATCAATCTATGGCCTAAATCCGATCTCATATCCACAGGTAAATCACAATGAGACAATATCAAGAGAGATAATCATATGAAAAACAGGAAATACTCATATAAAAATCTGGAATCTACAGTACAGGATAATAATGTAGACAAGTATACCTTCCCACAGTTCCTAGCATGTCTGGAACTGAAGCACACCCTCCAAGTCAAGTCTGGAAGATCCAACGGGTCGGTCTCAGACAATCTGGGAACAATCCAGGGTTGGTCAGGCTAACCGCAGCAAGTACCAGAAAGGAAGGCTCAAGGACGGGCGAAGAAAACCAGCAGGATAAAATATGACAAGAATAACATCTAAAAACAGTAAATAAGGGTAAGGGATCGTACGGTACCAACGCACGATAACAATCCACAAGTATAGTGAATCTAACACAATCACAGCCTCCCTAGCATCCACTAACACCTGCATTGCCAGCTGGAAATCAATATCAACGGCTAGCAGGCAACAAGCCAAACAACACAGAAGGACAAGCGGCCACACAATGCCTACGGCTTGCTATTATTAGCTAACTAGGGTTATCACAGGCCTAATTACTAACAAGATGCAGATAAGGTATTCCTATAGCCACAAGCCCTGCAGACTATCCAGGTTATCCAGGACGAATATATATAGTGGGTACATCGCCCGGGAGACAAATGTACCCTAATAGCTAGCTGGAGGGGTGCCCCACATGACAGTGGGCTGGAAATGTGCCCTACTCGACGACAGGCTACAAGTCCACATGAGCGCCCAGATAACGGGATTACCTGTAGCCGGAATACCTCGATCTATATGAGCTACTTGATCAATCTAGTTGTTAACCTAGTCAGATTCATTATAAATTCCTGACCGTGGTAACCAGGAATCCATGTCCTAGACAAGATGCAAGACGAGACAGGTAGTTTGTACAAGCACAATCAGGAAAATCAACCACGGTGTCAAGACAAGGTCATACCTCGCAAGTCAGGACTGGCCACTACCAAATTACAGTACTTTAGCGATGGCCATTTAGCGACGGACATTTTCCGTCGCTATCACCGTCGGATCCCCGACGGATTTGTGACGGAATACCGATGGAAAGCAGTGGACAATTTTTTTTATTTTTTTATGTCCATATCCGTCGCTATGCCGTCGATAGGTAGTCGGCCATGTAGCGACGGTTTTATATCCGTCGCTAGAACGTCGGACATTTTGGCGGCAAAAGCCTAAAATATTGGCGCGAGATTTACTGACGACTTAGCGACGGAATAATCCGTCGCTACTCGCGCGAGATTTACTGACGCATTAGCGACGGAATATTCCGTCGCTACTCCGTCGCTAAATTTACGTTCCAGACTTAAGTTGAAACGACGGGGGGAACTTTTTCATTCCCCCCAAATTTTACTCTCCCTCCTCTCTCTCTCTCTCTCTCCCGCGGTGATCGATCGGCGACCCCCTCTCCTCTCTCTCCCGCGGCGGTGATCGACGACCCCCTCTCCTCTCTCTCTCCCAAAGGTATTCCCCTCTCCCTCTCCCTCTCTCTCTCTCTCTCTCTCTCTCTCTCTCTTTCTCTCTCTTTCTCGCTCTCTCTCTCTCTCGTGCGCGTGCGCGGTGGTCGTGGGTGCAGCGGGCCGGGGGTGTCGGGGGCTGCGGGGGCGGCGTCGACTGCGGGGGGCGGCGGTGGCGGCGGTGGCGGGGGGTGTGGAGGGGGCGGTAGGAGGGGGCGGGAAGCGTTGGAGGGATGGGGGCGCGCGGGGGCTGGCCGCGGGGTGCGGGGGGTTGCGGAGGGGGGCTGGCCGTGCGCGAGGGGCGGGGGGTGTGGAGGGGGCGGTGGGATCGAGGGGGCGGGCAGCGTTGGGGGGGGTACGATGGGGGCGGGGGCTAGCCGCGGGGTGCGGGGGGGTATGTGTGGAGGGGGGCTGGCCGCGGGTGGCGGAGGGTGTGGAGGGGCGGCGGTGGAAGGGGGCGGGGGGTGTGGAGGGGGCGGTGGGAGGGGGCGGGCAGCTGCCTCCTCCTCTCCCACAGACACACACACACACGGACAAACACACACACACGGACACACACACACACGGACACACACACACACACACGGACACACAGACACACACACGGACACACGGACACACAGACACACGGACACACAAACTGAGAATTAGTACATTGTTTGTGTTTACTGATTTAAGGATGATTAAATCATTAGCTTTAATCCTATGTCATGTCTGGGTTTAAGTTATATGTTATGATTCATGTTGGCATGGGGATTTTGGTTTTTGAATTTGAGCTGTTACATTCTTTTACATTCTGTTACATATACTTACCAGATGGCACCCATGACCCGAGGAGCAGCACGTCGTTTGAAGAAAACAGTGAATGCTGAGGTGGCTCCTCCTACAGTTGAGGAGGAAGTGGCACCGGTTGCTAGTGAGACCGAGAGTTCTAGTCATCCAGCACCAGTAGCTAGTAATGCCGAGAGTGCTTTTGATGTAGTCCTGGCAAGGGACGACGCCTCTCCTCGCACCAAAAATCTCGCTTTTCGGAGGTGGTTGCGTGAAAGTATCACTGAGCGTTTGCGTGAGCAGCGTGGCAAGCATTAGCTATTAGTACTTATTTGTATTGGACTATTTTTATTGGGTTGTTTTTGTTTTAGACTATTTGTATTGGACTACATATATGAATTAGAACTGTGTCAATCTCTGGATTATATTGGACTACGACACCGCGGTAACATAGTTCCTGTAGCCATTCGACTGGCGAGGCAGAAACTATGTATCCGTAGATAAAGTGGACTGTCCTCCGACCCTCATCCCTCGGCAATGATGATACGACAACCAACCGGAGAGGATACTCCGAGAGATCCATCTGGGTAGGACGTATACTCTGAGAGATCACCCTTACAGAAATGATATCAGTAGTGGGATCGAATGTTGGAGAAGATATTATCACAGTATACGTCCTCTCCTCCACGATGGCTCTAGACCCATCTGCTCGTCCCTGCTTCCATTCTTCTTATTTGACTCTGTCAGCCACGCATTATATATTGGTTTGGTTTATGCATATTTTTTCAGCTCCATTTGCATTAGTCCCTGCAGCCATTCGACTGGCGAGGCAGAAACTATGTAGCCGTAGATAAAGTTGCCTGTCCTCCGACCCTCATCCCTCGGCAATGATGATACGACAACCTATCACTATATCTTATATAGTAGTAGATGATGTCTTAGTATTACATTAGTGAGTTCATCTTGATTCTGCTACGTCCTTCAGATACTATATACGATAAGAACATAGATGATTCACACTAATGTATGCTAGAATGAATCTTGACTTGTGTTCTGAGCCATCCGTTTTGATCAAGCATCTTCCTTCTCTTCTCCTCCACCATGGCTCTGAACCAATCTGCTCCTCCCTACTTCCCTTCTTCTTATTTGACTCTCTCAGCCACATATGACATTCAGCTCAAGTGTAGAGTCGGGGGAGAAGAAGTGGGCAGGAAGATGAGGGGGAAGCAGCACAGCCTGCAGCATGACCCGAAGGAAGTACAGAGGTTTTCTTCAACAGCCGTAGGAGAAATAGTCCTCCTACGGCTGTTGAAGAAAATTCGTCGAGGTTTTAAATCATCGACTTTGAGTTTTAAACCCTCACGTAGCCTTTCTGCTTCACTTCTAGGGTCGAGCAGCATCTTCTTGCAAGCTTCGGTCTCCAGATACTTAGTGTCAAGATTCTGGACGCTTTCGTAGAGCATGTCAACGCATCCTAGCGTCAATTTCCTGTCGAGTAAATTGGCGCTAGGATGCGTTGACATGCTCTATGAAAGCGTCCAGAATCTTGACACTAAGTATCTGGAGACCGAAGCTTGCAAGAAGATGCTGCTCGACCCTAGAAGTGAAGTAGAAAGGCTACGTGAGGGTTTAAAACTTAATGTCGATGATTTAAAAACTCGGCAAATTTACGGGTGCCCCACATTTGAGTGCTACACCAAGACCCACCGTGATGAGGTTAGTGATTTATTTAACCTAAGACATGGGATCATAGAATCGAAGACAGTTGAGACCAAGACTGTAAACATTATGTGAGTTCATGTAGAATGAATTTTGGGTTGTGTTCTGAGCTATTCGTTCCCATACTTGACAATTAAGCATGTGAAATAGAACTGATTATGTTTAGTTTGGCTTACGATACAGATTTTCACATCCAAATTGAAATTCAAGTACAATTGTTACTAAACCTTCCACGATACTAATTCGAAATAGTCTATACTAATCCAGTACGTCCTTAGAGTTCTCCTACGTATGTTGAAGAAAACCTCTGTACTTTCTCCGGTTGGGTTGTCTTCTGAGCCATCCGTTCTCACACTTCAAATACAGGGATTGGATTCTGTGTTTCGTATTTTCGGCGAACCCAGGGATTGGATTCTGTATTTTGTTTTTTGGTTTCTGTATTTTGTTTCCAGCTCCATTTGTATTAATCTACGGTACGACATGGTGATCAGGACATATATAGTCCCTGCAGCCATTCGACTGGCGAGGCAGAAACTATGTAGCCGTAGATAAGTTGACTGTCCTCCGACTCTCATTCCTCGGCAATGATGATACGACAACCAACCGGAGAGGATACTCCGAGAGATCCATCTGGGTAGGACGTATACTCTGAGAGATCATCCTTACAGAAATGATATCAGTAGTGGTATCGAATGTTGGAGAAGATATTATCATAGTATACGTCCTCTCCTCCACGATGGCTCTAGACCCATCTGCTCGTCCCTGCTTCCATTCTTCTTATTTGACTCTCTCAGCCACACATGATATCCAGCTCAAGTGTAGAGTAGGCAGAAAAGAAGGGGACAGGAATAGGAGGGGGAAGCAGCACACCGGCGGCATGACTCGGAGGAAGTACAGAGGTTTTCTTCAACATGCATAGGAGAACTATAAGGATATATCTTTTCACAATATGTCATCTTGTCAAAGACCCTTAATGTGACAACCATGTTACCGCGGTGCCGGAAGACTAACATGTCATAATTTTCTAAGCCGTATGTTTTGACATAATCATCCCAACTCTTTCCTCCTGTGTCGTAATCTCGCATTATTACATAGAACTGAAATCCGGTTGGGAGGATTATGTCAAAACACACGGCTTATAAAATTATGACATGTTAGTCTTCCGACACCGCGGTAACATGGTTGTCACATTTAGGGTCTTTGACAAGGTGATATGTTGTGTTTACATATATCCTTATAGTTCTCCTACGTATGTTGAAGAAAACCTCTGTACTTCCTCCGGGTCATGCCGCCGGTGTGCTGCTTCCCCCTCCTATTCCTGTCCCCTTCTTTTCCGCCTACTCTACACTTGAGCTGGATATCATGTGTGGCTGAGAGAGTCAAACAAGAAGAATGGAAGCAGGGACGAGCAGATGGGTCTAGAGCCATCGTGGAGGAGAGGACGTATACTGTGATAATATCTTCTCCAACATTCGATACCACTACTGATATCATTTCTGTAAGGGTGATCTCTCAGAGTATACGTCCTACTCAGATGTATCTCTTGGAGTATCCTCTCCGGTTTGGTTGTCTTCTGAGCCATCCGTTCTCACACTTAAAATACAGGGATTGGATTCTGTGTTTTGTGTTTTCGGCGAACCCAGGGATTGGATTCTGTATTTTGTTTTTTGGTTTCTGTATTTTGTTTCCATCTCTATTTGCATTAATCTACGGTACGACATGATGATCAGGACATATATAGTCCCTGCAGCCATTCGACTGGCGAGGCAGAAACTATGTAGCCGTAGATAAGTTGACTGTCCTCCGACCCTCATCCCTCGGCAATGATGATACGACAACCTATCACTATATCTTATATAGTAGTAGATGATGTCTTAGTATTACATTATGTGAGTTCCTCTTGATTCTGTTACGTTCTTCAAATACTATATACGATAAGATCATATACTACACCATATGTACAGAACATAGATGATTCACACTAATGTATGCTAGAATGAATTTTGGGTTGTGTATTCTGAGCCATCCGTTCTCACACTTGAAGATAAATTTTCAGTATAACGACGGATATTAGGTTACTCTTCAGTATAATTGATGTCTTTTCTTGGATAATTGGTGTGCATTAAATTCGTATGTGTATATTTCGTCTATGTGATTTTTGGATATATACCTACGCTGGGTTATAAGCGATGATCTGATATACAAAGGAGGTGCTGCCGAAATTTTTGTAGACATTTGGATACATTGTATGTTCGGATATTTTTTTTATGTTTGGATAATTTAATGTTGGATATTGGATATATTGTGTTGGTAATATTTTGTTGGATATTGGATACGTTGGATATTGGTGTCGGATATGGATATTTTGCATATGGATATATGGTGTTGGATATTGGATACGTTGGATATTCGTGTTGGATATGGATATATGGTGTTGTATATGGATATTTTGCATGTTTGATATTGTGTTGGATGTGTTGTACAAACAGGAAAGAGTCTGTTTGCAGTATTTTTTTTTCAAAAATTAGAAGTTAGCGACGGACTGGCGACTACTGAGCGACGGATAGTCCGTCGCTATCTGGAAAAACTGAGTTTAGCGACGAAGTGGCGACGGAAAAAACCGTCGCTACCTGGAGCATTTCAATAAAGCGACGAATTGGCGACGTAATATCCGTCGCTATCTGTAGGATTTTACATTGAGCGACGGTTTAGCGACGGAATGTCTGTCGACCTAGTTCTGTTTGATGTCCATAAATTTTGCTGTTAGCGACGGATGTTTTGTCGCTAATACGCTTTTACCGACAAATCTACGACGGATTAGCGACGGATATTGCGTATCAGAAAATCACTGATACGGTTTTGCCGACTCTTTAGCGACGGAGTATTCCGTCGCTAAACCTATATCCTGATACATGTTTTGACGAAAGCTAGTCGGTAATCCGTCGCTATATATATTTAAATGAGCCGGCGGTATTCCGTCGCTAAGTCGTCGCTGAGCGACGGAGTAGCGACGGATATGTTTTAGCGATGAGGTTATTCCCGACGGCTGTTTTACCAAAATATCCGTCGGTAATCCGTCGGTATTTATTTTTGGCGACGGAATACCGACGGATAAGGCCGTCGGTAAATCCATGTATTTTGGTAGTGGGCTGTCGCAACAGCGGTAAAGAGTAAACATGTCCTGTCAAGAGTACTAGCCAGGAGTGCGCCACCACGGGCCACTATCGAGAATCAAGAGTATACATACCAGGTTTACTGTCAAGTCCAGAGTGCTAGTCAAGAGTGCACCTCTACGGGCCACTATCAAGAATCAAGACAGGTCCAGGTCATCGTGTAATATGGCTGGGATATCAGGATGGCACTACAGTACCATAAAATTAGGTAGAACCTCAAGATGCCAGTAGACAAGGAGCACAACAGTGCAAGGTCAAGGCGAGTACCTCAAGGGTAAACTAAAATCATGGATCGGGTATAAGTAGTTAAGTCAAGTCGGGATTAATTCTATCAATCACATGGAGTCATCTACCCATATCGTGGCATGGATATCAGGTCAAGTACAAGGTCAGAATCTCTACCACAATATCATCTCAAATATATATGGGAGCCTATAGCTCCAATCATCAAGTCGGACCATCCACCAGATCAACCTAGCAAGAGTCACCCCTCTACGATGGAATCAATATCATGTCAGGAAGGTCAATAACCAAATACCAAGCTAATCACTATAAGCAATGCTAGACCCTCTAGCTCACAAGAATCCTCCTAGTCAATGATCACAAGTCACTGGAAAACAAGCCCCTCAACTACCAAGACATAGCAATCAAACCAGGTTCCCCAACTACCGGAATACACAAAGGTATCAGGTTTTGGACGTTTGGGAAGTCGAGTAAAAATCATATAATAATACCCTCGATATTCTCCTTGTTCCACGAAATATTCGAAATCACCAAAATCCAAGAATCCACATAGATCCACCAAGTCAATATCCCGAGATCGTACTCTCCATAATACTCAATCCTTAGTCATATCCACAAGTCACAACTCCAAATACATAGGACAACTGCCAGCTCTATCTAACTAGACTAGGACACCCCCTAGGTTGAAGGGTCAGGGGACAAGAGTCTGGTAATAAATATCGCCGGAAGTGGCAAAGATTACACGGACCGCTCTGGAGCAAATCCACAACCCTTAAACCAAACAAGGACCAGGGTTGCAGACCGTCTCCCTAGTGGAACCGCTTTCCTTATGCTATCCGACGGATAAGACAGATCAGGAGCTAGGCGACTGATCTAGTCTGGAGTCTACCTAGCAAGCAATAGGATCAGGTATACTATACCAAGGTGAACAGGCACGAGCCCAGTCCAGCAAACCAAAGGAATGGTTCTGCCCAGTCCTTCGAACCAAATTCCCGATCAGGAATTTTGGAAGAATCCGGCAGAGTCTCCTCTGTATTCTGGACAGGAGCTCCCAGCGAGTTGGAGCTAAAATCCACTCGGCGCAACCCGCCGCGGAATCGCAGAATCGCAGACTGAGAACACTAGGTCTCAGCTACCAGCAGCACTACAATGCGTACTGGGAACAAATCGATAGCCGAGAACACTAAGCCCCGGCCTCCAGCAGCGCTACGAGGCGTACTGGGAAATCAATCGAACCCGAGACCACTAATGTCTCGGCCTCCAGCAGCACTATAATACGTACTGGGCGCCAAGCCAACATGCATAATAATAAAATAACCGCCTCGCATGGCGCACCACAACACATGTCCATAAATCCCTAACCCAAGCACAATTACCGCCACAAGTAAAGTTAGCCAGAGCCGTTACCCGACCGCGAGTCGGACACGGGGCATACAGGGACAATCCATACATGTGAGTCGTGCTCGTGTCCTCGGAGGTGTGGATGACCCATCCGAGTTGCCCGATACGGTCTACCCCGGTATCGGACCAAGCTATTCTAAGTTATCATGACAGTTCTACTGCTAAGCTACACTACTCATGATTATACAATTTTACAATAAATTAAATACAATAAAATCCAGGAGAGATGGCAAGAGCCGCCGATGAGCAAGGGATACTTGCCTCGAGGGCTCGGCTAGGTAAGCAAGTCTTCGGCAGCCGCAATCCAAGCTAGCACGCCAATCGAGATCCTCAGAACACACAATAAACAATCATCAGTACCAAATAATAAAATAATAAAATAATCACAAGAGATGGCAGAAGGCTATACCGTGTGGGTTCCGCAAGCAGTGCAGGGAACTGGCACGGAAACTGAGGTACGCAGATCGATACGGACACGTAAATCGAGACGTGTACGTATATCGAGACGTGCACGAGAATCGAAATGACACGAATATCGAGAAGGCACGAATATCGAGATGAACGGGAAACACGTGCACATAAATCGAGACGTACACGTAGATCATGAAAATCATGAATATCAGAATGGTCCACGAATCATACGATACGCAAATCGAGACGTATACGCGAATCGAGATGACCCAGAGTTCAAGGAGCACGTAAATCGATACGGCACATAAATCGAGGTGTGCACGCAAATCGATACGGTACGGAGTCCAATGCGACACGCAAATCGAGGTGTACACGCAACCAAGGTGGGCACAAAGATCGGGGCACAAAAACCGAGACAACGCTTAAATCAAGATGGCACGGTGCCCGAGGCAGCGCGGGGCTCGAGGCATCCCGCTGCCCTAGGCAGCACGTAGATCGAGGTACACGCAAAACGAGGCGACACGTACACCGAGGTACCCATGACCCAAAAATACGAGGAACGAGGAAGCGCACCAACCATGGGTGCCCTGCCCGAGGTGACACGCTGCACAAGGCAGCGTACTGCTCGAGGCAGTACGCTGCCCGAGGTGCACTGATCGAGGGGCTCACTCCCCGAGGAGCTCATCGCCCAAGGGAAGGGAAGAGAGGGTGCGGAAGAGCTCGACCATGGTCGGGTCAGACCACCGGCGGAGGGGGACAGAGGGATAGGGGGAAGGGGCTCACCAAGGGGGTGCTTGGCCAGGTCGGGTCAGCCCGCGGTGGAGAAAGGACGGCGGCGGCAGCGGCTGCGCCAAGGGACGGGGGAGATGGCGGCGCTGGCGTCGACGGAGGTGGTGCTGGGGGCCGGAGAAGACGGGAACAGCGGCAGGGGGCCGGAGGCCCTGACAGTGGTGGTGGTGCTGGTGGCTGAAGGGGGCGACGCTGGAGGCGGCTCGCGACGACGGTCCGCGCCACGGCGAGAGGAGGAAGGAGAAGGGGGCGGAGGCCATGGGGCTGGAGGCGAGGACGATGATGCTGGTGGCGGTGGTCGCGGCTGGAGGCGGGGCGACCACAGCGGAGGGAGGCGGCGCTCGTGGGGGAGGGCGGCGGAGGCGGCCGGAGATGGAGGCGATGGTGGCGAGGGAGGCAACGACGACGATGGGGGTGGTCGCCATGGCGGTGGTGGCTGAAGTGGTGGCGGCGACTACAGTGGTGGTTGGCGGCCGCAGCCATGGGGAGGAGGCCGAGAGGGATGAGAGAGGGGCTGGTCCAGTGAGGGAAGAGAGGGATCGGGAGAGAGAGAGAGTGAAGAGAGAGAATTGGGGGGAGGACGGCTGAGAGTGGAAGTGAGGGGGAGAGAGAGAGTGTTAGGGTTTGGGAAGGGGTAGATGTAGGTAAAAAAAAAAATAATAACAATAACAATAATAAAAATAAAAGTAATAATGGGGATAAACTCACATCCAAGTAAACAATAATAAAATTTTAAGAATACCCGAAATTAAAATCCTCAAAATACACCAATACAGTCATATTCCTATTTTCAAAATAGGGATCTGACATCCTACCCACCTTACAAAAATTTCGTCCTCGAAATTTCAAAATTATCAAAATAGGGTTTTCAAAACTAGTACATATATATCTGCCATGAAAACTCTACCAACCTTACAGAAATCAAGTAATACAATAAGAAACGAACAAAATCTCAATATGAAAACATCAAAGGGAACAAGGTCTAGCTAAATAAATCAACTTGCAAGGTAAACCCAAAACATCGAAAGAAACTCGAAAATCAAATTCTCGCACACACGAAATAACCCCATAAATCAAAACAAATACAAAATATCGAAAACAATGTCCAAAAACATAAAATTCCAACTGCATAAAAATCCGCATAAAATCGTAAAATACAGGATATCTGTCTTGAACCGATGACCGTAGTTCCTAATATCCGAAAAAAATGTGTCATGATCATTCCTTGCCACGCCATCCGGAATGGCTGTAAAAGATTCACCAAAACACTGTAAGCGAGCGGCTGCAACTTTCGTTACCACGCCGTCAAGGTATACTAGGGTCACCCGGTACTCTTGACAAATATCCAAAACAAATCAAATCCATAACCCAAATATCCAAATCACTAAGATCACAAAATCTCTAACAATGTAATGAGAGTCCTAGAAAACAATCAAAATCCAAAATCCAGGTGAATCGTAACACACATCCAAAAATATCTTCAACAATAACCACAAGATAGCTTTTCTAGGAAAATACTCCAAACCAAGAATCCATATCAAAACATAATGTATAGAAAGTATATCTATAATCAAAATAATATCTGAAACAAATAATCATGAGTGCGGAACTGTCCGGAATCAAGGAAGCCAAATCGATACAAGAATATCTCTCGGATACTAAACAAATGTTAAAATATCCAATCTCAGAGTCCAGAGGAAGTCTTCATCCTGCAGCAATCCAGCCAACGCTCGAAGAGGGCGATAATGATACTAAGTCAACACGAAGTCAACGCACGAAAGGGATAACAAGAAATCAACCAAGACAAAATACCGGTAGAGAGTGCAGAACCCAAGATAAATAATCATGTATCCCAAATGATGGAGATAACATCTCATCAAATAAGGTGATCGACATGACCAACTATAGGATCATATCCATCAAACAAGGATCAGAGGTAGATAACACGAATAAGACATGGCCAAGCAATATAGGTCCAAGTAGAGATGAGGACCAGTTCACAGGTTCAAGGGAGCGAAGGACAAGTGTAACAAGTAGGAATACCAAGAAATAGTGGACTGAGATCAGTAATCATGTGATACCCAACAAAATCTCAAAACGAGACCTGCATGGGCCACCACTAAAACCATGTCATGCCTCAGTTCCAAAATACGGGGACGTACACGGCCAGCTACACCGTATAAGGTACGAAAACGCTATACGGTGATGACGGCTGTCCAGTCTGGTTGGGTATCCTAGCATGCAATCAATCTATGGCCTAAATTCGATCTCATATCCACAGGTAAATCACAATGAGACAATATCAAGAGACATATGAAAAACAGGAAATACTCATATAAAAATCTGGAATCTACAGTACAGGATAATAATGTAGACAAGTATACCTTCCCACAGTTTCTAGCATGTCTGGAACTGAAGCACACCCTCCAAGTCAAGTCTGGAAGATCCACCGGGTCGGTCTCAGATAATCTGGGAACAATCCAGGGTTGGTCAGGCCAACCGCAGCAAGTACCAGAAAGGAAGGCTCCAGGACGGGCAAAGAAAACCAGCAGGATAAAATATGACAAGAATAACATCTAAAAACAGTAAATAAGGGTAAGGGATCGTGCGATACCAACGCACGATAACAATCCACAAGTATAGTGAATCTAACACAATCACAGCCTCCCTAGCATCCACTAACACCTGTATTGCCAGCTGGAAATCAATATCAGCGGCTAGCAGACAACAAGCCAAACAACACAGAAGGACAAGCGGCCACACAATACCTACGGCTTGCTATTATTAGCTAACTAGGGTTATCACAGGCCTAATTACTAACAAGATGCAGTTGAGGTATTCCTATAGCCACAAGCCCTGCAGACTATCCAGGTTATCCAGGACGAATATATATAGTGGGTACATCGCCCGGGAGACAAATGTACCCTAATAGCTAGCTGGAGGGGTGCCCCACATGACAGTAGGCTAGAAATGTGCCCTACTCGACGGCAGGCTACAAGTCCACATGAGCGCCCAGATAACGGGATTGCCTGTAGCCGGAATACCTCGATCTATATGAGCTACTTGATCAATCTAGTTGTTAACCTAGTCAGATTCATTATGAATTCCTGACCGTGGTAACCAGGAATCCATGTCCTAGACATGATACAAGACGAGATAGGTAGTTTGTACAAGCACAATCAGGAAAATCAACCACGGTGTCAAGACAAGGTCATACCTAGTAAGTCAGGACTGGCTGTCGTAACAGCGGTCAAGAGTAAACATGTCCTGTCAAGAGTACTAGCCAGGAGTGCGCCACCTCGGGCCACTATCGAGAATCAAGAGTATACATACCAGGTTTACTGTCAAGTCCAGAGTGCTAGTCAAGAGTGCACCTCTACGGGCCACTATCAAGAATCAAGACAAGTCCAGGTCATCGTGTAATATGGCTGGGATATCAGGATGGCACTACAGTACCATAAAATCAGGTAGAACCTTAAGATGCCAGTAGACAAGGAGCACAAAAGTGCAAGGTCAAGGCCAGTACCTCAAGGGTAAACTGAAATCATGGATCGGGTATAAGTAGTCAAGTCAAGTCGGGGTCAATTCTATCAATCACATGGAGTCATCTGCCCACATCGTGGCATGGATATCAGGTCAAGTACAAGGTTAGAATCTCCACCACAATATCATCTCAAACATATAAGGGAGCCTATAGCTCCAATCATCAAGTTGGACCATCCACCAGATCAACCTAGCAAGAGTCACCCCTCTACGATGGAATCAATATCATGTCAGGAAGGTCAATAACCAAATACCAAGCTAATCACTATAAGCAAAGCTAGACCCTCTAGCTCACAAGAATCCTCCTAGTCAATGATCACAAGTCACTGGAAAACAAGCCCCTTAACTACCAAGATATAGCAATCAAACCAGGTTCCCTAACTACCGGAATACACAAAGGTATCAGGTTTTGGGCGTTTGGGAAGTCGAGTAAAAATCATATAATAATACCCTCGATTTTCTCTTCGTTCCACGAAATATTCGAAATCACCAAAATCCAAGAATCCACATAGATCCACCAAGTCAATATCCCGAGATCGTACTCTCTATAATACTCAATCCTCAGTCATATCCACAAGTCACAACTCCCAATACATAGGACAACTGCCAGCTCTATCTAACTAGACTAGGACACCCCCTAGGATGAAGGGTTAGGGGACAAGAGTCTGGTAATAAATATCGTCGGAAGTGGCAAAGATTATACGGACCGCTCTGGAGCAAATCCACAACCCTTAAAGCAAACAAGGACCAGGGTTGCAGACCGTCTCCCGAGTGGAACCGCTCTCCTTATGCTATCCGACGGACAAGACAGATCAGGAGCTAGGCGACTGATCTAGTCTGGAGTCTACCTAGCAAGCAATAGGAACAGGTATACTATACCAAGGTGAACAGGCACGAGCCCAGTCCAGCAAACCAAAGGAATGGTTCTGCCCAGTCCTTCGAACCAAATTCCCGATCGAGAATTTTAGAAGAATCCGGCAGAGTCTTCTCTGTATTATGGACAGGAGCTCCCAGCGAGTTGGGGCTAAAATCCACTCGGCGCAACCCGCCGCGGAATCGCAGAATCGCAGACTGAGAACACTAGGTCTCAGCTACCAGCAGCACTACAATACGTACTGGGAACAAATCGATAGCCGAGAACACTAAGCCCCGGCCTCCAGCAGCGCTACGAGGTGTACTGGGAAATCAATCGAACCCGAGACCACTAATGTCTCGGCCTCCAGCAGCACTACAATGCGTACTGGGCGCCAAGCCAACATGCATAATAATAAAATAACCGCCTCGCAGGGCGCACCACAACATATGTCCATAAATCCCTAACCCAAGCACAATCACCACCACAAGTAAAGTTAGCCAGAGCCGTTACCCGACCGCGAGTCGGACACGGGGCATACAGGGACAATCCATACATGTGAGTCGTGCTCGTGTCCTCGGAGGTGTGGATGACCCATCCGAGTTGCCCGATACGGTCTACCCCGGTATCGGACCAAGCTATCCTAAGTTATCATGACAGTTCTACTGCTAAGCTACACTACTCATGATTATACAATTTTATAATAAATTAAATACAATAAAATCCAGGAGAGATGGCAAGAGCCGCCGATGAGCAAGGGATACTTGCCTAGAGGGCTCGGCTAGGTAAGCAAGTCTTCGGCAGTCGCGATCCAAGCTAGCACGCCAATCAAGATCCTCAGAACACACAATAAACAATCATCAGCACCAAATAATAAAATAGTATAATAATCACAAGAGATGGCAGAAGGCTATACCGTGTGGGTTTCGCAAGCAGTGCAGGGAACTGGCACGGAAACCGAGGTACGCGGATCGATACGGACACGTAAACCGAGACGTGTACGTATATCGAGACGTACACGAGAATCGAGATGACACGAATATCGAGAAGGCACGAATATCGAGATGAACGGGAAACACGTGCACGTAAATCGAGACGTGCACATAGATCGAGAAAATCACGAATATCAGAATGGTCCACGAATCATGCAACACACAAATCGAGACGTGCATGCGAATCGAGACGACCCAGAGTCCAAGGAGCACGTAATTCGATGCGGCACACAAATCGAGGTATGCACAAAAATCGATGCGGTACGGAGTCCAATGCGACACGCAAATTGAGGTATGCACGTAACCAAGGTGGGCATAAAGGCCGGGGCACGAAAACCGAGACAACACTCAAATCAAGATGGCACGGTGCCCGAGGCAGCACGGGGCTCGAGGTGTCCCGCTGCCCTAGGCAGCACGTAGATCGAGGTACACACAAAATAAGGTAACACGTACACCGAGGTGCCCATGACCCGAAAACACGAAGAACGAGGAAGCGCACCAACCGAGGGTGCGCTGCCCGAGGTGACACGTTACACAAGACAGTGCACTGCTCGAGGCAGCACGCTGCCCGAGGTGCGCCGATCGAGGGGCTCACTCTCCGAGGAGCTCACAGTCCAAGGGAGGGGGAGAGAGGGTACGGAGGAGCTCGGCCATGGTCGGGTCAGACCACCGGCGGAGGGGGATAGAGGGATAGGGGAGAAGGAGCTCACCAAGGGGGTGCTCGGCCAGGTCGGGTCGGTCCCGCAGTAGAGAAAGGACGGCGGCGGCAGCGGCTGCGCCAAGGGACGGAGGAGATGGCGGCGCTGGCATCGACGGAGGTGGTGCTGGGGGCCAGAGAAGATGGAAACAGCGGCAGGGGGCCGGAGGCCCTGACAGTGGTGGTGGTGCTGGTGGCTGAAGGGGGCGACGCTGGAGGCGGCTCGCGGCGGCAGTCCGTGCCACGGCGAGAGGAGGAAGGAGAAGGGGGCGGAGGCCATGGGGCTGGAGACGAGGACGATGATGCTGGTGGCGGTGGTCGCGGCTGGAGGTGGGGCGACCACAGCGGAGGGAGGCGACGCTCGTAGGTGAGGGCGGCGGAGGCGACCGGAGATGGAGGCGATGGTGGCGAGGGAGGCGACGACGACGATTGGGGTGGTCGCCATGGCGGTGGTGGCTGAAGTGGTGGCGGCGACTACAGTGGTGGGTGGCGGCCGCAGCCATGGGGAGGAGGCCGAGAGGGAGGAGAGAGGGGCTGGTCTAGTTAGGGGAGAGAGGGATCGGGAGAGAGATAGAGTGAAGAGAGAGAATTGGGGGGGAGGGCGGCTGAGAGTGGAAGTGAGGGGGAGAGAGAGAGTGTTAGGGTTTGGGAAGGGGTAGATGTAGGTAAAAAAAATAATAATAACAATAACAATAATAAAAATAAAAGTAATAATAAGGATAAACTCACATCCAAGTAAACAATAATAAAATTTTAAGAATACCCGAAATTAAAATCCTCAAAATACACCAATACAGTCATATACCTATTTCCAAAATAGGGATCTGACAGTGTGCGTGACTAGAACTCACGCTGGCACGTAAGAACGTGAGCGTGACTCAAAATTCACGCTGGCACGTAAGAACGTGTGCGTGACTGAAAACTCACGCTAAGTTGGGAGATCAAAACCCATGAACAACCGAGAACACAAACACTTAGATCTGGGAGAAACAAGCCAACGAAATCAAAAATACTAAGTACTAAACTCTCTCTGGATCGTGAAAGGAAGAATAATGAACCATAAAAATGATTCTCCAAGCAAGAAGCAAGATGTACTTGCCTACTGCTACTGCTGGTAGGTGGAGAAGTGATGAGAGGAAAAAGAAAAAGTAATGGAGAAGAATAAGAGTTATGAGGAGAGAGAAGGAGATGGGGGCTTAAATAGGAGGAGTGGTGGTAGGTGGGGGTCCAATGGGTTCATGATGAACCAACTCATCAAACCGAACCAAGCCGAACCTAAAGACTAGCTAAAGCAGAGAATAAAATTGCAAAAAATAAAGTACAAATAATTAATTAACAGAAAATTATAGGAATTTAAATACAGGATAATACATGATAAATATTAAATAAATACATTCAAGCAATATACGTATTAAAATACGCATTCTGGGAACGGAGAGTGACAAACAGATGGCCTATGCGGCAGAGTGTCTCATACGGCCTGTCAAAAACTCTGTGTTCGACCATCTCTCATGCGGGCCTGACTCCATGCGGCCCATTGAGAATGTGGGATGTATCAATCTAGACTCTTTTTACTATGCACCTTCGGATGCTAAGTCAAAGAAGTCTAGGGCAGTACGGGCCCAACAAGCCCAGTCAACTGTCCAAGTTGCTGACCGTCAACGGACACCGTTCACTGTTATACGAGCTCCTAATGGAAAGTTGTACAGAACCATCTGCGTCCAGTGCCCCAGGGCTAACGGACAGGGTGGGTCTCAAAAGTCTCCCTCCAACGATCGAGAGCAAGTGCTTTTACGAGCCTCGGATCAGGGAGCAAACATGACACCTACATACCCATGTGCTCGGGATACCCGAGTCCACAAATGGGATGCAAGGGCAGATCAATCCGCTATCGAATTGCAAGAGGTGATTACTCACAAATGCAATGAGAAAGAAGCAACCTTGGCGTGCGATGAGCCCCTCTCGGGACGTCGTTGCACCAAAGTCATCATCAACTGCTGCTGCGACAAGTCGACAGCACCTGAAGATCGACAGTCCATTTTCCAATGACTGCAGCAGCCAACACCCTTCCAACAACAACTTGAGAAACAGGTGCAAATTTCGGAAGACGAGGAATGTTCTGTCGCCTCCTGTAATTCAACCCGGAAGGTTCTTCCCGACAAGGAAGGAAATAAGACTGGCTCTTCCAGCCCGACAATCTCTGCCAGTATGGCAAGAAAACTCTCGTCTGGAAGACTGCCACCGACAACCACAGGGGGTGTCTACCTAGGCACTCGATCCAAAAAGATGCTTCCAACACCTAGGAGTGCATCCTTGACCTCCCTGGAGGTATATGAGGCCGGGGGTAGCAGTCCCGACAAAGTATGCGATAACTCGGTGTTCCAGGAGCATACACAGGGGGATGACCGCCTTCGCCAAGACGAAATTATGCAACAGACGTAGAGCATACATAGGAGCATACATAGGGGGATGACCGCCTTCCCAACAAAGTATGCGATAACTCGGTGTTCCAGGAGCATCCTTGACCTCACTGAAATTATGCAACAGACGTGGATGTCCCTGTGGATGACCGCCTTCACCAAGACGATGTAGCTTCCTGTACAGGAGCTAGCACCCCTTTCGAGTCTGAGGAGAAAGACATTCTGATATTCCCCGACAATTTCTTAGTACGGGGGTACGACACAAAGAGCACCTCTACTACGATCCCTTCCACCTCTACCCACGTACGGACAGTCTTTATGGCCGACGAAGATCATGAAGCGCCTACTGACTGACAACGTCTAGAAGTACTTGAAGCCATGCTCCTATCCTTGGTCAAGTCAGTAGACGAAATCAAAGCTGCCTTGCCGATTCAACCAGCAAGGACGCCTGGACAAATGAGCTTGGGACCCACAGTCAACGCGGACTCCAACATGACCGCTTCTCCTTTGGATGACAATCCTCTAGGAGCCTCCGCTCCTTCAGCTGCAGATGAAGCAAGGGAGACAAGGAGGGAAGTCCAGGAGCTTCGGGCAACGTTCAATGCCCGAGATTCCTCCCGGGACCTCAGAATACGACAGCCGTATCCCGTTGCATGGAGAGATGTGCCTTTTTCACCATGGTACAAGACGTTTCATATCGAATCATATGACAAAAAGACCTCTGCTAGTCGGTACATGACATATTTCGAGGTCACAACCGACCACTTGCCTCATAGTGACGCCATAATCACATGATTATTCATCGGAGCATTAGAGGGGATCACGTTCGACTGGTATCGCAACCTTTCTGACAACTACATCCATTCTTTTGACGGCTTCAAGCACATGTTCCTAGAAAGATTCTACAAAGTTGGACATGATGTGACAATATCATCCCTCATGGACGTCGTTCAAGGGGAGAGGGAGCTAACAAGGAACTATATCGAGCGGTTTTGCCAAACCGTAATAAGATTGCCCCAAGGCAATCCCGAAAGCTCTTTGATCGAAATCTGCGAGAAGAAGTTGCTCCCCACAATCAGCCTTTGGGTGGGTGAAGATCAGTTCAGGAATTGGATGACCTTCATCATAAGTGCCACTAATGCGGAGGCGAAGTTAAAGAAGGCTCGCCAACTGGGATTACACATCCCGGATGGAGAGGTCAAAAGCAAACATCCTGGTACCACCTCCAATAACAACAACACTGACGGCACCTCCAATAATCGGGATAATAAGGGCAAACAGGCCCTGGTCGCCGGTACGACCAAGAAGCCTGAACAAAAGCAGGCAGAAGCTCAGTGGCCCCTGGTCAATTACTCATTCGAAGATAGTTATGTCAAGCCTATCTTCGACATGCTCTTGCAAGGGGACGGGATCCAACTCCCGCCACCAAGGCGCAAGCCCCGATCGACAGAGATGGAGGACCTAAAATACTGCCATTTCTACCGCTACGTTCATCATGCCACTCATGAATGCTTTCAATTAAAGCGGTACATCCAGAATCTTATCGACTCTAAAGCTCTGTCGCTAGACTTTGAAGAGGTTACCGGGGCGGCGAATATGGTGTCAATTCAGTTCGGCGACTTCCCTCCAACAAGTACTCAATACAGGGTAATACCTATCCCCCGGGCAACGATAGAAGTTACTAATCTTCCCTCCGTCCGGGACCAGACGACTGGCTTGGTACCTCTCACCACGTCACGAGGAGAGATCATGTGGGTACACCCAGACTTGGTGCCCGAAGTTACCCAGGCGGTGTCATCTCCAGCCAACAAGAATAAGGGAAGGAAGTCCAGATCCTGTCACGCAATTTCAACCGAAGCTGAGGAAGCGACGGCCGTTGTTACACGGTCTGGGGTACAAGTCCAGCCTACTCCGAGTAATTCAGTTGAAGACCCTCAACCGACAACGCTGCCCACCACTGATATTCCGGGGCCATCTCAGCCTCCATCGGCAGACAGGGCCAAGCCGAAGGAAACCCGCATCGATAGGCCACTCCGTAAAGATGCACCTCAAGGGCTGGGGAGACCTTACAACTTGGATATATTAGCACAATTGGCTAATATGCCGACAAAGTTGTCGTTATATGAGCTCCTAAGGCTCTCCAAGGATCTTCGTGTCGCATTGAACGAAGCGCTCAAGAATGCTGACGCTTACTTAGCCCAGGTCAAACGTACAGGGGAAGACTCGTCGGCAGATCTCCAGGGCAGCAATAGTGTGGATACAATGCCCAACATCGTATTCACCCCACAAGACATGTTGATCAATACTAACATGTATGATCGCCTCTTGTACTACACTGGATACATAGGCGACATCAAGGTGGATCGGATGCACATCGATCCTGGCTCATCGATAAGCATCATCCCGAAAAGCTTGCTTCAAGTCCTCGGCATCCCTATGCACCGGCTAGCAGCGACCAACATCGCCATTAGCAGTTTTAACTCAGGAGAGCTATCCCTTAGGAAAGATCCGATTAAAATGTCAGATCGGCGACCTGAGGACAGAGGTTACCTGCTACGTCATAGATGCAGATACGTCCTACAATATCCTCTTGGGGCGTCTGTGGATACATGACTATATGATCGTGCCATCCACCCTCTACCAATGCTTCAAGTATGTCAGTAAGCACGGCTTCGTGAAGACTGAATTCGCCGATATCGATCCCTTCAAAGGGGTTGAGTCTTATTATTCTTCGAAGACTTGTCTATATGACGAATCCAAGAAACACATAACTGACGAACTGGAGGCCATCACAGGGCCAGAGGAACCCTTGAGAATTCATTTTCAGGCCCGTAAACTGGGCAAAGTCGCACCGCTTGTCGTAAATTTGCATAAAGAGGTGCCCAGTTCCCCCACCCCAGCTGCACAGGTGGAGCCGATGGTCATTCGACTCCCAAGGACCAACCAAGAACCCGTCATAGGGTCGATGGTGATCCGATTGCCAAAATCCAACCAAAGGCGACCGGAAGACGAAAGGCCCTCTGGGGAGCCGATGGTGATCCGATTGCCAAGATCCCGTCAAAAGCATTCGAAAGACACAAAGTCTTCTGTCGAGCCGATGTTCATCCGTCTTCCCAAGACGAGACGACAACTAAGTGTCGATCCGACACCCTCAGACAAGCCAATGCCACAAGCAGAACCCTTGGTGGTCAAGTTGCCCAGGACGGCGTCCCCACCTCCGATCACGCAGGGGGTAACTGAAGAGGATGCATAACTCGCAAAGTATCTGGTTGCAAAGGTAGATAGTCCCTCTCCTGATATTTCATCAATAAGAGGCTGCCATTGAACTATCCTGAGTGTAATAAACTCAATCTGATGTATACTGCAGGACTCGATCGGGACATTAACCTGCACACACAGGTGACAACCGTCCATATCGCAAACCGACTTGCTCCCATTAAAGATGCCTACTTTCTAGTCCCAGGCAGAAGAGAAGGGGATCACACGATCATCTTTAGCCGAAAAGAAGGGCCTCAACCCTTCATGCCTCAAGAGTTTGATCTTGAACCCGATACTGGAAGACTACCGCTCTACCTGTATAGTCCTCAGGCCAAGTACATCATGTAAAAGCAGGGGTACGACATGGAGGCTATCCTGGGTCTTAATTACAGCAGCGGTGGGCAATCGTCTCTGCAGCTCTCAACTCCGTCTGGGAAACCTCGGGATTATTACGGCAAGTCCAAATGTGGCCTCGGTTATGTTACACCAGCAACAACGCCCGAGAGCTCCGATGAGGAATACGAGTGGCATTCTCACTCATCCGAATCACCTACATACAATTTCGACAACAACATTGGAGATATGTTCAGGCAGACATTATCTGTCAATATGGCATCCGCTGACATTGAAGAAGAAGACAAAGATCTACTCGAATCTCTTAAATTGGAGCCATGGGTCCAACAACTGGATACACAATCAGAGAAGTGCTTTGAACTACGTGACCCTCCCACTGAAGATGAGGTCATGCAAGTTAACCTCGGAGATGAATCCTCTCCAAAGCCAATCTTCGTCAGTAAAAGCCTGACGGACGGCGAGCGGGAGTCGTTGTTGCAACTCGTCAGAGAGTATATCGACGTCCTTGCCTGGAGCTATGAAGACATGCCAGGGCTAAACCCCGAGATCGTACTTCATAAGCTCAATATTCATCCGGACGCAAAACCAGTCAAGCAACAGCAACGGCAGTTCCGTCCAGACATTATGAACTCCATTGAAGCAGAAGTAAACAAGATTTTAGCTAGCGGTTTCATCCGCGAGGAGTAGCACCCAGACTGGATAGCTAATATAGTACCAGTCGTCAAGACGAACGGAAAGATTTGAATCTGTATCGACTTTTGCAATCTGAATGCGGCATGTCCTAAAGATGAATTCTCTCTTCCTATTGCTGATATAACGATCGATAATACGTGTGGCTTCGAGCGCATGTCCTTTATGGATGGCTTTTCAGGATATAATCAAATCAAAATGTCTCCTGACGATGAGAAGCATACGTCATTCCGAACACCGATAGGCATGTATTACTACAAAGTTATGCCCTTCGGCCTGAAGAACGTCACTGCTACGTATCAATGTGCTATGAGCATCATCTTCAGAGATCACTTACACAAGATGGTAGAGTGCTACGTTGACGATATCGCCGTCAAAAACTGCTCCAAGGATGAACACCTACACGATTTGAGAACAGTGTTCAATCTTATGCGAGCACACAATTTGAAGATGAATCCCACCAAGTCTTTCCTGGGCATGTCCAGCGGGAAGTACTTGGGCTTTGTCATTACTTCCACGGACATTCACATAGACCCCGATAAGACAAAGGCAATCCTGGAGATGAGTCCGCCGAAGAACCTCCGTGAACTTCGCGGCCTTCAAGGAAGACTTGCCTACATCAGGAGGTTCATATCTAACCTCTCAGGGCGATGTCAACCCTTCACACAACTTATGAAAAATGATGTCTCTTTCGTTTGGAACGAGGAATGACAATGCGCCTTTGATGATATTAAGGAATACCTAACGAATCCACCAGTAATGGTAGCCCCGATTGCTGGAAAGCCTTTCCTGCTATATGTACGAGCAATGGAACACTCCCTCGGCGCCTTGCTAGCATAAAACAATGATGCGGGGCAGGAATAAGCCATCTATTACCTCAGCCGAATGATGGTGGGGCCGGAGCATAGGTACACCACCATAGAGAAGGAATACCTTGCGTTGGTGTTCGCCATTCAGAAAATACGACACTATGTGTCAGGGAAGACCATCCATGTTATCTCGCGAGTCAATTCCCTCAGGATTCTCATGACCAAGCCAGGCACACTTAGTTCTCGTTTAACCACATAGGCGATACTGTTATCCCCCTATGATATGGTCTTCATTCCGCAGAAGGCTGTAAAAGGTCAAGCATTGGCCGACTTTCTGGCAGCCCATCCAGGCTCAAAAATAGCTAGAATCTATGAAGAAATCCCAGATGAAGTCATTGACTCAAACATGACTTCACATGAAGACATTTGGCGAATGTTCTTCGACGGTGCCTCAAGAATAAGGCCCCAAGGTGATATCGTCGCTGGAGTGGGGATAGTATTAATTTCTCCCTCTGGATTGGTGGTCAACCGGGCATATTCTCTCACGGAACCCTGATCAAACAATGTAGCCTAATATAACGCTTTGGTCATCGTGCTCTGACTTGCAAAAGAAGTCGGAGTCGAATACCTAGATGCATATGGCGACTCGCAGTTGGTTGTCAATCAAATTCGAGGCTCGTACAAAGTTTGCAACGCGGACCTGATTCCTTATCATCTGACAGCAATTGCTATTATAGCAACCTTGGAGGGGTTCGTTATAAAAACATGTTCCTAGGCTTCAAAATCTTGAAGCCGACGCCCGAGCAGGCTTCGACGCTTCTTTGGAGGTTCCAAATTATGCTCATCATCTAGTTGACGTTATAGGCCATGAGCTGGTCTGTCCAAAAATCAATGTTCAACTGGATACGAGTTACTCCGTCCAGATAACCAATGATGCGCAAGACTGGAGACTCCCGTTCATCGACTTTGCAGTCCACGGTATCCTGCCTGAGAATATGAAAGAAGCAACTTTAATCAGAAGACGTTCTCTCAGATTCTTTTATGACACCGAAATAAAAATGCTAAATCATCGATCTTACGATGGACTATTGCTAAGATGTCTGTCAAACACAGAAGCCAAAGAAGCCTTATGCGAGGCTCATGATGGTGTTTGCGGGGCTCACCAACCGGGCCCGAAGATGCAGGACTGTCTCCGTCGGATGGGTTACTACTGGCCTACGATGGTAGCAGACGCAGTCGATTATGCAAAGAAGTGCAAGGCTTGTCAAATCCATACAGATTTCATACATCTGCCATCTGATTTCTTGCATCCAACAGTGGCCTCTTGGCCATTTGAAGCATGGGGAATGGACTGCCAAAGAGAATCATTCATGATAATGGTCTGCAGTTCGTAAGCCATGCCTTCTATCAATTCTGCGACAAGAAATGAATTCAGAATGTGGCTTCAACGGCCTACAACCTATCGACTAATGGTCTGACTGAAGCCTTTAACAAGACCATAATCAAGCTTCTCAAGAAGTTCGTGTCTTCAAACAAGCACGACTGGAATGAAAAGCTGGGCGAATGCTTATGGGCGTACCGCACTACAAGTCGAACGGCTACCGAAAATACACCGTTCTCTTTGGTGTACGAAAGCAAGGCAGTTCTTCTATTGGAGACTCAGATCCCCTCACTTCGTGTGGCCCTTACTTACCGGTTAACGTTGGACAATAACTACTGCCGACGGCTACAAGAATTGGAAGCGTTAGACGAGAAACGTTTGCAAGCTCAATAAAGCATCAAGCTCTATCAAGCACGCATCTCTCGAGCCTTCAATAAGAAAGTCAAGCATAGGACATTCCAAGTAGTCAATCTCGTTTTGGCCATTCGTAGACCGATGGTCATGACTCACAAAAGCACCGGCAAATTCTAGCCAAAGTGGGAGGGTCCATACATCATCGAGACTGTATTCTCTAACGGCGCATACCGGCTCGTAAAATAGAACATAGACTTGCTCATGATGCCCATAAGCGAAAAATTCCTGAAGAAATACTATGTCTAAAGATATGCTGGTACTCCCTTAAACCATCAAATCTCCTAAACTATCGAGTTATGTACACCAAGTACCTCTGAACTCATACTCTATCGCATCTTCCTGAGTGGTGAGTCATATATGCTGATACCTTTGAACTTCTATTCTAATGCTTTACCTCACAGGAGTCTGCCCAGTTTATCATTATCTCTGAGCAAACTTCCTGGTCTTGATTATCGTGTGTCACCTCCATATTACCTCTGATACCGATAATCTCCCGACTTAACACCTGTACCCATCCCGGGATAAAAGACATGGTGTTAAGACCACAAAACCTATCACGTCCATATTACCTCTGTTGGTTTTATCTCAAAGTCTATTACTCACACCACCAGTGCGTAGAAGAGTAACAAGTCCACCAAAGATTATTCTTGATTATCGTGTGTCACGTCCATATTACCTCTGATACCGATAGTCTCTTGACTTAACACCTGTACCCGACCCGGGATAAAAGACATGGTGTTAAGACCACAAAACCTATTACGTCCATATTACCTCTGTTAGGTTTTGTCTCAAAATCTATTCCACTAAAGATTATGCTTGATTATCGTATGTCACGTCCATATTACCTCTAATGCCGATAGTCTCTCGACTTAACACCTGTACCCAACCCGGTATAAAAGACATGGTGTTAAGACCACAAAACCTATCACGTCCATATTACCTCTATTAGGTTTTGTTTCAAATTTATTACCCGCACCGCTAGTGCGCAAAAGAGTAATAGGTCCACATAAGTTATCCTAATCTATTACTCGCACCATCGGTGCACCAAAGAGTAGTAGGTCCACAAAATATCATTCAAATCTATTTGCTCTTATTTTCAGATGCACAAAAGGGCAACAGGTCCACAAAAAGTCCTCCAGTGGGATGCCCTTTATTAAACACAAATGCTGTATTAGACCCTCTAGTTCAAGCACCACAGATACTACAAATAAAGAATGGAGTGAATGTATTCTACTTATTCAAAATCAGTTACATTCATGGGTATACATCTCTAGTAAAGGATTACACTGATGTCTAAAAGAAGCAAAACACAAACCATATAGAAACATTGAGACAAATATGAACGTTTATTTTTTATATTCCTACAAACAGCAATTACATGGCAACCCACGAATCCCTACAGTCAAGGATCATAATTGTGTTGAGGCATATACCATTCCCTCAGCCATTTTGCATACGAAAGATCTATTTGATTAAGGTCTTCGGCGGGGGCAGGAGGGTCAGAACTTCCAGTGCTACTACCCTCAGACTTGCGCTCCTTCTTCACAGCAGTCTCAATCATGGGAGTAATTCCCTCCCCGATGGACGCTAGCTCTTCTTTTACCTCAACTTTTGGTATCACCTACTCCTTAACAAACGGTGACTCTTATTTGATGAAGAAGGCATCATGTCCTCCTTTACAATGGTTTCAACACTCGGTATGGATGTTGCAAGAATCAAAGAAAGAAGATAGCCACATAAAGACAAAGTGAATGGGCTCCTTTTCGGTTATGTGGCTTAGTCAGACAGAGCCTATACGGCTCAGTTATGAAGGAAACGTATGCGCTCAAATTAAGTGACACATGCGGCCCAGCCAAATAGACCCTATGCGGCCCAGTTATGAGGAATGCGCATGCAGCTTAAAAATATGAGACGCATGCGGCTCAGTCTTAAAAGCACTTATGCGGTTCTGTTATGCAAATGTTCATGTGGCTTGGGCACGAGGCATCCATACGGTTCAGCCATGTAGCGCTCATACGGATCAGGTAAGAGGTATCCATAAAGGTCAGTGGCGCTTATGCGGCTCGACCCATACGGCCCCATCATACAGAACACATGCAGTTCCACGAGATAGGGGATATATCGATCATGCACAATGCACAGAGGCAATCTATGACAGGCCCGTGCATAAAATATGCGATATGGCCATTCAAATTGAAGTCATCGCTTTTCCACCATCCTTACCCTTAACAGGGGGTTGCACGTCAGGATGAACGGAAGGAGAGTCCACATCACTCGATGGAGAGGCGAGCCCCTTTCCTTTGGCCGTAGCGCCAGTCGACTTGGAAGCTTTCGGAGCCATGGCTAACCTGGGTAGAAAGGATGACGAAGATGATGAAGACGAGGAAGAAAAAGTTAAAGAATTTGTCTCTTCTTATGGCCCATATTTATAGCTCTTCAAAGTGGAAACAGATGAACGTCGCGTCGGTTATTGTGACATTAAAGATAATGATGACGCTTGAGGATTTTTATCCTTAATAACCGTCATCGCCGATTCAACTCTCGTATCCATTAAAGATAATGATGACGTTTGGGTATTTTATCCTTAGTAACCGTCAGCTTTATCTCGAAAAAAGAACCCAAATCAAAACCAAATCAAGGCATTAAATACAGCAGCGATAGTTGGCATACAAGATCTCCCTGCGGCACAAGATCTCTCTGCGGCACAAGATCTACCTGTAGCCCAAAAACGTCCCTGCGGCTCAAAATGTCCCTGCGGCACGGCGTCTCTCCTGACTCGAAGATTTTCCTACGGCTTGACATATGTCCATTCTTCTTATTCAAAGTATTCTAAATTTATAATTTGAAAACGTTGAAGGGGGTCTTATAGAATCATGGAAAATATGGGGTTCATGCGGATCACAACTGACCGCATGAGTACTCTAAAACAGATTGACCCGCATAAAGAAGAGTCGCATGGCAGACTCAGCATGCCTCCTGCGGCCCATCGTCACCAGACTAACTTTTGAGCCGCAGAGAGAATAGTTACTTATGCGGCCAAGCTAATCAATTCTTCTGATAAAGCTGACAAACTCTGTCAAAATTTGTAAGACTGACAGTTCTGACAGCTCTGACTACTCTGACACTCTGACAAAAAGATGATAAGATGTAATCAGACAAAATGTCACGCCACCAAACTGGACATGGCAATGCGGCCAAAAGGACTGCAATTCGAGCAGCATGAACATTATGCGGCTCAATCTATGTGCTTCATACGGCCAATGGTAACTACAATCTGAGCCGCATGAACTTTATGCGGCCTAGAACATAGAACCTATGCGGCTCAAAAGTCCTAAAGCTACATGCGGACTAAGGGGAGACTGCCGCATGAGTCTTATGCGGTCTAGCATGGCCCAACACTGAAAGGCCTATGCTGCTCAAAATGACTCAAGCAGACTGATCCTTTCTTGCGATGAGACACGTGACAGGCTGACCAAGTCTCAACCACCCAGATTCGCTACAACAAAATCTCAACTACCCCCACTAGCTGGCAGCCCAAGATCGAGACTTTGTGTGCTGTGATAGACACGTGACCACGTAGCCCTTTATGTGGCCCAAAAATTTGCTACTACCGAAAATACTATAAATAGCAAGGTACCACACCCATGCAAATGGTTGGCAATCTAAGGCTGGTAACCTACGAAGGGCAATTTCTTCAAGAGCAAGGAACGCGTCAGATAGTCCAAAGAGTAAGGCAGAGTTGCTACACTTTCCCGAGCCTCTATCGTCACCTCCAGAATCAAAACTAAACAATTGTACTTAGATTGTATCCTAGGATTTTTTTTCTAGGCTTTCCTTTGTACAAGCGAGTTTGTAATCAAGTTCAATTCATTTATAATTTTGTTGCGCTTGATATTTAATGGCAAACATTGTTGTTTGTATGTTTATGCGCCTATATGCTGTTTGGGTGCATAGCTCTGTAGAAGCATGGAAAAGGACAGGAAAGTCCATGCGGCTCAAAACAGAGGGAGTCTCATGCGGCTCAAAAGCTCCTTAGAGCTTCATGCGGCTCAAACATCCTTTAGAGCTTCATGCGGCTCAAAAGTCCCTTAGAGCCTCATACGGCTCAAAAGACCCTTAGAGCTTCATGTGGCTGAAAAGTCCCCGATAGCTCTATACGGCTCGGGGGAAGCCATGTGGCCCTATGCGGTTCAAAAATAGGCCTCTACAGCTGGCCATAACTGCTCTGTGCAGCTGGCACATTAAATATTCTGACACAATGCGGCAGCTCTGACACAAAAGGTTGACTACTCTGACATAAAGGTAAAATGATGACTTTGACATAATAACGTGCTCCTAGAGAGACGAGAAAAATCTTTACAGTTGGCACGATCCACCAATTCCAAAGCTCTTTATGTGAATCATTTAAAGGAGCTCATGCGGCTCAGTTTTAACGGAGTTCATGCGGCTCTGTTCTGATGGGTCCTCATGCGGCTCTGTCCCAATGGGACTTCATGTGGCCCAGTTTACAAGGGGCTTATACGGTTCTGTTAATGGGACTTCATGCGGCCCAGTTTACAAAGAGGCTTATGCGGCTCTATTCAATGGGACTTCATGCGGCTCAGTTCATCAGGAGCTCATACGGTTCTGTTCAGTGGGACTTCATGCGTTCCGGCTTACAAGAGGCTTATGCGGTTCTGTTCGATGGAACTTCATGCGGCTCAGTTCATCAGGAGGTTATGCGGTTCTGTTCAGTAGGACTTCATACAGTCCAGTTTACAAGAAGCTTATGTGGTCCTGTTCAGTGGGACTTCATGTGGACCAGTTCACCAGGAGCTCATGCGGCTCAGTCATACGGCTCGTCACAAAAATGGAAGTTGGGACACGTGGCAAGAGTTGATCAAATCTCAACAATGCAGATTTATTGCAATCATCATAACTGCCCAGATCGATTTCCAATAAATAATACAAATTTATTACAATCATCATAATAGCCCAGATTGATTTCCAACAGACAAGATCAAGGCTAATCTTAACCAATTCCTAACCGCCAGCTTTTCAAGAAGCAATTACTGCACACCCTACTTATCACAAAGTCCTATAAATAGTAGGGGATTATTCCTTTGCAAAAATAGAAACAGAGTTATACGAACAGAGCCCGAGCAGCGAGACTAGCAACCCCCGTACACACAAAGAGCATTTCTTCCTCGGAGTCGAAGTTGCGTTCGATCGTCCAAGGAGTAAGGCAGAGTTGCTGTCACACTCCCGAGCCTCTACCGTCATCCCAGAAAAACTAAACAATTGTACTTAGATTGCTTTTCCTAGGTTTTGTTCCTGGGCTCTCTTTGTATGAGCGAGTTTTTATTGTGAAGTAAAAGTCCAGTCCTCTCATAAAACTGTTTTGTTCTTTTATAATCAATGGCAAACACAATGACGACTCTGCTGGGGACGAATTTCTCCACTACTGAGAAGTTGGTTATGCAATCGGATGCACCCAAACTTAGCTCCACGTAATAGATGCTGGTCGTCCGCTTCGACCAGCAGGCGTTTGAAGAAATGCTCTCCGACGGGAGCGCTGGCCCGGTCCAGAAGCGAGCCCGCACGAAGAAGGCCCGCAGGGAGTGGAGGCCCAAGTCATTTGCTCCTTCCCAAGCTCTAGAAAAAGTATTCTCTGCTACCTAAGATGGCGAAGAAAATTCGCATGCGGCCCCACTTCAGGCCGCAGAGGACCCTGCTGTTCTCAAGTCCGGCAGAGGAAAGTACTACAATGCTGGACTTGAGGAAGCAAATAGGGACTCTGTACGGTCCAGGAAGAAGCCGCATAATGGTGCCAGCAGCATGAAGAAGGCTCATGCGACCAACAGATCCAGCCGTATGAATGTTCCTGTGGCAGCCAAAGCCAGCCGCATGAATGCTGATGCGGTCACAAAAGCCAGCCGCATGAATGCTGATACGGCCACAAATGTCAGCCGCATGAATGCCCATGCTGCAGCCAAATCCAGCCGTATAAAATCTTATGCGGCCACAAATGCTAACCGCATGAATGTTGATGCGGCCACAAATGCCAGCCGCATGAATGCCTATGCGGCCACTAATCCCAGCCGTAGACTATCTATTTCATGCGGCTTGGGTTCTGTTTTTTACCGCCTCTCATACGATCCTGATCTCGGATGCTCCAATGAGAATGTGCCAAACTCTGTGCGACACAATTTGGACTCTTCCTACTATGCGCCCTTAAGTGCTAGATGGAAGAAGTCAAGGGCAGCGTGGGCTCGTCGAGCTCAGTCAGCTGTCCCAACCTCTGACCATCAGAGAGCTCCGCTTACTGTTCGGTGGGCCTCTGATGGAAAGTTGTACAGAACCGACCGTATCTAGCCCCCGGCGGCAAACAGACAGAGTGGTTCCCAAGAGTCTCCCAATCAGGGAGCAAACATGGTGCCAACACACTCGTCGAGACTCCCGAGCCCCCAAAACGAGTGACTTACGTGATGTGATTCTTCACAAACGCAAAGAAAGAAAACAAAGCTTGGTGTACAGAGAGTCCTTTCATGGACATCACTGCACTCAAGTTATTGTCAACTGCTGCAGTAAGGCGACAGTACAAGAGGGTCGGCAGTCCGTCTTCCAACGACTGCAGCAGCCAGGGCTGGTCCTGCAACAAAGCTCAGGAGACGAGGCACTTCATGTCGCCTCCTGCAATTCTGCTCGGAAGATCCCTACCGGCAAGGCGGGGAAGAAGATAAATGTTTCCAGCCTGACGATTTCAACAAGTACGGCCAGAAAACTTGCATCCAGGCGGTTGTCCACAACCACCACAGGAGGAGTTTATCAGGGCACCCGCTCTAAGACGTAATCTTCAACACTTGGAGATTCATCATCTACATCTTTGGGGTTGGCCGAAGCTGGGGGTAACACCCCTCGGAACATCCATGACCGGTGTTCCAAGAAGATCAACCAGGGGAGACAGTTCCCCCAACAGATGCAACGAACCCAGATATCCATGTGTCCCAAGATGAAGCAACCTCCGATGCAGGAGGTAACACTTCCTCCGAGTCCGAATCGGAGGAGAACATCCCGACGTACCCCGATGACTTCTTTTTGTGAGGGTATGATTCGGAAAGTACGTCTTCTACCGTGCCTTCCACCGTCTCTTCTACCGTCCTTCGTGTAAGGACGACATTCATGACTGGGAATGATCAAGACGGTCCCAGCGATCGACAGTGCCTCAACACTCTTGAGGCCATACTTCACACCTTAGTGAAGTCGATGGAAGAAATCAAGGCAGCCCTACCGACTCTTCAAGGAAGGACGCCTGATCAGATAAGTTTGGATCCCGCCGTCAATGCGGACTCGAACACAACTGCACCAAACCCGGGTGACAATCCGTCCAGAATGATGGTTATCAGTGCTACAGACGAGGCTAGGGAGGCAATAAGAGATGTCCAGGAGCTCCGTGCGATGTTCCACGCATGAGAATACTCTCAGGACTTGAAGATACGACAACCGTATACCGCTGCATGGAGGGATGTTCGCTTTCCTTCGCGGTACAAGACATTCAACATCAACCCCTTCGACGGAAAGACCTCTGCAAGTTGGTACATAACTTACTTCGAGGTCACAACAGACCACTTACCACACGACGATACGATCCTCACACGATTGTTCGTCGGAGCATTGGAGGGGGTAGTATTTGATTGGTACCACAATCTGCCGGACAACTGCATCCATTCATTCGCCAGTTTCAAAAATATAATCCTTGAAAGGTTCTACGAGGTAGGACAAGATGTGACAATTTCCACCCTCATGGACGTTGTTCAAGGTGAGAAGGAGCTGACAAGGAACTACATTGAGCGGTTTCGCCAAACCGCGATAAAATTGCCCTCTGGCAATCCAGACTCTTCCTTGATTGAAATTTGCCAAAAGAGGCTGCTCCCCACAATCATCCTCTGGATGGGCAAAAGTCAATTCAAGGATTGGAAGACTTTCATCATCAGCGCCACTAGCGTAGAAGACAAGTTGAAGAAAGCTCGTCAACTGGGATTACACATCTCGGAAGGAGAGGACAAGGACAAACGCCCTAACACCAACAACAACAACGGTGGTAATTCCTCCAACAACCGAGACAACAAGGGCAAACAGGTTATGGTGGCCGACACAGCCCAGAAGACTGAACCGAAGCCGGCAGAGAAGCAGTGGCCGCAGATGACTTACTCCTTTGAAGACAGCCATGTCAAGCCCATCCTTGACATGCTCATACAAGGAGATCGAATTCAGCTCCCTCCTCCATGGCGTGAATCTCGTCCTATAGAGATGGAGAGCCCCAAGCACTGCTACTACTATCGCTACGTCCACTATGCTACACAAGACTGCTTCCAACTGAAGCGGTACATCCAAAACCTTATCGATTCCAAGACTCTGGCCATTGACTTCGAGGAGGTAACTGTGGCAGCCAACATGGTGTCTGTCCAATTCGACAGCTTCCCTCCAAGGAAGACTCAAGATGGAGTAGTACCCGTTCCTCGAGCAAAGACGGAGGTCGCTAATCTTCCACCTCCCTGAGACCAGGCTGCTGGTCTAGTGCCTCTCACCACATCACGAGGGGAGGTCATGTGGGTCCATCCGGACCTAGTACCTGAAGTGACTCAGTCCGCACCACCCTCCGCCGACAAGAAAAAGGGTGGGAAAGTCAAGTCCTGTCGTACAATCTCGACAGATGTCGAAGAAGCTACGGCCGTCGTCACCCGGTCAGGTGCACAATCCTAACCTACACTGGGTAACTCGGCTGAAGAATACCAGCCGGCCGCTGCTGACGCTCTAGGACCTTCTCAGCCTCCACCGGTAGATAAGCCCAAGCTAAAGGAGGCCTGCTTTGACAAGCCGCTCCGGAAGGACACTCCTCACGGGCTGAAGAGGCCCTACAATTTTGACATTCTTGCACAATTGGCCAACACACCGGCCAAGTTATCATTATACGAGCTCCTGAGACTCTCCAAAGATGTTCGCGTCACACTGAGCGAGGCACTCCAGAATGTCGACGCATATCTGACTCAGGGTCAATCCTACTGAGGAGAGCTCGCCTGCAGATCTCTAGGACAGAGCTTGCACAGGAGCCATGCCCAATATTATGTTCACTCCGTAGGATATGCTTATCAAAACCAACCTGCATGATCGCCCTCTGTATTATACTGGATATGTCGACGACGTCAAGGTGGATCGGATGCATATTGATCCCGGTTCTTCGATAAGCATTCTCCCGAAGAGCTTGCTCCATCATCTACGCATCCCTATGCATCGGCTGACTACTACCAGTACCGCCATCAGCGGTTTCAATTCTAGGAGAAGCTATTCCATCAGAAAGATTCGTCTGAAGTGCCAAATTGGCGACCTTCAGTCGGAAGTAACCTGTTATGTCATCGACGCAGACACCTCCTACAATATTCTTCTGGGGCGTCCGTGGATACACGATTATATGATCGTGCCTTCTACATTGCACCAGTGCTTCAAGTACGTCGATAAGTACGACCTCGTGAGGATAGAATTTGCTGACATCGATCCTTTCAAAGGGGTCGAATCCCACTATTCAGATTCCTGCTTGTATGAGAAGTCAAAGAGTCACTTGATCAACAAGGATGTCCAAGAGTAGACGGAAGCCATTATAGGGCTGGAGGAACCCTTGAGAATCCATCTCCAACCCCGCAAACCAGAAAGGACTGCACCTCTGACAGCCAATATGCGTAGAAATGCAACTATTCTCCCGGTGCTCACTGCACAGAAAGAGCAGATGATAATCCGACTGCCAAGGTCTAGCCAAGCGCCGAGACCCACTACGGAGCCACTAAAAATTAGGCTGCCGAGAGCTGGCCATCAACAAACAGAGGATCTTAATCCCTCTGTTAAGCCGATGATGATTCGTCTTCCCAGAATGAGTCGACAGCCGAGCGCTAAGCCGGGGAATGCTAGCGAGCCAACAACTCCCTGCACAGTACCGAGCACCAAACTGGGGGTCGCTAGTGTGCCTACGACTCCACGTTCTGCTCCACCAGTGTTGCCCCTGATGATTAAGCTGTCCAGGTCGTCCTTCCAGTCTTTATTAACCCAGGGGGTGGGCGAAGAAGAGGTAGAGCTGGCCAAGTATGTGGATGCTCACACTGATATTCCATCCGCAGATGATGTAATTCCACCGGAAAAGATACCTTACTTTATCAATAAAGGGCTATCTTTGAACTACCTCGAGCTTAATAAGCTTTGTACAAGGTATGCTATGGAACACGGTATAGGCACCCACCTACACACACCGGTAACAAATGTCTACACCGTAAACCAACTTACTCTCGTGGAAGATGCTTGCTTCATAGTCGAGGGAGAGGATCATCCAATCATCTTCGGCCGGAAGAATGATCCACAGCCCTTCAGGATAGAAGAAGCTGATCTCGAACTCGACACCAGAAGACTGTCCCTTTATCTGTATAGCTCCTGATCCAAGTACCTTATGCAAAAACAGGAGTATGATCTGGAGACTACGCCAGGCTTAAACTACAGCACTGGCCGGTGGTTACCCTTACAGTTGCCAGTCCCGGCTGGAAAACCACAAGATTATTATAACAAGACCAGATGTGGGCTAGGTTATGTTACACCTGCAACAACTCCTGAAAGCTCAGATGAGAAATGTGACTGGCATTCACACTCAATCGGATCACCCACTTCTGATTCAGATGTCAGCATTGGGGACGTATTCAGGCAAGCTCTGTCTGTCAATATGGCATTTGTTGATGCATACGAAGAAGACGAAGATGTACCCAAACTTCTCGAGTTAGAACCTTGGATACAGCAACTAGATACATAGTGGGAGAAATGCTTCGAACTCCGTGAATCTTCCACTGAAGATGAGGTTATACAAGTTGACCTCGACGATGAGTCCTCTCCAAAGCCAATCTTCGTCAGCAAAAGCCTGACAGACGAAGAGCAGGAGGCACTTTTGCAACGTGTCAAAGAGTACATTAATGTATTCGCCTGGAACTATGAAGACATGCCAGGGCTAAATCCCGAGGTCGCACTTCATAAACTCAACATTCATCCGGACGCAAAGTCGGTCAAGCAACAACAAATACATTTTCGCCCAGACATCATGAATTCTATTGAAGTTGAGGTCAACAAACTGATAGCCAGCGGCTTCATCCGAGAGGAGCAACATCCAGACTGGGTCGCCAACATAGTGCCAGTCCTCAAGAAGAATGGAAAGATTCAAATTTGTATCGACTTTCGAAACCTAAATGAAGCATGTCCTAAGGTTGAGTTCTCTCTTCCCATCATGGACATCATGATCGATAACACATGTGGCTTTGAGCGCATGTCATTCATGGATGGCTTCTCAGGATACAACCAAATCAAGATATTTTCTGATGACGAAAAGCATACATCATTCCGAACACCGATTGGCATATACTGTTACACAGTCATGCCCTTCGGTTTAAAGAATGCCGGCACCATATATCAAAGAGCCATGAGTGTCATCTTCAGAGATCACCTGCGTAAGATCGTGGAGTGTTATGTTGATGACATCGCTGTCAAAAGCCGCTCTAAGGGAGACCATTTGCAGGATCTGAGGTAGGTATTCGACCTGATACGAGCGTACAACTTAAAGATGAATCCTACCAAATCCTTCTTGGGCGTATCTAGTAGAAAATTCCTAGGTTTTATCATTACTGCCTAGGGAATTCATATAGATCCGGAGAAGACGAAGGCAATCATGGAGATGGGTCCCCCGAGAAATCTTTGTGAACTCTGAGGCCTTCAAGGGAGGTTAGCTTACATCAGGAGGTTCATATCTAACCTTTCCGGGCGATGTCAACCATTCACCCACCTCATGAAGAAGGGCATCTCATTCGTATGGAATGAAGAGTGCCAACGCGCGTTCGACAACATCAAAGAATATCTGTCAAATCCTCCAGTTCTGGTGGCTCCGGTTGCTGGAAAATCGTTCTTGCTTTATGTACGAGCGATGGAGCATTCCCTCGGTGCTCTACTAGCACAAAATAACGATATAGGGCATGAACAAGCTATCTATTACCTCAGTCGAATGATGATTGGGCCTGAGCATGGATATACCGCCATGGAAAAGGAATGTCTTGCTTTGGTGTTCGTTATCCAGAAGACGCGACACTATGTACAGGACAAACCATCCATGTCATATTTCGAGTTAACCCTCTCAGGTTCCTCATGACCAAGCCGGGTGCACTCAGCTCTCGCCTTGCTACCTGGGCGATATTATTGTCTCCCTACCACATGATCTTCGTCCCGCAAAAGGCCGTCAAAGGTCAAGCTCTGGCAGACTTTTTAGCAGTCCATCCAAGTTCGGAGTCAACCAGAATATATGAAGAGATTCCAGATGAGGTCGCCAATTCAAATATGGCTTTCGATGATTCCGTATGGCGGATGTTCTTCGACGGTGCTTCAAGAACCGGGCCCAAGGGCAACATTGTCGTTGGGGTCGGAGTGGTACTGATCTCTCCCTCTGGCTTGGTGATCAACCGGGCATATTCTTTTACAGAACCCTGCTCGAACAACGTGGCCGAGTACAATGCCTTGGTTATCGGTCTTTGACTTGCAAAAGATTTGGGGGTAGAGTACCTAGAGGCATATGACGATTCACAGTCATAAAAAGTTCGTCATGAAGACATGATCCCCTATCATCAGGTAGCGATTGCCATCATTACGTCTCTGAAAGGGTTCTTTATAGAACATGTTCCGAGACTCCAGAACATTGAAGCCGATACCTTTGCAGGACTGGCCGCTTCTCTGGCGGTCCCGAAATATACTCTTCATTTGGTGGACGTAATAGCCATGAATTGGTCTGTCCCAAGAATACCGTCCAATTTATTGAGAGTCATTCTGCCCTGACGGTCGACGAGACACCGGATTGGAGGCTCCCATTTATCGACTTTGCAGTTTATGGCATCTTATCGGAGAACCCGAAAGAAGCCACCTCTATTAGAAGAAGTTCTTTCAGATTCTTCTACGATACAGAAACAAAGATGCTGTATCGACGGTCATACGATAGATTACTGCTTCGGTGTCTGTATAATTCAGAAGCCAAGGAAGCTGTACATGAAGCACATGACGACGTCTGTGGGGCCCATCAGCCTGGCCCAAAATTGTAAGATCACCTTTGCCGGATGGGATATTACTGGCCTACGATGGTGGCAGATGCAATAGACTATGCAAGGAAGTGCAAAGCTTGTCAAGTCCACGCAGATTTCATACACCAACCATCTGAATTCCTACACCCAACGGTGGCATCCTGGCCATTTGAGGCATGGGGAATGGATATCATTGGTCCTATCTCTCCATCTTCGTCTAGAGGGCACCGCTTCATATTGGTAATTACAAATTACTTCTCCAAATGGGGGGAAGCTGTCCCGCTTACAAAGGTGAAGACGTCAAATGTGATCAGCTTCCTCAAGCATCACGTCATCTATCGCTTCGGACTGCCTCGAAGGATCATCCACGACAACGGTCCACAGTTCGCAAGCCACGCCTTCTATCGGTTTTGCGACAAACATCGGATGCAGAATGTTGCTTCAATACCGTACAATCCGACGGCGAATGGGTTGGCAGAAGCATTCAACAAAACCATAATTAAGGTGCTCAAGAAGTTCGTGTCTTCCAACAAACGCGACTGGAATGAAAAGCTTGGTGAATGCTTATAGGCGTACCGTACTACAGTCCGAACGGCCACCGGGAACACACCAATCTCTTTGGTGTATGGGAGTGAGGCAGTTCTCCCACTGGAGACTCAAATTCCCTCGCTCCGCGTCGCCCTCACCTATCGATTGACGATGGATGATAATTACCGTCACCGGCTATAAGAGTTGGAGGACTTAGATGAGAAGCGTCTGTTAGCTCAACAACGAATCGAGCTGTATCAAGTACGCATCTCCGGAACCTTCAACAAGAAGGTTAAACTCAGAATATTCTAAGTGGATGATCTCGTTCTGGCAGTTCGGAGGCCAATGGTTATGACTCACAAAACCGCTAGCAAATTCCAGCCAAAATGGGAAGGCCCATTTGTCATCGAGGCTGTATTCTATAATGGCGCTTACCGCCTCACAAAACAAAATAGAGACTTACTCATGTTTTCCGTCAACGGCAAGTTCCTGAAGAAGTACTATGTCTGAACGACATCCTCTGAATTTAACCAGATTGTTAAGTCATGTGCCCCCAGGCACCGCTGAACTTACACTCTGGTCATTCCAAATGAATCCATATTGCCTCTTCTTGGTAGTAAGTCATGTATGATCATAGCTCTGAACTTCCTTCCTAAAAGAGCATCTTCCTCATGATCTACCGCCCGTACTTTCAGTGCATAAAAAGGGTAACAGATCCATAAAATTCCCAAAACAACCACGTCAATGTCACCCCTGAGTTGTTTCACTTCCATCAAAAACAAACCACCCCTCACGTAGAACTTCCACGTCCATATTATCTCTGAGTTGTTCTATGTACCCTTCATGGTGTCCACTCCTGCCACGTCCTTATTACCTCTGAGTAGGAAGACTCCATTGTAGAAATCCTCATATTTACCACGTCCTCATTACCTTTGAGTAAGTATGTTGGTTTTCTCTCGACTTATTATCCGTGCCCAAAACTGGGGTACGCCAAGGATAATAGGCTCACAAATGTCCACAGTTGACCACAAATGTCCGCAGTTGACCACGAATGATGTACTAAATTTTCTAGTATACGTGCCTCTTTTATTACAATCTCATGCCTGTGGAGCCCAGCTTTTCCATGGCATTCTTTCGCCTGATGCCAAGAACTTCCATATCCGCCTTACCAACGGAGTCGTTCTAGGTATCCCTATCAAACTTATTATCCGTACCTATAACCAAGGTATGTCAAGGGTAATAGGTCCACAGAAAAGTCTCCAGTGGAGCAAACACATAAATACAGTACAAGTACGACAGATAAAGGATGATGCAAGCAAAGTCATTTATTCTAATCAAATCAAAAGTACTACATTCTTTGGGACCACGTTCCTGTTGACACAAAGTCACAGTCAACCAAATATTGATAACATTGACTAAATAATACTTATAATAATTCAATACGACACACGACGACTACTCCAGCTCAAGACAGACGACAGCTCAGTTTTACAATACAAGTCATTTTTGAGTCTGTATTTTTATATTTATTGAGTCTAGTCTATTGTAAGCTGAGTTGTGCTGAGCTCTTGAGACTTAATCTATAGCCTACCCAAAATCCATAAGCTCCACAAAAGCCCATTAGACATTAGGACCCATTCTGTGCTCTGGAGACAGAGTTCGGGCCGAACTCTGCCTCCACACAGAGTTCGGGCCGAACTCTGTCTCCTAAAAATCAGCACCCTAATTTTTAGGGTTGGCTGGTTGCTAGTTGTCCAACGGCCAAATTTTTGAAAATTCCTACCAGAATTTTGGCCGAATTCTGCCTGCTAAAACCCGATAAATAGGCCAAGAATTCTCTCATTTTCATTCATCCAATCTTCTCTTCTCTTCTCCCTTAAGCTCAATATAAGCCATACCCTTCTTCATCTACTAGCCACAAGTTTTCTAAGTCTCGAGTGCTCAGCATCTCTCAGTTAGGAGTCTTGTGCAAGAGTTCAAGAAGTCGCTTGGAAAATTCCAGGCATCGTTACTGCGATCCTTTGTAAGAAGTTGACGTGCTCTTCTGAAGAAAAGGCACGGGATGTAACTACTATTTCGCAAATAGTGGATGTAATCCTGAGCTAGAGTTCTCAGGCCTGGACCAGTCCTCCACGAGGGAAACCGGGTTAAAAATCGGCTGTGTTTGCGTATGCTTTCTTGCTCCTTATTTATTTCCACATTTACTCTGATTATTTTTAGATTATGAAAGAGTTTAATTTTTTAATTGGGTATTATCACTATAAACTCTATTCACCCCCTCTAGAGTTGTCATATGTTCTTCAATTGGTATCAGAGCTCTGTTCTCTCAACAAGGACTAACATCCTAGAGCTGATCCATGGCAACCACACAATCCTTGATTTCCAATCATGGTGAAGGGCAGTCCACTCATAGGCCTCCCCTATTTGATGGAACTAACTACACATATTGGAAAACAAGGATGAGCTTTTATCTCAAGTCGCTAGACTTTGACCTGTGGACTATCGTCACTGACGGTTACAAAAAGCCCGCCAGAATAGTTATCAATGGTGATCTCGTTGAGAAATCATATGACAAATATTCTGACGAGAAGAAGAAACAGGTAAGTCTAGATGCGAGAGCAATTAATGCTTTATTCTGTGCTATAGACATGAATTAGTTCAACAGGGTATCTACATGCACCACATCTCACGAAGTATGGAGACTTCTAGAAGTGACGCATGAAGGAACCACCCAAGTCAAGGAATCAAAGATAAGCCGTCTCACTCAAGAATATGAGGCTTTCAAGATGAAGCCAAATGAGACGATCACGCAAATGTTCACAAGATTCCTCGACATCATCAACCCCCTGTCTTTCGCTCGGCAAACAATATTCAAATCACGAGAAGATTCGCAAGCTACTTAGGGGGCTCCCAAAGATTTGGAACCCTAAAATGACAGCCATCCTAGAAGGAAATGATCTCACAACCATGTCCATGGAGACCTTGATGGAAAAGCTGATGACTCATGAGCTTGACCTCAAGGACTTCGAAGAGCCTGCTCCTAAGGCTAAGGAGATCGCACTCAAAGCTCATCGACGGAGGGCTGACCCCGAACAGACGGATGACGACAACTCGGAAGGTGACGATCAAGCTCTCCTCGTCCGCAACTTTAAGAAATTCCTTCGCTTCAACTGAAGAAATAAGGAACCTCAATAAGACGACGAAGAAGAGCCAACCTGCTATGGTTGCAAGAAGACGGGACATGTCTGAAAAGATTGTCCATACTTAAAGAAGAGCAACCGTTATGAGAAGCCATACAAGAAGACTTCTTCAAAGAAATATGCCAACACAAGCATTTGGCATGAAAGCAAAGCTAGTGACTCCGAGGAAGAAAAGGACTCTCCTCAAGATAAGGCTAATGTGTGCCTAATGGCAACATCCGACAAGGTATCAAAGGAAACTCTTGATGACTTCACTTTTGATGAACTTAGCGATGCTTTCACCGATTTACTTAATGATCACAAAAAGGTCATTGGTAAATACAAACATGCCAAGGACAAGATCAAAAGTCATGAAGTCGAAATTCAAAGACTTTCTCTATTACTTGATAACATTAGAGACACTTCACCCACGGATGTCACAGATGAGGTATCTAAGCTTAAAATAAGCTTACATGATGCCGAAACACGCATTGAACAACAAACACAAGAAATCACAACACTCAACACGGAGCTTACAGAAGAAAAGAGTAGACACAAGATTTTTATCACTAAGATATTTGGTTTGAATGCTAAGATTACTGAACTGCAGGCTGTCTCTAAGAAACTAGAGACTAAATTAGGAAAACAGGTTGCTCCACCTCAAACCCAATTTTATGAGACACACACAAAGCATGATACTTCTCATACTAGTCACCCACGTCATCCACCTACAACACGTAACCATGCTTACATATACACACACTTTCACAAAGGACACAAACCACATGCACGTAGAAATAATTATCATATGTCACAAAATCATCATGCTACACATAGATACAATCATCACCATGTTGCACAAAAACCATATCACCATCACTCTACATATAGACATTATTACCATGCTACTCCATATAGACAATATCACCATGCCACTCCATATCACTCTACACATAGTCATCATCACCATGCTAATTCTACATATCATCATACTTCTCCTCATCACTCTATTTATAGACATCATCAGCATGCTCCTAATATAAATAGGAATGCTACATGTACTTATTGTGGTTTATATGGACACATTTCACCACAATGTAGAATTAGAAGATTAGTAGATAGAAAGATATATGCATAGTTTCCAAAAACTAACTTTTCAGGACCCTCAAGAACTTGGGTACCAAAGGTCACATCTACTCTTGATGTAGATGGACCTTCCCTCCTCAACTAAAAGTAAGTGGATTCTCGATAGTGGATGCTCACGGCATATGACGGGAGACGCAAATCTTTTCGTATCACTATCGATGAAGAGAGAAGGATATGTATCCTTCGGCAACAACCTAAAAGGTTATATTATAGGTAATGGTAATATTGGTTATCCTCCCTCTTCCGTAATAAAGGATGTCTGCCTAGTGACCGAGTTAAAGCATAACCTGCTCAGCATTAGTCATCTTGCTGACCATGGAAATGACATTAACTTTGGACAAAACAAATGCCTTATTTATGATAGGTCAACGGGAGACATCGCTTTTGAAAGGGTAAGAGAGGATAATATTTATTTTCTATTTGTCTAGAAATACTAACAATACAGGTAGATGCCGATATGCTCATAAAGATGAACGATTACTATGGCACCAGCGTCTTGGTCATGCCAATATGGATACTATATCCAGGCTATCGACCAAGAAGCTAGTTAGAGGCTTGCCCGATATCACATTCAAAAAGGACACCGTATGTGCCGAATGTGAATTGAATAAGGCAACCAAGTCCTCATTTCATTCCATTAACTCTGTAAGCACTACTAGACCCCTGCAACTACTCCATATGAATTTATTTGGCCCTAGTAGAGTAGCCAGTCTTGGTGGAAAACTCTATGCCTTTGTTATTGTTGATGACTTTTCAAGATTTACTTGGGTTTTCTTTCTTACAAATAAAAGTGATGCTATTTCGGTTTTTAAGATTTTTGTTAAGAAAGTTCAAAACGAAAAAGGCTACATGATTACTCGAATCCGAAGTGATCATGGAGGCGAATTCGAAAATTCTGATTTTGAACAGTTTTGTGATTCCAATGGTTTTGATCATGAGTTTTCTTGTCCAAGAACTCCTCAACAAAATGGTATTGTGGAGCGAAAGAATAGGACTCTCGGCAATATGGCTAGAGTCATGTTGAACAAGTTTTTACTTCCGAAATACTTTTGGGCTGAAGCTGTCAGTACAGCATGCCACATTTTAAATAGGGTGCTTATTCGTCCTATTACGAAGAAAACACCCTATGAGCTTTGGTTTGGTAGAACCCCAAATGTTTCTTATTTTAGAGTTTTCGGCTGCAGATGTTTTATCCGTAACACCAAAGACAACTTAGGCAAATTTGATGCCAAAGCTGACGATGGTATTTTCCTTGGCTATGCTGCCAAGAGCAAGGGATATAGAGTTTTTAACAAACGCTCATTAATTATGAAAGTGTCTACAAATGTGACTTTTGACGAAGATAACAGTGCAGCATACTCTTGATGATGATGTTAAGCCATCAACTTCTACTCCAATGAACACCACAACTGAGACCAATTCTCTGGAGGGCTTGCCAAAGAAATTCTCTTTCAAGCCTTCACATCCAAAAAATTTGGTAATAGGTGAGGTTTCACATGGAGTAACTACTAGATCATCACTAAGAGACTCTATTGCTAGCACTGCCTTTATTTCATAAATTGAGCCGAAAAACATTTTAGAAGCTTTCAATGATGAATTTTGGATTTTTGCTATGCAAGAAGAACTCAACCAATTCGAGAGGAGCCAAGTATGGGAACTCGTTCCTAGATAGGATAATCACTTGATTATTGGTACTAAATGGGTCTTTAGAAATAAAGTGAATGAAGATGGTTCAGTCACACGCAACAAAGCTCGTCTACTAGCCCAAGGATACAACCAAGAGGAAGGTATCGACTACGATAAGACGTATGCTCCTGTTGCTGATTGGAATCCATTCGGATGCTTTGTGCATTTACAAATTTTTAAAATTTTAAATTATTTCAAATTGATGTTAAAAGTGCTTTCTTGAATGGATTTATTAAGGAGGAAGTTTATGTAAAACAACCCCCTAGTTTTGAAAATCACAAATTTCTCGACCACGTGTTCAAGCTAAAGAAAGCGCTGTATGGCCTCAAACAAGCCCCTAGAGCTTGGTATGAACAGCTAAGCAATTTCATACTTGAGAAAGATTTTTCAAAAGGGAAAATTGATACCACACCTTTCATAAAATTTTTTAAGGACACTATTCTTTTAGTACAAATATACGTAGATGATATTATTTGGTTCTACTAATGAAACCCTTTGTCAAGATTTTGCCAAGTGTATGCAGACCGAGTTTGAGATGAGCATGATGGGGGAGCTCAACTACTTTCTTGGGCTGTAAGTCAAACAAATGTCAAATGGAACCTTCATCTGTCAGTCGAAGTATACAAAGGACATGCTGAAAAAATTCGACCTTGACAACGTCAAACCAATCAGCACTCCAATGGCTTCTTCAACCAAACTTGAACCAGATGATAGCGGTAAACCTGTAGATCAACGTAAGTATCGAGGTATGATAGGCAGTCTACTCTACCTTACTATTAGTCGCCCTGATATTATGTTTAGCGTTTGCCTGTATGCTAGATATCAAGCAAATCCTAAGGAATCACACATGATCGCGGTTATGCGTATCTTTTGATACCTTAATGGTACAGTTACAGTGGGCCTATGGTTTCCCAAGTCAACATCATTTGACCTCATTGGTTACTCCGATGCCGACTTTGTCGGATGCAAGGTCGACCGTAAAAGTACGAGCGGTACGTGTCATTTATTAGGAAAGGCTTTAGTCTCTTGGTTTAGCAAGAAGCAGAATTCTGTCGCACTATCCACAACAGAAGCTGAATACATCGCAGTTGGGCGTTGTTGTGCACAAATTCTGTAGATGAAGCAAACCCTTGAAGACTACAACTTATCTTTCATGCATATTCCAATCTTTTGTGACAACACTAGTGCTATAAATCTGACTAAGAACCCCATTTGTCACTCACGCATGAAACACATTGAAATTCGTCTTCACTTTTTGCGTGATCATCAGCAAAATGGCACGATTAACTTAGAATTTATTGACACTGATCATCAGTTAGCAGATTTCTTCGCAAAACCATTATCCGAAGAGCGCTTCAATTTTCTTTGTCGTAAACTTGGAATTTTAGATGAAGCCGTTATAAATTAAAATCAACCTGCGTAAATATCGAGTATATCGTGATTCTCTTATGATGAACTTGCTATGGGTACAAGCCGAAAGGGCCCTTCTGACAACAAGGCGTAAAAGCCTAAGCGACACGGTGCACTAGTCCTCAGGACTACCGCTAGCTGGAATTCGGCCCCTGCAGCTAACCTATGGCAGCTTCAAAATATTGAATCATGATATAATTCCTTGTTTATTATATGGTTCATTTTCATTTATCACATGCTGAAATACTATTTTTTTAACTTCATATTGCTGCTTCAAACTCACTATCTGTTATTCTTTTGTTTACTTCTTGGATCCTTCTTGTAATTATACTCATGTCGTATATTGGTTTCTCTTACTTAACCATTCTTTTTTATTTTCTGCCTGATTCCTGTTCTGTGACCAGGATCCAAAATTCGGGCCGAACTCTGCCCCTACCAGAGTTCGGGCCGAATTCGGCTTGACTGTTCCAGAACCGGGAACAGTCTCAGCCGTTGATCAAAAGTTAGATCCAATGGCCATTATTTGCTCCGACCAAGAGAAACCCTTTCCATATTTTCGGTCTCTCTTCCCTCTTCCTCATTACCACCTTTTCCACTTCTCCAACACAATTCTCTCAAAACCCTAACCCTAATTTCTCCTTTCTAGAGCTCAATTCCTCCCCAAACTCAAGGAGAAGGCTTCTTTTTTAATTCTCTTTCACTGTTCATCACTAGTTTGAGGTATAATTCCATACTTTTCTATATCTCAATTTCTTTCTTTATCTATTGTGTTATGGCTCCACGTTTGCTCAACCGCGGGAAAAGACTTCGGACCGAGGGAGCATCCTCGTCGAATGCTCCTCCTCCCGTTGAACCGCCCGTTGCATCACCCGTTGCACCGGCCATTGAACAACGACCACCAATCCATCCGTTGTTCAATCCTCCACGTCCACATGATCCAAACACTTTTGACGACCGAATTTTTGTATCAGTAGACGCATCAAATGATTGGTTTAGTAATTTTCGGACACGTCCGGTGTTTGCGGGACACCCTATCAACTTTACTATATTTTTTCAATATGATGCACTTTTTTATGACCTTTGCCTTGATGAACTTGTTACCACAAATTCGGTCATTTATCGTAGTGCTATTCAAATGTTCTACTGCAACTTAACCCATGATGATACTCATATTTATTCACGAGTTGCGGGAGTTGATATCTCCTTTGACGATTTCGAATTGGCCGAATATCTTGAGCTTCAAGAGCCCAACTCATGGGAAAAGCTTGTTGAAGCTAGATCATTTCAATTTCCCGAAGGGATTTCACTTGAAAGCTTCAAGGATGACTTGTGTAGCCCTAACACACGCCCTCATAAGCTTTTGGCTAAATTCTTTAATCCCTATTTCTATGAACTTTATCGGATTATTTTCAACACCATTCTACCCAAAGCGGGTTCTACCGATGAAGTCACTTATTTTAAAATTTGGCCTTATACCATCTCCACTTCCATGTTCCCTTTAATCTTCCGCGCACAATGATAGATTGGATGATAAACTGTAGGAAGAAACCAAGATCTTTGGTTTATGTATTATACCTTCCTATGATCTTTCGTGCATTTCATGTACCCCTTGATGAGTGTCCATTCTTAACTGCCCCTGCCTTCCTCTCTAAGGCAAGGAGGCTTCAGGCGGCCATTGGCTCACCAGTAGTGTCTGAGCATTCTGATGATGAGCCAGATGCCCCTTCTCTTGGACAGGATCCTCCTCCTCCTCCTGCCACTCTCGCGTCTTTTCAGACCATGCTCCGAGATCGCTTCACTTTGGAGGACGATCGTTGGACTCAATTGGATTACCGGACCACCGTGCAGATGAGTGCTATCAGCAACTCGCTGCATGATATTCGGTATTCCATATCTCGCCGTCCTTCCATGCCCATTCCTATGGACCGAGACCCTGGTCGTGAGGGATTTCGTATCGATGACCCTTGGGTTCGTCGTTACATGGATCCGGATACGGCATTCGTGGACCCACGTCGCTCATTTACTGATCCATCAGACGACGCTGGGCCTTCACGTGCTCGATGATGGATATGGACTGCTTCTTGATGCTGCTACTGAGGATCATAGCTTATGGTTTATGCATTTTGTTTTTAGTTACTTTTATGTACTTGGCTTGTATTAGACTTATTATGAGTTGTGACTCTTGAGACTTTGGTAGTTCTATCAGTTTTTATGTCATTATCACTCTTGTGACATTTGCCAGTTATATCAGTTTATATGCAGTTTCTTCTCATATCTTTTGGTGTGTTTGCCAGTTATTTATTGTTTATCTTAGAATTGCTAAATGCCAAAAGGGGGAGATATATGTATATTCTATATTCTTTTTGGTCTATGTGTGCTTTTGGAAGAATGTTATTAACAGGCCAACAAGATTCACAACATTGTTTACGGGGGAGCTATTCTTAAGCTCGGCACTAATTATGGGGGAGCTATATTTTTACATGTGTCCAGGTATGAATATTGAATATATAATTATTATTTTGTCAATTATCAATATGGGGGAGATTGTTGACACAAAGTCACAGTCAACCAAATATTGATAACATTGACTAAATAATACTTGTAATAATTCAATACGACACACGACGACTACTCCAGCTCAAGACAGACGACAGCTCAGTTTTACAACACAAGTCGTTTTTGAGTCTGTATTTTTATATTTATTGAGTCTAGTCTATTGTAAGCTGAGCTGTGCTGAGCTCTTTAGACTTAATCTATAGCCTACCCAAATCCATAAGCTCCACAAAAGCCCATTGGACATTAGGACCCATTCTGTGCTCTGGAGACAGAGTTCTGGCCGAACTCTGCCTCCACACAGAGTTCGGGCCGAACTCTCTCTCCTAAAATTAGCATCCTAATTTTTAGGGTTGGCTGGTTGCTAGTTGTCCAACGGCCAAATTTTTGAAAATTTCTACCAGAATTCTGGCCGAATTCTGCCTGCTAAAACCCTATAAATAGGCCAAAAATTCTTTTATTTTCATTCATCCACTCTTCTCTTCTCTTCTCTTTTAAGCTCAATATAAGCCATACCCTTCTTCATCTACTAGCCACAAGTTTCCTAAGTCTCGAGTGCTCAGCATCTCTCAGTTAGGAGTCTTGTGCAAGAGTTCAAGAAGTCGCTTGGAAAATTCCCAGCATCGCCACTGCGATCCTTTTAAGAAGTTGACGTGCTCTTCTGAAGAAAAGGCACAGGGTGTAACTACTATTTCACAAATAGTGGATTTAATCCTGAGCTAGAGTTCTCAGGCCTGGACTAGTCCTCCACGAGGGTAACCAGGTTAAAAATCGGCTGTATTTGCGTATGCTTTCTTGCTCCTTATTTATTTCCGCATTTACTTTGATTATTTTAGATTGTGAAAGAGTTTAATTTTTTAATTGGGTATTATCACTATAAACTCTATTCACCCTCCTCTAGAGTTGCCATCTGTTCTTCAGTTCCTGCCAAAAAAGATGAAGAAACATAAAGAGAAAAAGAAAAGAAAAAGCCGACTATGGTTCGGCGATACATAACTCTCTGAGATGGTCCCTCAGTACGGCCATCGACCACTAAAACCGCCGCTTGGCTCGGTGCTCGGCCTCCTCAGTCAACCGCTCTGCATCCTCCAGATGCGCGTGAGCCTGCCAGCCATCTTCAAGCTTCTTCAGAGCACGCTCCAAGTCAGCAAAAGCATGGATGACTTTGTCGGCCTCCTGCACAACTAGCTCATTACCCATACGGGAGGCCTCAAGTTCAGGTTCTAAGAAAGCCAATTTCTTCTGGAGCTCGAGGATCTGCTCCTTCGTGTTGATTATCCCGCGAGAGGCTGTCGCTTCCCGAGCAATGCAATCCTCTCCCCGGTAGCTCAACTGATCATACTGTAGAGACAGATCGTGGAGGTCCTTTATTATAATCGGCTTGAACGCATCTCGTACAGCCCTTACCTTCTCTATGGCAGTGATGAGGATGGCCCTCTCCTGATCTATTGCCGAAGACAGATCGACTTGCCCCAGTACTTGAAACTGGGCCACAAGCTGATCCGCCTCTAGCAATTTGGCCTCCAGCAGCTCATCTATCCCTGCCCCACCTGGAAGGGTTCTAAGGATTTCAATCTGGCCCCGGGCGCATTGACGGGCCAAGGCAAAAGAGGTCCCACTCTCCCCCGCAGCCTCAACTCCTCGCCTTAGGTGATGGTAAAAACTGTCAACTACATCCTTTGACGATTCATCCAGAACTTCTGCAAAAGACGGCGTCAAAGGAAGAGTAGCCGACAGTATCGAAGAAGATGCACCGAAACTTGCTACCCCTGCCACAAGGGAAACAAATTTCGAGCAAAAGGACGCTTGAATAGCGGCCAATTCCTCCTCTGCAGCCCGAAGGATTTGAAGACTCGGCAGGGCAGAGAGGTCAACCTCCGGAGCCACATGAACAGAGGAGGATGCAGGGACCAGTTCTCCCCGCCCCGGCAGTTCTGTCTTCTGCTCTCCCGAACTCAATTCAGCGGGAGGTCCCTCAATGTAAGCTGGAGGAGGAGGAGGCATATTCTCTTCCACCAGGTCCCCTCCGACGAACTTTTCCCTGATAATGTCCGTTGTTGGCAGTAAAGGAGCAGGACCTGTATGTCCGAAGCAACCATCAATCAGCTTAACCCGAAGGATGTGATGATAGAGCGAATAAACCTCCTCACTAATCAAGACTTCCCTTATCTTACCAGGGGGAGTTGCTGAGGCTGAGGTTCGCTCACAGCCGCCGTAGCCCCTTCATCAGCAATATCCGAGTCGAATACAGTTGGTTCCTCTGTCCTAGCGTCCCCGGAAGTAGATACAACTGGATTAGCGTCACCCGACTGAAATTCAGCAGTCTCGAGGACGGGTTCAGCATAAACTACGTCGTCCTGGGTTGGGACGTCGACAACTGGAGGAACCTCAGCCGTCGCTGGAAGAATACCGACGGCAATAATCCTGGCACTCATATCTCTAACTAGAGTAGTTAGAGCCGGGTCGACTTCAGAGGCAGCAGCCGGCTCTGGAAAGTCCCCTTCTCCTGACTCCTACAGAGAAAAGAAAAATGATTAGGTCTTAGTTCGGGAAAAAGAAGAACTAAAGAAGAAAATGGATACAATTCGATTCACCTCCGAAATGGCGTCAACATTATCGCATTTCTCCCTAACGAGCAGCCCGCGAGGCTTAACTGCAGCCCATTTTTGGGAGTAAGTTATGCCATCCGCGGACCTGCTTCGCTTACGGAAAGGACCAGGCACGATATGCGGCTGATCCACCACCACCTCATCTGTAGGAGGGAGAGCGTTATCGAGAGCATGCTCGTCGTCCTCTTCATCCGCGTTGGTGGACTCCGAGTCCGGCATATCGACCGTGTTCTCCCTTCTCTTCCTCGCCTTAGACCGCTTGGGTTTTTTCTCTAAGTCGGTACCAACAATGAAGCTGGTACTCGGGTCAAAACCAACAGGAGGCTTGTTCGCCATGACGTGGTAGAGAGCCGCCAAATACAAGATCTCTCCTGACTCCCTAGCATCAGGAACTAAGAAGCTAGTACGGGTGTGAACCGTATTATAATAGTGCCAGGCCCTGATGCCATCAAGGATGCTGCCTTCAAAACCTAGACAAGAGCTGGGACTGTCCAAAAAAAGCTGACTATACCTGAACCGTCGGGAGAACCTACTGGGCAAGTAAGGCTCCAAGTAGACAACGTTGCGGTTGCGGTATACCAGGTTGAAAGGGCGAATGTTGTGCAACCAAAGGAGCATCTTGCCGTCTAAGAAGTAGGGAGGCCCAATACCATCCAGATGTACGGCTCTCACTTCCTCAGCAGTAAATCGAGGAACAGATACGAAAAAAATGTATCTGTCCACTCTCGACAGCGCCATCCGACAGGCGCACATAGTTTCACAATCCCATAGCATACGACGATATTGGAAGATGAAGGCGTCATCAGCAGTTACGCCATCTTCGGGGCCAGGCCTCATTAAAGACCGACAATGCATCAGCAACCACCCCATCAAATAGTGATAAGGCAGTTCAACGCGTTTAAAGTCCCTCGTCACGTCACGGGCGATGACCTTGGACGCAAAAGTACGAAGGCCACGGTGTATACTGCACACCATGGCCGGGAAAAGAGCTAGTCTGACCCCGAAGACCAGTTTCACAGCAGGGAGGATGAAATTATGGCTGATTCTCTCAATGGAACCAGCCCTTCCTGAGACTACGCAATTCTGTAGCCACAACATCAAGAATCTGACCAGAATAGCCTTCTCGGACAACGGCTGAGTGGCTTGATAGAAATAAGCAAAAGAGTCAGATTGACTCCCGAACCTGTCACCGGTGGTTCTTACCCTCTTGGCGGTCGATACTTAGTCCTGTACCTCCTCCCGAGTGCGAGGACTTTGGGGAGGAACCCGGCCTGAGGCACCGAGCTTAAAATGATAAGAGAGCCAGGCCTTTGTGTGAGGAAGGTTCCCTTCCGAGCTGTCGTTCTTTTTCTTCGACAGCTGCTGGCACGTGCTGTGATGACACAGTAGTTCCCGGTAGACGGCAACGAAGCCCGGGAACCTCTCCTGCAATTCCTCGAATTCCTCATTCGTAGGAGTGTACACTTCAAAGACCTCATCTCCCCAAGACAGCTTGGAGACGTCATGCATCTTGTGGAGAGCAAGCCCCATCTCCCCTACGGGCGTAAAGAAGGTCCCCGTGCGGCGGTTATACATCTCCAGCAGGGCCATGAAAAATTTCTTTTTTATGGGCAAGCCGTGGCTGGTACCCCGAATTGCATGGTAGAGTCCAATCTCGCGCAGGAGAGTCTCATATTCCCGTGCGATCCACATAGACAGGTTGGTCCACGAAGAGATGGGGTGTGCCTAACTCGGTAGCGACAACCGGCCAATCAAATAGGACCCCTTCCGAGCAAGCTGGTTCAGGAAAGTGTCAGCTTCAGAGAAATTGTAGTTGGGACCCTGTACATTCAAGAAATTTTACGGTACCAACCCCATCACGTAGCGGCTGACCGGTACCCTGCCCGTGTGCACTGACCACAGGTTATTGTTGTAGTGAATTTCGCCCACAAACATCCCGTTTTGGGTCAGAGTCAAGGAATCCTCTATCTTTCTGTCCATCGGGTGCATGTTAAACCAAGACAGTAAAAAATGACGCTCCGTCTGAGGGATATGGATCGCCATCTCGTTGGAAGTAAAACTCTAACTCTTAGATATGTCCAAAAATTGGAAGTTCTTTACAGTTAGGGCGTCCCTGAAGAGGAACGCAGGCTTCAAGTTTTTGCCCCCCAGCAGCCCTGAGTTCATCATCCCCGAGATAAAGAAGAAGGACTACTTTTTAATGTCTCCCAGCCTCTCCACAGGTTCGTCTTTTGAAAGCTGGTTCACCACATACTCGACTATGTGGTCGTACCTATAGCCCACAGCAGATTGGGCGCGACCCACCAAAGGTTCTCCCGCAGCTTTAACTGGCAAATTTACTGAAAAAAGGACAAAAGAAACAAAGTCAGGAGATGGACAGAAAACATTTAAAAGAGTTCATGCGGCTCTGTTTGGACGGGTCCTTATGCGGCTCAGTTTTAACGGAGTTCATGCAGCTCTGTTTTGGTGGGTCCTTATGCGGCTCAGTTTTAAAAGCGTTCATGTAGCTCTGTTTGGACGGGTCCTTATGTGGCTCAGTTTAAAGGAGTTCATGCAGCTCTATTTCAGCGGGTCCTTATGTGGCTAGGTTTTTACAGAATTCATGCAGCTCTATTGTGATGGGTTCTTATGCGGTTCTGTTCAAGGGACTTCATGCGGCCCTGTTCATCAGGAGCTCATGCGGTTCTGTTCAGTGGGATTTAATGCGGTCCAGTTTTAAAGGGGTCTTATGCGGCCCAGTTTAAATAAGCTTATGCGGCTCTGATTTGATGGGATCTTATGCGGCACAGTTCGAGGGAGCTTATGCGGCCCTGTTCAAAGGGAGCTTATGCGGCCCAGTTTGCAAAGTGCTTATGCGGCCACAAGACGACTCTCATGTGGCTCGGACATGGGGCATACCCCCATACGGCTCGGACAGAAGATGTACATGTGGCACCTGCAGTATAGTATGCGAATTCATCACAATGAATTTGAACAGTTCAATGAAGACGAAGAAGGCCCACGCATAAAATATGCTATGTAGCCATGATGGTTAAGGTTTTGAGTTCATACAATTTCTTCCAATATCCTTACTAGCAATGACGGGGTGGACGTCGGGATGAACTGCGGGCGCCTCAGTCGACGAGGAAGCGATTCATTTATCCTTCGCTGCGGCGCTAGAGAAAGCTTTGGGAGCCATCGGTGATTGAAGGAGAAGACGACGACAACTAGGGCAAGAAAGGCTTGAACAAGAGAAGAAAGTAAAGAGTCTATTTCTAAAAATTACTCATATTTATAGGCGACCAGGGGGCTCGTAGACCGATGGACGCTTCGAACCATGTGCTGCCTAGAAGACAAAACTGACTCCTAGGATTTTATCCGCTCCCATGCAAAAAAGAGTGCTCAAAATCATCAAGGCAATCTAAAATATTTAATACCGACTCTTGGGATCCTACCCAAAAGACGGATTTAAATCAAAACAAATCAAGAGAAATCAATGAAACACCTACGTGGCACAGGATCAGTATGCGGCCAGAGTAGTCCATACGGCCAGAACATCCTATGTGGCTAGAGGAGTCTATGCGATAAGAAGAGCTTATGCAGACATAGCCATGCTTCTTATTCAAAGAATTTCAATTTTAAAAATTGAAAACTTTGAAGGGGGTCTTGTAGAAGCATGAAAAAGGACAGGAAAGTCCATGCGGCTCAAAACAGAGGGAGTCTCATGCGCCTCAAAAGTCCCTTAGAGCTTCATGCGGCTGAAACATCCTTTAGAGCTTCATACGGCTCAAAAGTCCCTTAGAGCCTCATGCGGCTCAAAAAACCCTTAGAGCTTTATGCAGCTAGAAAGTCCCCGATAGCTCCATACGGTTCGGAGGAAGCCACGTAGCCCTTTGCGATTCAAAAATAGGCCTCTACAGATGGCCATAACTGCTCTGTGCAGCTGGCTCATTAAATGTTCTGACGCAATACGGCAGCTCTGACACAAAAGATTGACAGCTCTAACATAAAGGTAAAATGATGACTCTGACATAATAACGTGCTCCTAGACAGACGAGAAAAATCTTTACAGTTGGCACGATCCACCATTTCCAAAGCTCTTTATGCGGATCATTTAAAGGAGCTCATGCGGCTCAGTTTTAACGGAGTTCATGCGGCTCTGTTCTGATGGGTCCTCATGCGGCTCTGTCCCAATGGGACTTCATGCGGCCCAGTTTACAAGGGTCTTATACGGTTCTGTTCAAAGGGACTTCATGCGGCCCAGTTTACAAAGAGGCTTATGTGGCTCTGTTCAATGGGACTTCATGCGGCTCAGTTCATCAGGAGCTCATACGGTTCTGTTCAGTGGGACTTCATACGGTCCAGATTATAAGAGGCTTTTATGGTTCTGTTCGATGGGACTTCATGCAGCTCAGTTCATCAGGAGCTCATGGGTTCTGTTCAGTGGGACTTTATGCGGTCCAGTTTACAAGGAGCTTATGCGGTCCTGTTCAGTGGGACTTCATGCGGACCAGTTCACCAGGAGCTCATGCGGCTCAGTCATGCGGCTTGTCACAAAAATGGTCTAATCTCAACAACACAGATTTATTACAATCATCATAACTGCCCAGATCGATTTCCAACAAATAATGCAGATTTATTGCAATCATCATAACAGCCCAGATTGATTTCCAACAAACAAGATCAAGGCTAATCTTAACCAATCCCCAACTGTCCGCTTTTCAAGGAGCAATTACTGCACACCCTACTTATCACAAAGCCCTATAAATAACAGGGGATTATTCTTTTACAAAAAAAGACACAGAGTTATACGCACAGAGCCCGAACAGAGAGACTAGCAACCCCCGCACACACAAAGAGCATTTCTTCCCCGGCGCCGAAGCTGCGTTCGATCGTCCAAGGAGTAAGGCAGAGTTGTTGTCACTCTCCCGAGCCACTACCGACACCCTCCAAAAAAAGTAAATAATTATACTTAGATTATTTTTCCTCGGTTTTGTTCCTGGGCTCTCTTTGTACGAGCGAGTTTGTATTGTGAAGTAAAAGTCTAGTCCTCACATAAAACTGTTCTGTTCTTTTATAATCAATGGCAAACAAGCCCTTTGGGTGTATAGGATTCCTCCAGCACTTAGTTTTTTTCTACAGATTCTGAGTCTTGCTTTCTCTTCTATCCTTGCAGTTAACATGTTTGTCCCGGAACTTAGTGGAATCCCTTTCGGCTCTGCTTGCCAAGTCCTCGGTACAACCCTCATAACCAACATGGTCAGTAAGGTTCAGGCCAAGATCATTCATAACCAACCTACAGAATGGACGTTCGCCATACTTGAACAGGACAAGACCTTCCTAAAGCAGATGATTAACGATGAGAAGCTCTTGCTCGGAGGGGCAAGTCATTTCAAGAAGCCTTACTTCCTGTTCAGGGACAGTGTGGGGTTCGAAGATGGTGAGACGATATGCTTGAGAAGCCCACTGGTGGTTAGGCTGAACAATCTGAGGATATAGCTATCGTTGATGGAGCGTCAGTATCCTTAGTCTGCATTCACTGTCTTAGCCGTGCGGCGACAGATGAAATGGAAGCTAACCTCTGAGCTCCCCGAGGTCGTCTACGGAAGAATACAGTTCAACTTAGGAGATCAGAAGAAGGACACTTTTAAGTGTGTTAGGGGCTCTACATCTTACTCCACGAGGGGGCGACAACCTGGTGCCATAATAAACGACATCCCGACTGACCTCCACCCTTATGCTGCCGACATATTTTGCAACCTAATGATGTCGGAGGAAGTGTCGTATCCCGTAGGGAAGATACGGATGGAAGGCTGGAGGTATCCAATTTTATTTTGGAACAACCTGACTAACTAGGTTCTTTCCACGTATGAAGCCACCCTAAAGACTGCTGACCTTTTCTATGCTATTCGGGCCACCCAATATAGCGTAAAGATCAACTGGCCATTTGTCTCCTTGGTGGAGTTATACAACCTTCAGACTCGTACTTTCTTTACTCCGGGCGGGGAGATGGGATTGGCTCTCCATGAGATGCAGGAAGTGTCAAAGCTTCCTTGGGGCACAAAGCCGTATGAAGAGTACGTGCCTTGTGATGAGGACCTCCGAGACCTGGAGAATAAAAACTCCGAGATGATGGATGTATACAAGGAGTTATTCTGCCACCTCCTCATCTGCCATAGGATCAACAAGAAAGGAAGGACCGAGGGGGCAAATCCCCAAACAAGAGCTTGGACGGGCTACGTCTTCGTTCAAGGAGAAGGAGAGGATCCGGCCTCCTTTTTGATTTTAAAACCTATGACCAAGTCCGAGATAGAAGTCCGAATGGCAGATTATGATACAGCGGATGCTGAAGACAGTGATGATCCTGAGGGAAAGTTCCTGATCGGCCACTACTTCCGTCAAGCTGAGTATCCGTTGTCGGAGAAAGCCGTGCTGGTAACTTTTTTGATGATTTGGCTTCGTTACTGTATAGTCCCTAGTGGTTCAGGAACTATTAAAAGGATGAGCCAGAGCATAATACTTCCGGCTGTGATGCTGGTATTCGGATACTGGCTTGCTTTGCTTCCCACGATGGTCTGTGCAACTAAACGGGTCTACAGGATTTTGTTAGAAATGCGGTGACTCCGGACGGCAGAGCCAACTTCGCCCGGACCGAACTTCCGTATCATTTCTTGATGGGGTGGCTGCTGCTGTACTGTCCTATCCTGATAAATGCTGGGCCGACGGTTGACTCTTTGGTGGGAGATGCCTTTCTTCGCAGATTCCGTGACACGGACTGGGCCGTTACTGGTGTACCCGCTTACAGAAGGGCTTTAAGCTTCTTGCAGAACTATGAGTTCTTCAGGGTATCCCCTCCATCCGGCAGCGGTAGTACATGAGATAACTTAGTGGATGAGGGAGTTCATGCCACTAGCTTGACTGCTGGGGCGTTTTACTAGCTTCAGCCTATTAGGCCGTCGCATCTGGTGCTCAGAAATAGGAACCATGCCTATCTGGAGCCATACCTGCCAAGTCGTTTCGTACGGCAGTTTGGCTACAGCAAGCTCCTTTTGGAAAATACTAGCCCACATATGGAATCAATAGGCAGCTTAATTGATGGGGCACGTGCCTGGATATATTACAACACCGGATGCACGGGGGCAATCTTTACTCTGCCCATGGATAAGTGTAGGAACGAAATCGTAAAGCAGAATACTCTAGAGGGGGGTGAATAGAGTAGGCAGCAGAATATTGCTAATTAAAAACTTGTTAGCAGTTAGATCACAGATATAAGAATAATTACAAAAGTAAATGACAGAAATTAAAAGTAATCAGAAGGCAAACGCAAACACCGAGATTTATACTGGTTTCCCTCTTGTGAGGACTAGTCCAGTCGGAAGAACTCTAGCTTCCAGTTGAATCCACTATTGGAAAATTCCGCAAGTTTTCATACGAAGTCCTTGCAACTTCTACAGACGCGAGCTTTGATACGAAGAACTCGACCAACTTCAATTATGAAGAGTTGTATCTTCTATCAAGCCTCTGATTACAATCGCTCTGAAACTTCTAGACCGTACCGTACTGGCAAATCGACTAGAGAATTGTAACTGGCTTGGGATTTGAAAATGAAAGCTTTTTAGAACTCTTTGGAAGAATGTAAGCTTAAGAATAGAAGAGATTGAAAGTGAATTGGTGTTTTGAAATGATCGAAATACTTATCTATTTATAGTTTTTCCAAAGACAAAACTCTGACAGAATTCGGACAGAATTCGGACAGAACTCTTTGTAACAAACCGCAATTGAAGGATGACCAAGTTCAAAAACTAACGTTCCAAATGGCCGAACTCTGGCCGAACTCGGGCCGAACTCGGGCCGAGTTCTGCTGGAGTTCTGCCAGTTCATTTTGAGAAAATAAATTTTAGCTTTTTGAAAAATCTTTCAAAAGCTCTTTGTAAAAAGAATGTTTTTCAAAAGCGTAGGTCATTTGTAAAAGAATAGGATGGTTTTGAAAAATATTTTCGGATAGCCTATTTGCCAGTATGACTCGATGTACAATGTATTCCTAGACTCAATAAAATAAAAAATGACATTGCTTAACAGGAAATACAATTGGAGTGGCAAACGGCTTCAGTCTTGAACATTGTTGATATCCATTGTTGAGCAGTGTCCAAAACGTCGTAGGTAAACATCTGAGTTGACTTGTATTTATATCGAGACAGAGTTTGATCAATTATTAAAATCAGTTTTGACAGTGACCAATGGGCCAACAATCTCCCCCATTTTAATAATTGACAAACCTTGCCGATATAACATCTAAGCTTGGAATCAATTCAAAATAGTAATCAAAAGAAATTGTTCATAACCTGTATTCACAAAAATGTTAGATCTTGTTTCTCCTCCGTTGTTACTAAGCAAAATAATTACAAAAGAGAAAGCTCCCCCGTAATCAATGCATAAGTAACAAACAGTGAAGAAACACAATAAAAACAAATAATCATGACAGGCATGGTATAAACAGTAAATATAGTAAGAGAAATAGATAGACTATAGAAAAACATCACAGGCATGTATTTGTCAAAGGAAGTACTTAATAAAGAATGAAGCAACAAAAGATAGATAGTGCTACCATAAAACTGAAACAAATAAAGTGCTAAATAATAGACTAAGATGCCAAAACTGAGGCATAATCAAAAATCATGTCTATGAATAGTCACATAATAAAGTAAAAGTGCTGATAATAAAAATAAGAGTACTGATAAAATCTTGGAATGTCGGAGCATTTCCAAGTAAACATAAGACAAAAGTAACAGTCTCAAAATCGAACATCTCAAAAATCATCATCATCATCAACATCATCAGCTGCAGCTCCAGCATGTCCAGAAGGACCAGCTCTAGAAGTACCAGTGCCAGAAGTACGAGGAGTGGCGCCAGTATAAAACTCACCGACATAGTCTCGAGGAGGGGCACGAGCAGTACGACACCAATCATAGGCGTTCCTTGGCTAGAACAGAGAGTGGACCGCCTCGTCGTCAATGCGGTAGCCAGAAATAGAAGGGTCTCGAGGTAGAGAGCTAGCAGAATGACCTGCTCAAACCTCAGATCGGCGAAAGAGTTGGCAATCGCCTGGAACCGAGTAACATCACAGAACTCGTGTTCCCTAGAGGTCTCAACATAAAAAGACTACAGATCTGATAAGTGCTGATGAATACCCTCAAATGTCATAGGGTAAGAATGAGGAGGAACAGGTGCTGTGGGAGCAGTAGGAGTAGGTGCAGGAGGAGTAGGTGCAGTAAGTGGAGGAACAGAGGCAATGCTGCGACGAGAGAGTTTGAGAAACTTGGGCTCGGGGTCGACAGCACAAGTAGATTGATCAATATCAAATTTCTAAAAGATGCAAGGAATAAGCATTGCATAAGATAGGTTGCGGTCTCTCCCGCGGCATCTATCCATCATCTGGATGATAGTCTTAGGGACAGAAAAAGGAATCCCCTTAAAAATATAATAAAGAGCAGAAAGCTCAAGTGCAGTGACATCATCTTTAGAAGTGGATTTTAGAAGTAAAGTGGAATAGATGATGCGATGTAATTCATAGTTAAACAAGTTTAAGTTATTAGCCTTGAACTTTCCAGGATGGGCGCATACGGGCGCACAAAGCTCATTCTTGAAACTAACGAGTGTCGAGCCATCGGGAAAATCAAAATCAGTGATGTCATCGAGCGGGACACCTTGGTTTGGGAGATCAAGGATTTCTGCTAACGTTTCATCAGTGAATTCGATATCAATTCCTCCGACATGTGTCCTCGCGGTAAAAGTGTCTAACACGAAATTACAATAGAATAATCTAATGGCATTAGTAGCAATGGGGAATTGTAAGGTGACAAAATGTTATAACCCTAATTCCTCAGAGTAAGGGTGGTGATCCGGAAAGACAGTCCACTTAATCGGCGATCCGATGCAAATAGTATGCATGATAAAATTGGTGTACCACAATAAAACTTGATCGAAAGTTTTAAAGTAAAACTTATCCGACGCACCATCGTCCGATTGGACCGGAGAAAAAAGGCAATCCGTATGCGGATCTGAAGACGATGCCTCTTCACTGGCATTGGTCTTCTTTCTCTTGAAGGGATTGAACTTAGACATTCTTTTCCAAAATTTTTAGAGACCCTACATATTGAAAAGTGGATGAAAGAAGGAATTATACCTTCCAAGATATGGATATGTTGTAGAGGATGACATTCTTCGCACGAATCTAAAGTTTTGACGAGAAACTCCACAAGGATTGGAAGAACAAGGATGGAGAAATTCTAGGGTTTCGGAGGCGCACTGCTGCTGTTATGAGGATGTGGGGAAGAATGAAGAAGAAGGAAGCCTCGGGTTGGTACTGGTATATATATATACCCAGCCGAACTCTGGCCGAATTTGGACCAAACTCGGGCCGAATTCGCCAAGGGTTGCCTGGCTATATATATATATATATATATATATATATATATATATATATATATATATATATATATATATATATATAAACATATAAACAATTCAAATGAGGCCACATTCTTTTTCATTAATTCGTTTCAAATGCTTAATTCAAAGTTTAGTAATTTTAAATCTCAAAGTAATATAATTAATATTATTTTATAAATTAATATTCTTTACTCAGCATCTGTCTCAGATTAGCTGTAGGAGTACTGTCCCAGCTAACGGAGGTTCACCGGGGAACTCTTAAATACCGCTTCGCTTCGACCATAGTCGTGGTGACAAACAGACTCTTTTTGGGCTTGTCTCAAAAACAGTTTTTGAGTATCGAATAAATAATTAATAAAACAAAATTAATTAATATTATTGATATCTAAAATTCCTAATTCTCGACGTAAATAATTGAAACAATCTTCCGCTAAAGGTTTTGTGAGTATGTCAGCTAATTGATTCTGTGTGTCTATGTATACAAGGTCTATATCTCCATTTTGTTGATGATCTCTAAGAAAATGATGTCGAATCTCGATATGTTTAGTACGAGAATGACATACTGGATTCTTAGTCAAATTAATAGAACTAGTGTTGTTACAGAAAATAGGTATGTGTGTAAAATACAATCCATAGTCTTCTAAGGTTTGTTTCATCCACAAAATTTGTGCACAACAACGTCCTGCGGTGATATACTCAGCCTCGGTTGTTGATAATGCAACAGAATTTTACTTTTTACTAAACTAAGAGACTAGAGCTTTTCTTAGGAAATGACATGTGTCGCTAGTGCTTTTTGTATCTACTTTGCATCCAGCAAAATCAGCATCGGAATAACCAGTTAGGTCAAATGACGTAGTTTTGGGATACCATAAGCTGACAGAAGAAGTGCCTTTAAGGTATCGAAAGATACGCTTAACTGCGCACAAATGTGATTCCTTAGGATTAGCTTGAAAGCGAGCACATAAACAAATACTAAACATTATGTCTGGTCGACTAGCAGTTAAATATAGTAAGCTACCGATCATACCTCGATACTTACGTATATCAACAGGTTTGCCTTGTTCATCAATATCAAGCTTGGTTGAAGTCGCCATTGGAGTGCTAAGTGGTTTTGCTGTTTCCATGTTGAACTTCTTCAATAGATATTTTGTGTACTTTGCTTGATTTATGAACGTCCCATTGTTGGTTTGTTTGATTTGCAGTCCGAGAAAGAATTTCAGCACTCCCATCATGCTCATCTCAAACTCATTCTGCATACACTTTGAAAATTCTTGACAAAGAGAATCATCAGTAGATCCAAAGATAATATCATCTATATAGACTTAAATCAAAAGAATATTATTATTCAAAGACTTTATAAACAAAGTAGTGTCAACCTTTTCCTTTGAAAAATCGTTATCAAGTAGAAAAGTGCTTAGACGATCGTACCAAGCACGAAGGGCTTGTTTCAAACCGTATAAAGCTTTCTTCAACTTGAAAACATATTCAGAAAATTTGAAATCAGTAAAACCGGGTGGTTGAGCTACATAAACCTCTTCTTTTATAAAACTATTTAAAAATGCGCTTTTGACATCCATTTGAAATAACTTAAAATTATGAAAACATGCAAATGCACATAACATGCGAATGGATTCTAATCTCGCAACTGGGGCATAAATCTCATCGTAGTCGATACCTTCTTCCTGATTGTATCCTTGAGCTACGAGTCGAGCCTTATTATGAGTCACTAATCCATTCTCGTTTAGTTTATTTCGGAATACCATCGGGTGCCAATGACCGGATGATCAATAGGCTTGGGAACAAGTTCCCAAACTTGATTCTGTTCGAATTGGTTTAATTCCTCTTGCATAGCATCTAACCAAAAATTATCACTACATGCTTCATCAATATTTTTGGGTTCAAACTGCGAGACAAAAGGAACACAAGAAGCTATATCTTTATTAAAGGAACGAGTACTTACACCCTTGGTAATCTCACCAATTACCAAGTCCTTTGGATGACTAGCCAAGAATCTCATCTCTTTTGGTGTAGTCTCAGGATTGCTAGTTCCGGCTTCTTTGCTTGGAGGTTCATCTGATGCCTGATGTAATGGTTCTGCATCTTTGTGTGAAGGTTTTGTAGTAGCTGTACTTGGTGCGATTATGTCTTCATTGTCATCATTGTCTAACTATTGATTAAACTCATCAAACTTGACGTTGATAGATTCTTCAATGATCATGGTCCTTTTTTTGAAGACTCTATATCCTTTGCTCTTTGCTGCATAACCTAAAAATATACCTTCATCGGCCTTTTCATCAAATTAACTTAAATTATCTTTGGTATTAAGAATAGAACATTTACAGCCAAAGATTTTGAAATAAGAAACATTTGGTGTTCTATCAAACCATAATTCATAGGGAGTCTTCTTCGATATAGGTCATTAGAACCCTATTGAGAATATAGCAAACTGTATTTACAGCTTCAGCCCATAAATATCTAGGTAGACTAAACTGGTTTAACATAGCTCTAGCCATTTCAGATAGAGTTCTGTTCTTACGTTCCACAACTCCATTTTGTTGTGGAGTCCTAGGGCAAGAGAATTCGTGCAGATAACCGTGTGTGTCACAAAATTGCTTGAATTCTGTATTCTCAAATTTGCCGCCATGATCACTATGAATGCGAGTAATCATGAACCCTTTTTCATTCTGTACTTTCTTGCAAAAGGTGACGAATTCTGATAATGTATCATTCTTGCGTGCAAGAAAATAAACCCATGTATATCTAGAGAAGTCATCTATAATGACAAATGCATACAACTTACCACCTAGACTAGCAATTCTGCTGGGTCCAAATAAGTCCATATGCAACAATTGTAAAGGTCTAGTGGTACTTACAGCTTTCATGGATTTGAATGCTGATTTAGTAGCTTTATTCTTTTCATATTCACTACATGCCGTATCCTTCTTGAAAGAAATATCCGGTAAGCTGCGTACCAACTTCTTCGTAGATAATCTTGAAATTGTATCCATGTTTGCATGACCGAGTCTCATATGCCATAGTTGACTCTCAATACTTTTGGCCATCAAACATCTACCTGCTATGTTAGCATCTTCTAACAAATAGAATACATATATTATCTTCCCTAATACCTTCAAATATAGTACTGCCAGTTGAACTATCAATAATAGTACATTTATCTTTTACGAAGTTAATGCCATAACCGTGATCAGCTAAATGGCTTATGCTGAGCAGATTATATTTTAACTCGGTAACAAGACAAACATCTTTAATCACTGGATAGGGAGCCTTAGTAATGTCACCGATACCGATTATGTACCCTCTCAAGTTATTATCGAAGGAGACGTATCCTTCTTTATTCCTCTTCGACAGTGTTGCAAATAATGAAGCGTCACCGATCATGTGCCGTGAGCAACCGCTGTCGAGGATCCATTTGCACCTAGCATGTGAAGGGTGTCCCACCTACAAAACAATTTGCAGATGAAACTTTTGGTACCCATTTCTTGTAGGGTCCTGACTGGTTAGTTTTCAGTATCTATGCATAAACATTTAAATCTACTAACTTCCTGATTCGACATGGAGAAGATATATGACCAATGAGGCCACAATAATGACATTTAGCATGTTGAGTGTTGAAAGTAGTGTGAGGTGCATGCTTGGTAGGTTTTGGTTTTCTAGTATAGAAGAATGCATGCCTATTAGTCTTCTTGGGCATAGTCTTGGTATGGTTTGGTCTGATAGTGTTGGGCGTGTTCCGATGATTCGGTAATTGACACGTGTTAGAATAGGAAGCAGCAACTTCAGGCCGTTTTTCTAAACTAATTTCCAACTTTTTGGAAGTGTCATATAATCTAGTATAATCAGATGTGAGTGATTCTAATCTGACCTGTGCACACTGGAGACTCTTTTTCTTCTTAGATAGGCCTTCCTTTAACTTGATAATAGTTTGGTCTTTTTCTTCGGATAACTTAACAGTCTCGTGTAACAACAATTTAATAGAAGAAAGCTCACCAGACTCATTTGAAGAGTCATTATCTCTAACCTGATCTAGTAGGTCGGTAAGTCTTCCTATTTCATCTTTGTACTCTTTGAGTACTTTCTTAGAGGTTTCATATTTACTATGCAATTTCCTGTAATCAACTAACAGTTCACTGAAAGCCTCTCCTAGTTGCTCAAAGGTAAAATCATCATAAGGATCAAATAGAGGATTAGTGATTACCTGATCGCAAGCCATCAAGCACACATTTGCAGCGTCATCTGATTGTTCATCTTCTGAGTCGCTGGCTTCACTTTCATGCCATATGCTTTTGTTGGCATACTTTCTTGATGTCGATTTCTTCAGGTAGCCTTTGTCATATTTGCTGTTTTTCTTTGATGATGATGTTGATGGACAATCTTTCTTCATGTGTACTTTCTTCTTGCATCCGTAGCAAATATTATCTTCCTTATTGTTGTTGTTGCTATCCTTTGTTCTCCTGTTAAATCTCATGAACTTCTTGAACTTTCTTACCAGAAGAGCTTGATCTTCAGAGTCGGAGTCGCTGTCATCGGAATCATCTTCGATGGTTTTTCTATGTTGAGCCTTGAGAGCGATCGTCTTCTCTGACTTCTCCTTTGGTGTAGCATCTTCAAAGTCTTAAAGTTCTAACTCGTGAGTGAGTAGCTTACCCATGAGTCTTTCTAGAGACATTGTTGAGAGGTCGTTCTCTTCAATGATTGATGTAGCCTTTGGAATCCAGTTCTTTGTAAGGGCTCGTAGAAGTTTACGAATCTTCTCATGGTTACTGTAATCCTTGTCTAGTGAGGACAGAGGATTTATAATATCCAAGAATCTTGTAAACATCTGAGTGACTGATTCACTAGGCTTCATTTTGAACGCCTCATACTCCTGAGTAAGTCTGCTGATTCTTGTCTCCTTGACTTGTGTTGTTCCTTCGTGGGTTACTTCGAGAAGTTTTCACACTTCGTTTGATGTTGTGCAAGTAGACACCCTGTTGAATTCAGTTCTGTCTAAAGCACAAAATAAAGCGTTAATAGCACGTGCGTCAAGACTGACCTTTTTTTTTTCTTCTTCTGTATATTTGTCATGGGGTTTTTCAACTAAAACACCATCAATATTAATACGAGATGGCTTTTTATAGCCATCAATAACTACAGACCATAAGTCAAAATCAAGAGATTTCAGAAAAAAACTCATATGTATTTTCCAATAAGTGTAGTTTGTGCCGTCAAACAGTGGAGGTCTGTTTGTGGCTTGGCCTTCACTTGTGAATTTTACAGTTGCCATGTGTAATGCTGTGATCTATAAACAATTGAATATAACTGTAATTTTACCTTGCTTTATCTGTATAACCTGCTCTGATACCAATTGTAGGAACGGAATCGTAAAGCAGAATACTCTAGAGGGAGGGTGAATAGAGTAGGCAGTGGAATATTGCTAATTAAAAACTTGTTAGCAGTTAGATCACAAATATAAGAATAATCACAAAAGTAAATGACAGAAATTAAAAGTGATCAGAAGGCAAACGCAAACACCGAGATTTATACTGGTTTCCCTCTTGTGAGGACTAGTCCAGTCGGAAGAACTCTTGCTTCCAGTTGAATCCACTATTGGAAAATCCCATAAGTTTTCATACGAAGTCCTTGTAACTTCTACAGACGCGAGCTTTGATACGAAGAAATCGACCAACTTCAATTATGAAGAGTTGTATCTTCTATTAAGCCTCTGATTACAATCGCTCTGAAACTTCTAGACCGTACCGTATTGGCAAATCGACTAGAAGATTGTAACTGGCTTGGGATTTGAAAATAAAAGCTTTTTAGAACTCTTTGGAAGAATTTAAGCTTAAGAAGAGAAGAGATTGAAAGTGAATTGGTATTTTGAAATGATCGAAATACTTTTCTATTTATAGTTTTTCTAAAGATAGAACTCTGACAGAATTCGGGCAGAATTCGAACAGAACTCTTTGTAACAAACCGCAATTGAAGGATGACCAAGTTCAAAAACCAACGTTCACTAACGTTCCAAATGGCTGAACTCTGGCCGAACTCTGGCCGATCTTGGGCCGAGTTCTGCTGGGGTTCTGCTAGTTCATTTTGAGAAAATAAATTTTGGCTTCTTGAAAAAATCCTTCAGAGGCTCTTTGTAAAAAGAATGTTTTTCAAAAACGTAGGTCATTTGTAAAAGAATAGGATGGTTTTGAAAAACGTTTTCGAATAGCCTATTTGCTAGTACGACTCGGTGTACAATGTATTCCTAGACTCAATAAAATGAAAAATTACATTGCTTAACAGGAAATACATTTGGAGTGGCAAACGGCTTCAGTCTTGAACATTGTTGATATCCATTGTTGAGTAGTGTCCAAAATGTCGTAGGTAAACATCTGAGTTGACTTGTATTTATATCGAGACAGAGTTTAATCAATTATTAAAATCAGGTTTGATCATGACCAATGGGCCAACAATAAGACCGAGACTCACCTGTGCAATGCTGCCACCAAGTTTTATGTTCAGATCAATACCCTTTATCCCCGGTATGATCGTGAACAAAGTTTGATATTGGGGACTCGGTTTGGCCCCTTCTACGAAACGTGCCCAAAAGGCGTCGAAGGACCGTAAAAAGGAGAGCGCTGCTCCAGCTGTGAAGCCAGATGCAGCACCACGGCCGAGGGCTATCCTTAGGGAGTCGACAGTGCCTCTAAAGGAGGATACGAAAGATGAATCTGCTCTTCCCAATCCTCCTCAGAAGAGAACAGCTTCAAGTGAATTGGCCCAGGAGCCAACTTTTAAGAGAAAGAAGAAGACTGTTGCCTTAAGGAGAGCCAAGGAAGTGGGTGCTGGCTAACCTCTCTTGGGAAGGTCTTTCTGGTAAACTGGAAGAAGTGGAACGGCGTCGCGGGCCATTACCATTCGGGAGGTAGATCCCTTCATAGACTCCATAGCCATTTTGGTCAAGCCATTAGAAGCTTTCTCACCCTTGTGTTTGCCCTTTGCACAGGACCCTGAAGTTGCCGCTGAGACCGGTGCCTCCTCATCTGAGGAAGTGGACGTGGCAATAGTGTCCCCTCCACGTTCGGCCTTCCCCAGTCAAAGAGGCTGAATGAAAGGATGATCAGGGCGAATGCCCAGTTTATGGTGGCGACCAGAGAGCTAGTCCTTCTTTCAATATCTCCTTGGGGGCGATGTCTGAAATCGGGGCCATAATAAAAGAGTTGGACGAGAATCAAGACCAATCGGCTCACCCTCCTGCGGGTACGTTATCTTTGTACCTCTCTTCGGATGAAATTTTTTGACTTTGATTTTACATGCTCCTCGTGAGGCTGACTGCCATTGTATATTCCCTTGTAGACAAGGAGAAGGAACCACTCATAGAGATAGCCCATGGTACTAGAGGAGAAAAAGAGGTTATCCCTGGCTTCTCTGAATTTGCTGGTGCAAAGTGATCTGTTAGTGAGCCGGCATCGGCTGCAGAAGGAGAGGTTAAACAGCCTACTGAGGGGGCTGTTGCTGAATCTGCACCCGGTCCAGCTGTGGCCATGGAAGATACCCAGCCAGATGCTATTCGAGGCCTTGATATTATTCTTCTTGAACAGCCTGGGCCTGCTCTCGGTTTCCCTGAAGCCAAGACCGATGACTTGTCCCAAGTTGGCGCTGAGCATGCCGAAGGTACGAAATTATAACTCTTTCGCATTTCTCTCTTTTGGTTACTGATACATATATTGTTTTCTTGTCATTTTAGGCTTCTTGTCAAGCATCTCTTCCTGGAGCGGAAGATCCTCATCAAGATTACTTCCCGATGACATCCTTCGAAGACGACGAGATGGCCCAGGAAGTTGTCAAAGCTTTCTATTCTGTCCTGAAAGTAAAGCTTCCTGGAGTTCTGAATCGAAATGCCGCCTTTGGCCCTGTGAAGGCTGTTACTGAATACCAAGTGGCGGCCCTTCAGAGCATCGTCGGCTGTGAAGAGCGGGCTAATGCTCTAAGGAGGGTTCTGAATGATCTAGAGGGTCAGGCTGATGCTATCTTGATCACAGCAACTTTTTTTTTCTTTACGAAATCTCGTATCAGGTGGTACTTGCGCTCAATGTGTTTGCCTGTCTTATGGGCTCGTGGTTCCTTCGAGTTTGCAACTGCACCACTATTATCACAATAAAGTATAATAGACTTAGGCAAACTAGGTACCACATCCAAGTCTAACAGAAAGTTTCTGAGCCAAACTGCTTCTTTGGCTTCCTCAGAGGCTGCCACATACTCGGCTTCCATGGTGGAATCAGCAATACATTTTTGCTTGATACTCCTCCACACAATGGCTCCACCTCCCAAAGTAAACACATAACCTGAGGTAGATTTCCTGGAATCCCTATCTGACTGAAAATTTGGGTCTGTTTACCCCAAGGGAACTAAACTATCTGCCTGGTAAACTAGCATATACTCTTTAGTCCTTTTCAGGTACTTCAAAATATGCTTTACGGCAGTCCAGTGCTCTTGTCCTGGGTTAGACTGATATCTGCTGACCATGCCTACGGCAAAGCAGATGTCTGGTCTCGTACATAGCATTGCATACATTAAGCTTCCTACTGTTGAAGCATAAGGAACTGCCTTCATGTTCTCTATCTCTTTAGGTGTCCTCGGACACTGCTCCTTTGATAGAGTAATTCCATGTCTAAAAGGTAAAAAACCTTTCTTAGAATTTTGCATACTAAATCGATTTAGTACAGTATCGATATAGGAAGCTTGGGATAAGCCCAACATCCTTTTCTTGCGATCTCGTAGAACTTTGATCCCAAGGATGTCACCTACTTCTCCCAAGTCCTTCATATCAAACTGTTTGGATAACCATACCCTTACATCAGATAATACCTTTACATTATTTCCAATGATCAAGATGTCATCCACATAAAGTACTAGGAACACCACCACGTTTCCGTCATACTTTCTGTATACACATGATTCATCCTAACATTGATCAAATCCATAGGATTTTATCACCTAATCAAAACATATGTTCCAAGATCTGGAAGCTTGCTTAAGTCCATAAATGGACTTTTTGAGCTTACAAACAAGATGCTCCTGGCCCTTTTCAATGAACCCGTCTGGTTGCTTCATATAGATATCTTCCTCAAGACTTCCATTAAGGAAAGCTGTCTTGACATCCATTTGCCAAATCTCATAATCGAGATGAGCTGCAATAGATAAAAGAATCCGAATAGACTTAAGCATGGCTACAGGAGAAAAGGTTTCCTCATAATCGATACCCTCTCTTTGAGTAAAACCTTTTGCTATAAGCCGATCTTTAAAGGTTTCAACCTTACCGTCTGATCCTCTTTTTCTCTTATAGACCCACTTGCATCCAATGGCTTTTACACCAACGGGTGGTTCTACAAGCTCCCAGACCTGATTAGAATCCATAGATTCTATTTCAGATATCATTGCTTTTTGTAAAGACTCTGTATCTTTATCTTGGAGTGCTTCATTGTAGGTACAGGGATCATAATCTTGTTCCTCAGGGACGAAGTTTGACGACTCTCCCAAGAACATATATCTATCAGGTTGTATCACAACCCTCCCACTACGACGAGGCACTATCGGTTGTGGTGTAACATTTGTGACACGTTGTGCAGTTATTTATGGTTCATCCTCTTGTACTGTTGGTACTGAAGTACTTGTTGTCTCACATCTCAGTTCTTCTAGAACAACTCTACTTGTGGGTTTATGGTTCATCACATAGTATTCCTCTAAAAATCGGACATTGGTGCTAACAATGACCTTCTGATCCTTAGGACTATAAAATAAACCTCCTTTCGTTCCTCTTGGATAGCCTACAAACAAGCGTACTTCCGTACGAGATTCCAACTTATCTGTTTTCCCATTCAGCACATGTGCTGGACTACCCCAAATGCGAACATGTTTCAGACTAGGCTTACGCCCAATCTACAGCTCTGTGGGAGTAAGAGGTACTAACTTAGAAGGAACCAAGTTCAAAATATAAGCTGCAGTCTCTAAGTCATATCCCCAAAACGAATATGGCAAATCCGAATAACTCATCATTGATCTAACCATCACCATAAGAGTTCTATTTCTTCTTTCGGCTACACCATTCTGTTGGGGCGTTCCAGGTGCAGTCAATTGGGATGCAATCCCAGCCTCTGATAAATAATTCCTAAACTCTCCAAAGAGGTACTCGCCACCACGATCTTATCGTAATGACTTTATACATTTTCCATGACGTTTCTCCGTTTCAGCCTTGTACTCTTTGAATTTCTCAAAGCACTCAGACTTACGGTGCATCAAATAAATGTATCCATACCTTGAATAATTGTCAATAAATGTGACAAAATATTCAAAGCCACCTCTAGCTTGGATAGTCATGGGTCCACACAAATCAGAATGAACCAATTCCAATACATCTTTGGCCCTATACCCCTTTGCCGTAAAAGGCCTTTTGCTCATTTTACCTTCCAAGCAGGATTCACAGACTGGTAGTGCCTCCACTTCCAATGAACTCAAAGGTCCATCTTCAACCAGTCTTTGAATCCTTCTTAGGTTAATATGCCCCAATCGTAAGTGCCAAAGATATATTTGGTTCATACAAGAAGGTTCTTTTCTCTTATTTAAGTTAGATGACATATTATTCATTTCCATAAGTTGTATTGTGGGTGAAATAGGATTAATGAAATACAAATTATCAACCAATGCACCAGAACAGATAAAATATTTATTCTTTCTAATAATAATATTGTTATTAAAATAAACTGAATATCCATCCTTAACTAACATAGAAACAGAAACTAAATTCCTTCTAAGTGAAGGTGCATAAAGACAATCTCTCAATGTCAAAGACTTATTTCTAACAAAAGATAAAGTAATATCTCCTAATGCAACGACCGATACTTTTGTAGCATCACCCATGAACAAGCATATCTCTCCATCACTGAGCCATCTGGTTTCCTGGAACCCCTGCAATGTATTACAGACATGATTAGTGGCTCCTGTATCTACACACCAGTACTGGTAGATAACACCGCTAAACATGTTTCAACTACTAGTAAATGAGATATACCTTCTTTGTTCTCTTGTTTGAGAAGTGGGCAATCAGTCTTCCAATGTCCTGACCCTTTGCACTTGAAACATTTGCCTTTTGGCTTTTTCACCGTGCCTTGAGGTCCCATGCCCTTCTTTGCTGAGTTTGCCTACTTCTGAATGTTATTCTTCTTCTTACCGCCTTTTGGCTTAGAAGTAGAAGCCTTTTCAGAAACAAAAATATGACCACTCTGCCTAAAGAGAGATTCAGCATCCTGTAGCTCTTTTGCAAGTTCTGCCAAACTATACAACCTTTTGTTCATGTTGTAATTAAGGCAGAAATTGTCAAAACTTTTAGGCAGAGTCCCGAGAATGATATCGACCTGGGTTTTCCTATCGATTTCAGCTCCAAGGATCTCCATCTCATTTAGATGACCCATCATCTTGAGAACATGATCCCTTGTTGGTGTACCCTCAGCTATTTTTGTATTCATCAAACATTTCATAGCAAACTGCCTAGCTGCTCTACTCTGATATCCGAAGAGTTCCTTAAGGTTATACATTATGTCATAAGCTGTGGCCATGGCCTGATGCTGATGTTGCAGTACATTTGACATAGATGCCAGAATGTAACACCGCGCCATCTCATCTGCCTTTTTCCACTTCTTATAAGCCTCTTTGACCTCTTCATCAGAGTTAGCATCAGGCTTAGGTGGGCATTCCTCAACAAGTACATATTTGTACTCCTCAACAGTCAGAACAATGTCCAAATTACGTTTCCAGTCAATATAATTAGGTCCAGTAAGTTTGTTTTCTTTAAGAATCACCATAAGTGGACTGAAAGAACCCATTTTTGAAATCCTGAGAATCACATAAATAAAATTATGTAGGACAAAAAAAACTTTTTGAATTAACTAAATATTGATTCCCTCAAAACAGTAATAAGAAATTCACCAACACCTTGAACACCATGAATTTAGTATGCCACGATAGTGTGGACGTATACAAATTTAACTTTATTCAAGTAGATTTTTCTTATTAATTTTACTATCATGTCAATATAACTTTATGACAAATAAAATTAATATGCTGGTCTTGCTCTGGTCATACAAATAATAGCAGTGACTCCGATGGGGAGGATACCATTATTTGTATCTAAGTGTATACCATTACTTAATACTAAGTCCATTACCTTGTAATGAGTTCCTTCAGATGGAGAAGTGAACACATACTAGGTAACTTTATACAATTATTCCTAAGGAAGTTTATACTGGTGATCCATAATTATACTCATCCGATATGGAGGAAAGCACTAAAGCCAACACGCAAGTATAATTACATCACCTACAAACCAGTAATGGAGACCATAGGATTTATACTAAATAAAAATCCTCTCCCACTTAGTTATTTAACAATGAGGGTTTTTCTACTAGTTGATATTATGTCCATGTTGTCCATTAATGTAGGCTTGGTTTTTCAAAAAACAACCACACAATAATAAACATGCATAATCAGAAAAAGCAAAATGACAAAAATAAGAGAAAATATCCAACTATTATGGTCAACTTTGTTGCTCCGTCCTCAACTATCCGAATCCAAAATCTGGCGCTGCGCAGATCTATACGGTCAGGTCATGGGGTTCGGGGCAGCTCTCCGAATTTTTTTTAGGTTTTGGCTGTCGATTCCTTCATCGAAAATTATCTGTCTGCCTCTGGATTGCTTAAAACCAGCATCTCGTCCGGCGTCAGAAACAGCCACCACCGCCATCACGATTGATCAAAAATAATTAAAATTACATCAATCCTATGCCTCCCGAAGGAGTTCACATATAATCTAGATTGAAAAATTAAATTAATAAGCACGATCAACCCTCGTGATTTTAATTACATCCACAGCAACAACAACATCCACGACATGTCCGTGGTTTAAACAACACAATCAAAAAAATATGCATTGGACCATAATAGTTGGATCTAAGATGCCTGCAAAACCGAGTTAGAACAGATCGACATCTACCGACTATTACATAGCGCAGGTTTTATTGGACAACATGGACGTATCAATCAATACGTAGATCCAAAGTGGCTCTGATACCAATTGATGGAACTGGGGATTCCCAGGACCCTTTCTTTGGTGTGCGTATTGATCGATAGAAAGTTAAACAGATCTAATACGTGTTCTAACCCTTCATAGGCGAAAACTAGGGTTCACGAATTATACCTGCGACGGAAAGAAAACAAGTAATTTTCGGCAATCTCGAGCGGACGACCCCAAGATCTTCTGTACGTATTCCTTCCTCGAGTTGGACGTCGTGTGGGCGACGATCTCCCAACCTTTTCTTCTCCTTGGCAGCACTCTCTTTCTCTCCTTACGTGAATCACGAATTTAGAGAAAATTTTAGATTTCTGATCAGTAATCTGGCGGCCAGAGAATAGAGGATATATATGGGCTACGGCAGGGACCATGAGGAGAAATTAGGGTTAGGCCTCCTAATGGATCTGGATATCCCGTGTTCAGCCCGAACACACAATCCAGGCCCATTAACAATAGCTCGGTCCACTAATGAGCTATTGTTGCACTACCTCCCTAATCCCAAATTATGTTTGTAGGCTCCTTTTATTATATGCTCGTTTGGCTCCCCATGTTAAGATATCGTATGTCCGTCGATCAAATTAAGTTACTGACAACTATATTGATTTGACATCTTTTATCCTTAAGTAGTACCGCTCAACTTTATTTGTCATGTCGGATATAATCCACCTGCAGGGTTTACATGACAATCCTTATGAGCTCCTTAAGAGGACATCATCAACCCGATGTATCGGGACATGGATTCTATTTATAATCAACAGCCCATCATACAAACAATGTTATTACCCAATTCATAGAGATTGTTGATGCATAATGAATCTTACTCTTTTATGAGTCAAAGTAATGCACACTACATATACATGTCCGTTATTATATCCGGATTAAGAGTACAAACATCCATAATAACAGAGGTGTTTGTTCTCTTATGTAGTCAATACAAAGAGGACAACCTCAAGTGGTCCTGTTCAATACACACAAAGTGTACTAGTGTAAACCTATAGTCAAGATAGACTAATACCAGATTACACTACAACCTTTCCAATAGATTGTCCAAGTCCATCTAGGTTGTGAACTATTTATATACTCCATAAGAAACTAATAATATGATCTTCTGTGTGACACCACACACCATATTATCTACAATATAGAATATCAGACATTTGCATTAACACTAGCAACAAATACAATATACAAACATTTGTCCATATGATTCTTATTCAAAATTTAAGAAAATAAGGTTACTACAAAAGTGATGCTTTTAGTATATAACCCTAACACATGGAAGCCCAATTGGCGGGTTTCTTCACATACTGGCTTCGACGATTCGTCGTCCCCGGAGCCAGTACCGTCGATCGCTTCCATCGTGGCGTGCTCTTTGCTGCTGTCCGGTTAGTCTTTGGCTACCGGATGGATCTGCTGTCGGCGATGACCTGCAGAATAAACGTTGGTCTTCGTCTTTATGTTGAATCGATGCTCAAATGGAAGGGCGAGAAGGGGAACTTCCTTCGGCTAGAACTGCCCTATACTTATTTGTTCGGATGGTTACTTCTGCACCATCCGTCATTGATGAACCCTGATATGGGGGCAGTCGGCGGTAGCTATCTGCGAAGATTCTCCCGGGGTAAATGGATATACACCAGTCTGAGAGATTGCAGACGGGCTTTGAATCTTGGGAAGGGGTGGAATTTCCACTGTGTTCTCCCTCCAACTGGATATGAACATATGTCAACAAATTTGGTTGATCTTGGGAGGCAGCCTCTAGGTCGTGCAGTTTTTGAGTGGCTGAAGACGATCCGGCCATCACATTTGGTTTACAGATTTGAAGAGGAATGTTACTTGGAACCGTATCTTTCCAGCCATTTTGTGCGGCAATTTAGCTATGACCAGTTCCACGTAGGTAATGCTATAACTTGCCTGCAAGGAAAAGGTTATCTGATTGATGGCGCCAGGGCTTGGACTTATTATAACGCTCGAGATACAAGAGCAATGTTCTCGATGCCAACCAAGAGTGATAACGGCCCCAGGATGTTATACACATATTCACTTTTTTACACATCAGCAAATACGTTCGTCGAGAACTTCAATCTTGTAGATAGCTTCGCGACAGCGACGCATTTGAAGAAGGGAGCAACTGTTATATCCGCTCCGAATAATGACAAGGAGCATGAGCCGGTGGATGACCCGTTGGAAGCCTCAAGGGAAGCTAACTTCCCTGAGGAGGTCAACGAACCACTGCAAATTTCCTTAAAAGTTGTCAAGTCTCCAGCCAAGGAGAGGAAGAGGAGGATTGACGAACCTTCTTCTCCGGTTGCAAAGAAGAAGCTTATCTTAGATCCATCAGAGAAGGTCACCACCAGGTCGTAATCTCGGCAGCTGGCTGAGTCGACCCAAAGAGAAGAAGTGACTATGCCGACTTCTCTTCAAAAACAGGTCGTTGTAGTAAATATAGAGAGTCCAGAGAGACCTCTTCATAGAAAGAAACTGGCCTCCAAGAGAAGAAACAGAGTGGTCACTCCTCCGAGACCAATCTTGTCCTCAGTGGTGGCTAGTGCTGTTGCTGGACTCACCATGCCATCTCCTACACCCGCCTCCGAATCTAGGCAGAAAACTTCTAGTCCAGAGCGGAGGGACGAGGTTGAGTAGAGGGATGAAGCTGAGCAGAGGAATGAGGCTGATCAGAGGGATGAGGCTGATCAGAGGGATCATGAAGTTTTGCGATCTCCTTCTCTTGCGGTGGAAACTACCCAGCTTCATGCTACACCAGGAATAATCCGTGAAGAAGAAGATTGCTTAATGATTGATGCTTTAAATAATTGCGACTTTAGCCTGCAAGATGATGTCGATCAGGCTGCCGCAACTGTAAGTGAGGAAACACCAGAGGATAGTGTAAGTGATGAAGACACATCCACAGAGGCTGTTGATGAAACTCAAAATCCAGAAGAGGACGCTAATATCCACGTATCCCCAAAAATGATTGATGACACACTGAATCCGAAAAAGGATGCTGAGGTGCGTGTGTCTCCAGAAAAGAATGTGGGTGAGGAAGTAGTACCTGAAGAAACTACTACCGCTGATCCCAAAGGTATTGAATGAGATTATCAATTTTCTTTTCATCGATTAAATGGCTGACATCTCTATTTTTAATCCATGCAGAAATCGAATCATCCCCAATCCCTCCTACGTGCACTGATATAGTGCCAATAACAGCAATAGCTAGTGGTAGCCGACTTTTATCGGGTGGCTCCGAGGCAGGTAGTAGCCAGGCAGTGATGTCTGAGGCTACTTCTGCTAGATTGGAATCTGTGCCAGCAGACGACAGACCTGTTACTGGATCAAACCATGGTAAGATTGCTTTTACTTCTGATCATCTTTGATTAATTTGCTAATGACAACAAAATAATAAGGTTTATTTGATTTTGCAGAAGAACATCTGGGAGGAGCAGCCAGCTCTACCTTAGCTCCCTTGTTTAAAGATCCCTCCATTCACATGCCAGAACATCCATCTGTACAAGCACATGCTGCTTCATCCTCAATGGGAGTAGCTGCTATCCCTGGTGCCCTGGCTACTAACCAATTTATCGTTAGTTCTTTCAGCAACCTTTTCTTTAATGCGTTGGGACCCCTAGTAGATAGGGTACTAGAGAAAGAAGTTGTTGATTTCACCACTGTTAGAAGCCCAACCTCTCATCTGATCAATGCCATCCGAGGTCAAGGAGACGAAGCTCAAGCTGCTTTTCTTGAGCACATACTGGATGAGCTAGAGGCATCGGTTAAGATCTACAAAGATCTTAATCGGAGGGAAGTGGAGTCCTTAGTACAAGCTGAATTTGAAAGGATGTCTCAAGAGGTTGCCATTAAGAAAGCTAATTTCCAGGCTTTCATAGACACGTATACTGCCAAGGCTTCAGAATATGATTCACAAATAGAGATAGCCACCTCTGCTGCTGGGGAGAAGGAGGAGAAAGTTGCTGAGTTGAAAGTGAAATCTGCCCGTCTTCAAGAGGAGGTTGCCCGTCTTCAAGAGGAGGTTGCCCATCTCCAAGAAGAGTTGAAACTTGTTCATCAAGCTGCCACTCAGCAATTGGACATTCTGACTCAGGAACGAAATGAGTATGTCACAACTCATCAGGCTGAAATCTCCTGCCGCTTAGTGACCTTACCGACTTTTAATGAAAAGTCTGGAATGGAGGAAGCTAGGAGGCGAGTGACGAACTCTCGTGAAGAGCGACTGCAATCTTTAAAGCAGCAGATGGCTAGTTTGATGACCCCACCGGCAGAATAGAAAGACTCTTTGTATCTTCTTTTCTTGTGATATATATTTTTGTGATGTCTTTCAATTTTTGATCAATAAAAGACATTTTCTTGGTGGCTCTATTATTTATTGCATATCTTATTCAGATATAAATAATAGCGATAGAGAATATATTCAGAGGTGCAGGACATGATATATTTCTTGATTTTAGAAAATAATTATATTCATTATATCTGCTCAGAGGTAATATAGACATGGCATAATATAATTTGTTGAATATCATTATTTCAGTAGACAACTTAATCAAATATGATAAGTTGCTGATATGAAAAAAATAATGAACGAAATGAATCGTCAAAATGTGTGAACGAAATGAATCGTTGGAATGAACAGGTGAACCGTCAAATGAATTGAATGAACGGGTAAACCGTCGGATGAATGGAATAAACGGGTAAACCGTCGGATGTATAGAATGAACGGGTAAACCGTCAGATGAATGAAATAAACGGTTGAACCGTCAGATGAATGTAATGAACGGATGAACCGTCGGATGGATATAATGAAGGGCGAACCATCAGATGAATGTGATGAACGGGCGAACCGTCGGATGAATGAAATGAACGGGTGAACCGTCGGATGGATATAATGAACGGGCGAACCATCAGATGAATGTGATGAACGGGCGAACCGTCGGATGAATGAAATGAACGGGTGAACCGTCGGATGGATATAATGAACGGGCGAACTATCAGATGAATGTGATGAACGGGTGAACCGTCGGATGAATGGAATGAACGGGTGAACCGTCGGATGGATATAATGAACGGGCGAACCATTAGATGAATGAAATGAACGGGTGAACCGTCGGATGAATGAAATGAACGGATGAACCGTCAGATGAATGTGATGAATAAATGGAAGAACACGTCATTTCGTTGTTCCAAGAATCTCTGTCTATAAATAGGACATAAATCTAGATGGAATGATCACTTTCACTTTTTTTTGTAACATAAAGATGTCGTCTAGAGATGAATCCAAGAAGGTTGAGATCACCCGGAAGGTTGAAGCAGGCACTAAAGAACGTCCTGCCGAACCGGTCCAGCCAAAACAGACGGAGGCAGGCGAAAGTTCGTCTGTACCCCAGCCACCGCGGGCTATCCTGGACTTCCTGCTTGAACCAGGGAAGACTGAAGAGGAAGAGGCCATGAGGATGGCTGCTTACAAGTTTCTGGTGGGTTCGAGCAAGGATGTGCTCGGTTCTTTTGCCGACTATGTTTTTAACAAGGATGGCAGTGGCCCGCATCCCAATGTTGAGAAGGATGATAGTGATCTTCCTTGATATCATGTACTATCATTCATGATGAAATAAAATTGAATTTTATTTATGAACTTGTCTGATGATTTACAAGCAATCTCTTTTACATCTATACATAATACTTCTTAAGGAATTTGCCATTGATAGGCATCATAGCAACTCGACCGTCCAGCTCTGAGAGTTGATAGGCTCCATTTGAGAAGACTTTGCTCACAACGTAAGGCCCTTCCCACTTTGTGTCAAATTTGCCTTTTCTCATGTGAGTCATAGTCATAGGACGTCTGACCGTTAGAACGAGCTCTCCTTTCTGAAAGGCTCTGACTTTAACTTTGCGTTTGAAAGTCTTCGAGATACGGGCTTGGTATAACTCAATATGCTGTTGAGCCAATAGCCGCTTCTCGTCGAGCGCCTCCAGTTCTTGAAGTCGAAGGAGATCATTGTTCTCCGTTGTGAGCTCGTTAGCGATGGCGATCCTTAAGGACGGAATTTGAAGTTCCAAGGATAGAACTGCTTCACAACCGTACACCAAAGAGAAGGGTGTACAGCCTGTGGGGTTGCGGACCGTAGTACGGTAGGCCCATAGACATTCTCCAAGCTTTTCACTCCAGTTTCGTTTGTTAGTAGACACAAACTTCTTAAAGAGCTTAATGATAGTTTTGTTGAAGGCTTCGGCCAAACCATTAGCAGCAGGATTATAAGCTGTCGAAGTGACGTTGTCAATCCGATGATCATCACAGAATCTTGTGAACTTTTGACTGATGAACTATGGTCCATTGTCATGAATGATCCTTCGAGGTACACCAAACCTATAGATGACATGGTGTTTAACGAAGTTGATGATGCTACTGGTCTTGACTTCAACCAGAGGTATAGCTTCAGCCTATTTGGAGAAGTAATCTGTTATCGCTAGTATAAATCGATGTCCTCTAGATGAAGGAGGATTGATGGGACCTATAATATCCATGCCCCAAGCTTCGAAAGGCCAGGAAGCGGCAGTCGGATGCAGAAACTCTGAAGGTTGGTGGATAAAATCTGCATGGATTTGACAGGCGTAACATTTCCTTGCATATTCGATGGCGTCGGATACCATAGAGGGCCAGTAGTAACCCATACGTCGGATACGATCCTGTAGCTTAGGACCGGGTTGATGTGCTCCGCAGACACCATCATGAGCTTCGCGCAATACCTGTTTTGCTTCATCACCAGTAAGACAGTGCAAAAGAAGACCATCATAAGTCCGTCGATAGAGAGTCTTGGTAGTTTGATTGTAGTAGAATCGGAGAGATCGTCGACGATTACTTATAGCCTCCTTGGGATTTTCGCCGAGTATGTCATAAACTACGAAGTCGATGAAAGGAGCTCTCCAATCTTCATCGATAACATTGGCTTCAGTAAGATTACTGAACTCAATATTATGATTGTTTTTGATACAAAATAACTCCCGGTTAGAGACAACCACCACCTACTATCTTTTGATAGGGATGGCTAAGACTGCTGCAAGATTGGCCAAGGCATCTGCTTCAGTATTGCAAGCTCGGCGAACATAGTCGATAAAGAAGGCTTTGAATAATGTAGCCATGTTGATTGCCGCATCATGATAGGGCACTAGATCTTGATGGCAAACTTCATAGGTTCCTCTAACCTGGTTAATAACCAACTTAGAGTCGCCGTAGACTTCAAGATATTCGACATCTAATTATTTGGCTAATTGAAGGCCAATGAGTAGAGCATTATACTCTGCTACGTTGTTGGAGCAGGGTTCATCTAGAGAGTAGGCTCTTTGGATAGTTGACCCGTCTGGAGAAACGAGAACAACCCCGACTCCTGCTATAATGGCACCATTTGGTCCGATTCTAGATGCACCGTCAAAGAATAGACGCCAAGTAGGAAATTTTTCAGAGATCATATTTGATTCTAATGTCTCATCTGGAATTTCATCATAGAGTTTGGATGTTTCTGGAACAGGATGAGCCGCTAAGAAATTCGTCAGCGCTTGACCTTTGACAGACTTTTGTGGAACATATACCATGTCATATTGGGCTAGCAGAATGGCCCATGTAGCTAGCTGAGAGTTGAGTGTGCTAGGCTTCTTCATCAGTACCCGAAGAGGATTAACTCGGGATATGACATGAATAGTTTGTCTGATGATGTAATGCCTTATCTTTTGAACAGCAAACATAAGAGCTAGGCATTCTTTTTCGACCGAACTATAACGGTGTTCGGCACCAATCATAGTACGACTGAGATAATAGATGGCTTGTTCATGACCTTCTTTATTCTTTTGGGCAAGTAACACACCCAATGAATGATCCATAGCACGGACATACATTAAGAATGGTATGCCTGAGATTGGTGGCACCAAGACTGGTGGGTTCATGAGATATTGTTTGATGTCGTCGAATACTCGTTGACATTCTTCGATCCAAATGAAAGATACACCCTTCTTTATTAACTGAGTGAATGGTCTGCAACGTCCAGACAAGTTCGAAATGAATCTCCTGATGTATGCAAGTCGACCTTGGAATCCTCGTAGTTCTTTTAGGTTGCGTGGAGGACGCATCTCTTTAATGTCGTTGATCTTCTCGGGATCCACGTGTATTCCGTTAGAGGTAATGACGAAGCCGAGAAATTTGCCACTAGAGACACCCAAGAATGACTTGGTGGGATTCATCTTGAGTTGATGTTGGCACATGAGATTAAAGATTATTCTCAAGTCTTGGATGTGATCTTCCTTTAGACAACTTTTGACAGCGATATCATCGACAGTCTTGCTCAAATGATCTCGAAAGATGGTACTCATAGCTCGTTGGTAAGTTGCACCAGTGTTCTTGAGACCAAATGGCATCACGGTGTAACAGTAGACTCCGCGAGGACTGCAGAAAGAAGTATGTTTTTCATCATCGGGATTCATCCGAATCTGATTGTATCCGGAGAATCCATCCATGAAGGATATTCGCTCGAACCCACAGGTGTTGTCAATCATGACGTCCGTGATAGGGAGAGGAAATTCATCTTTTGGACAGGCTTCATTATGATCCCGAAAGTCGATGCAAACTCGAACTTTGTCGGTTTTCTTCAGGACTGGAACAACGTTGGCTACCCAATCGGGATATTGTTCTTCTCGAATAAAGCCACAAGCGATAAGCTTTTTGACTTCATCATCGATCACGTCCATCATTTCTAGCTTGAATCATCTCTGATGTTGCTTGACTGGTTTTGCATTAGGCAAAATATTCAGTTTGTGAGTAGCAACTTTAGGATCTAGACCTGGCATGTCTTCATAATTCCAGGCGAAAACATCAATGTATTCTCGAATAAGAAGAATTAATTCTTGCTTACCTGCCTCTGGAAGGTTCTTGCTGATAAATATTGGACGCGGTGACCCGCTCTCTCCTACATCAATTTGAACTAATTGATCTTCGGTAGGAGGTTCTCTTTGTTAGAATCGGAGTTCCCATTGGGTATCCATTCGTTGAGCCCAAGGATCTGTTTCAAGACTTTCTTCAATATCCTCGTCATATCCTTCTGGAAGTTCGGCGGAGACCATGTTAGATGATACGATTAGCCGATGAACTTGACCAACGCTGGTATCAGAATCCCATGATCTAGAATCAGAAGAAGTAGAGCCCTCTTCACTATCAGACTCGGAGACTGCTGGGGATAATACCGGAGGTAAAGCATATCCGAGACCTCTTTTGGTCCTGCTGTAGTATATCTCTGACTTTTCTTTTGGAACAGCCGTACGGATAGGGGTTCATCTACCCTTACCGTAGTTGAGGCCATTCTTGAAGTCATAACCCATCTTTCGGATGATGTCTTTTGATTGTTGACTGTAACGACGGAGTTGGAGATGTCTCGTATCGTTACTCTTGCTATCATCCGTATAGCTGAATTTTTGTTCTGGTCCTTTACTAAAAAGTATTGGACTCTCACCTTTCTTTCGAGCAAGAACAACATGATATGAATCATCTGGATGTTCAAGTGAGACTTCTATTTGAAGAGATTGTACAACTCCCATTGTTAATGATTGGAAGCTATCTAACATATCCAAATAGCATTTAGCATGATAAATGACATCAGTATACTGGAAAGTAGATACTTTTTCATTGATATGTACATCTGTATTTACAACAGGACCTTTAGCCTTAGCAGGCTTGGTCAGATTAATTACAAGTGGGTGAAAGAAAAATGTGGAGGAGGCTTGTTACGACGAAGGTCAATAACAAGTGGCTCAGAGGAGGTGAGCTCCCTTTTATCCTTGTTATGAGATAAATCAATAACAAGTGGCTCAGAAGAAGTGAGCTTCTTTTTATCCTTATTACGACGTAAGTCGATAACAAGTGGCTCAGAAGAGGTGAGCTCCCTTTGATCTTGACTACCATCAGTAGGTTGCTTCTGGATGGGCAAGTGAATGGCCAGTAGTTTGGAGGACTGAGGATGAGAAACACGCCCTTTGACAGGTATGATGAGGGTGTATTTGGGCACTGCTTCTTGTTCTTCTTCAGTGTCTAGAGCTAGTACAACCTTCATAAATTCATCCTTGTACATACGAGCGTCGTTGCAGTATGCTTCAACACCTTTGAAAGGATAGAGATCCGTAACCTCCTTTTGAACCTCTCCATTATCATCAACATACTTGAAACATTGATGGAGAGTTTAGGCAACAATATTGTGTTCATGTAGGAATGGCCTCCCCAACAGAGCATTGTGAGAACAACCATAGTTTTCTATGATATAGAAGGTCACCTTTGTGCGGAGATTGCCTATTTGGAGTTTTAGGTGAATTTTGCCCAAAGGTTCACTTTTTCCCTGGTTGAACCCCAAGATGGTAGTAATTGTGCTAGAAAGACTATGCACGGGGATTTTCAGTGCATCTAGCATTGTCTTTGGCATAATGCTGATAGCAGACCCTGGATCTATCAGAATACGATCGACTTTCATCGAATCGACATATACTGTATAGTATAGAGGACGGTCATGTCTATTGTCTTCCATCAGCATGTCATCCTGTGTGAAGGTAATGTTTGGAATTAATTCCAACACACTGTGACAATGAAGACAAGAGACAGGCTCTGCTTCTGGCTTCTTGAGAAGAGTTAAACAGGTTTCTGCCTGCATCAGAGCTTCACTCAGAGTTTCTCTAGTCTCTTTAGAAAGGCTCAAGAGCTCGAAAATTGACAGCCTAGCCGGTGTATTGGCTAGTTGAGCCAAGATATCAAAGTTGTATGGCTTTTCAAGTCCTGAGGAAGATGACTTCTTCAAAGGTTTGTCGAAGTGGACTTGTTGTTTGCCTTTGTCGGCTGTCGTTGGTTTGGAGGGAATGGGTACTACAACCGGTGAGGATACAGAAGGGATATCCTCAGTGGAAACAGGTTGTACAAGAGCAGGCTCAGAAGAAGAAGCAGGATTTTCTTGAGTTTCAGGAGCTTCCCGTAGATAGGCTTTCCCTGATCTGGTGCGCAGTAGTATTTCTTCTTCAACTATAGGGTCAAAAGACAACATATTGCAAGTCTTTGTCTTGCCTTTGGAGCGTTCTTTCTTCTTGGAGGAAGGGGAACTTCAAACTCAGAAGCAAGATCAGGGTGAATCCACATAATCTCGCCATTATCAAGAGATAAGGGAATGAGACCTTCACTTCGTGGAGGAGGAAGATTCTCAATCTCAAGAGTGGCCTTGGGGATAGGAATGACACCATGCTATATCATCTGTGGAGGGAAGTTACCGAACTGTACTGAGACCATGTTCGCGATAACTGTCTTCTCATCTTGCTGCAGAGTGACGACACCAGAGTTCACTAGCTCTTGAATTTTGCCTTTGAGCACATAACATGCTCGAGTGGGATGCCCAATGAACCTGTGATAGACATAATATTTAAGATGATCGGTCTTACCGACCTCATCAGGCTTCTTTGGGTCTGAGAGCTGGAGCTTATTGCCTTTGATTAAGCAATCAAAGATGCTCGCAGTATCATTCTCATCGAAGGAATACTCTACTTTCGGACGAGGTTCCCTTAGTGGAGGAGCAGAATGAGTAGAAGTAGATGTAGGAGGAGCCACGTTGACAGCCAGAGATTCCTTGCTTTTCAAGTTCATGTTCTTGCGGTTGTTCTGGCGATTACCGCTACTCGATGTCTGATGTTCATCCCGGTCGGGGTTAGACATGTGTACCCCTAGCTGCTTGAACTTGTCAGCGCTAACCTCAGCTGCTTTAGCATTGACAATGAAGGATGGCTAGTCTTGGAATTGAGTTGATCCCGTCCACATGCTGATAATAGGCAAAAGATTTGCCTTGTAAGTGTCTATGGTGACAGCGGCCGGAGTTCCAGGAGGCATCTTCAAGGCTTCTCGGCGGAACCTTTCAATGAAACTCTCAGCGGTTTTATTATGTCTTTGTTTAATTTTATTAAGGGCTGACATTGTCATGTCGTTGATTCCCTCATAAAATCGTTCTAAGAAGATTTCTTTGAGACCCGAGAAAGAAGAGATACAGCCATCAGGCAAGCTTCTGTACCAATCGTATGCCACACCGGCTAAACAGCCGACGAATACCCTGGTAAGAAGAGCATCATTTGGCTGAATTTGGACAGTCATTACCTCAAAGTGGTTAATGAACTGGCTCGGAGAAGTACTGCCATCAAACAGAGAGATTGTTGGGATTTTGTACTTGGGAGAAAACGGGACTTTCTTCCATTCAACTGGATAGGGTTGCTTGATTCCCAATCTCTGCAAATTGTCCTTCTCTTTGAAAGCCTCGAACTGAGTGCGCAAGAGTTTGACAGCTTCATTAGCATCCTCCGATGATGAAGAAGAAGCAGGTTGAATCAGAGTGTTAGGGGGAGGAACAGCGTGGTAAGCACTACCCCCAGCCCCTGACTGACTGGGTATAGGTTGAACTTGTACAGAGGGTATTTGAGGAGATACTACCCCCAGCCCAGTATTGGCAGGCACCGACGATGCTATGATTTCGGGATTTGCAACAGGTAAAGTCGGTGGTACTGTATGTTGAGCCACAATAATTGAATACATACTGTGACCATTTCAGCCATGGTCTTCAACTTGTCTTCCAGTGCAGCGATTCGTTGTTCTTGATTAGCCGAGCTAGAAGCATCTGGGTCTTCAGTGACAACATAAGCTGTCACTTCTCTAAGTACAGTAGAGGACACTGTTTGTTCAGAACTTTCACTGTATTCATCATAATCAGAGAAATAATCATCCCCCGAGTGAGAAAGGGGAAGATGACCGGAAGGATCTTGGAGAAGATTCCTTTGACCGATTGTGTCTCGGCTTCGGGATCGGGTATGTCGAAATACTCCTTCAGAAGATTCTTAGAGTAAATCTAAATACCGTTGGCTGGGCCGGCGGGGCTTGCCGTGCTTGGAGCACTTTCTACCCCCAGTGTCTCGGGAGGCCATATTGACAGAAGCGTACAACACTTCGTCTTCTTCTTCCGACATTGGTTCTGAAGTTGCAAAGTTCAGACGATCGAAGACAGATCGTTTTGTTGTTTGGCAACAACACTGGATGATAACCTTGTGATTACAATGGTGTCCAAGTGGTTGGACCGGAGATGTTGAGATGTTGTCCCACTTTTGCTTGAGGTCCTCTCGGAGATCAGGAACAACGATGGGACAAGAAGAAGTTTGAGGAATATGTTCTTTAACAACATTCGGAACATGGTTTCGGTTCTTCAGATGTTTTGTCCCTTGAGTGTAAATGGAAGTACTCACTTCATTAGCATATGTGTCAGGATTTTTAACCCTGGAAGTTTGTCTTTGATGCAGGTTTGTCTTCGGCAATGGCTGCTTGCATTTCGCCGAAGTTGACGTAGACCGAGGTCTATTAAGATAATCCCGAAGATCAGCAAACTCACCCCCAGACGCTTCTGTCTGAGACACCAGTAATTTTCCTTGTTTTGAACGGGATATCTGAAGAGTTGGGAGATCTTGGAATTCTGCTACCGGAGTAGGCAGAATACCTCTTTTATCAGTACAAGTCCTTTTGGCCTGGAAAGAAGAACTTTTGTTTGAAGTTCTTATACTGACTGGTGCCGAGGTACGTTCAACTTGATCTTCTGAGGTAAAAACCCGGAAAGACTGAGAAAAGACCAAAGGGCCTTTTCCTTCATTTTGTGAAGAAGGGTTAGCTAAAGAGCATTTTCCTCTGTTGTCTTCCAAGTCGTGGGACGAGAAAGTTTGAGAAAAGACCAACGGGCCCTTTTCTTTGTTCTGAGGAGGAGGAGGGACAGTTAACAGACTACCCCCAGTGGATTGCGCTGGAGCAACAGGGTATTTGGAAAGAGGAGTAGAGCCTTTCTCCTTGCTGTGAGAGAAAGAGAGATTAGCCAAAGGACTGTCTTTCTTGGACTGCGCTGGCACAGCTTGCGCTAGGAAAGCTTTGACAGTAGACGCACTGGCTGATTGTGCATTAGGAGTTTTGGCAGATGGCTTTTTGGTTCTGGCCACAGACACTGTGGTTTGCGCATCAGGAGTTCTGGCCACAGAGTGTTTGGGATGCACTCTGGTTGCTGGAGTAGTGGACTGCGCAGGAAGAGTTACAGCCAACTGCGCCAGGGGAAGAGGAGTCTTGCACTTTGCCAGAGCAGCATAGGAAGTGGTTTGTGCACTGGCAGTAGAGGCAGTAGTAGATTGCGCATGGGCAGTATAGGCAGACTGCACAACAGTTTTGGAGGCAAAAACAGCAGACTGTGCAACAGTTTTGGAGGCAGAAATAGTAGACTGCACAACAGGCTGCGCAGAGGACTGTGCAGAGGACTTTGGAGTCCACACTGAACGAACCTTGCTCTTGGCAGAGGTTGCAGTACGACGAGTAGTCCCAGAGTTGATCATCGCTTCGTAGGCCGTCTGGTTGACCTTTACAACCAGTGTCTTCTGCGTCTTTCCGATAGACGTAATGTCACATTGAGTTGTCACTTCCTCGTCGGAGGAGAAAGTCGTCCCCAGCAGAGTCGCCATTTTGTTTGCAAAAACAAAAGTTGATCTTTATTTCATAAACTTTGTAAAAAGATTACAATATAATTCTGGGAAAGTACAACTGTAGGAATTCGATCTGAATGACGATCGCTTTATCCCTTGGACGATGTGAACTTTGAAGACGATAGCCTCTGAAGCTGAAGGCAAAAGCCTCTGAAGAATGCAGCAGCACTTGGGCAAGAACTCCTGAACTCTCTGATCTTGATTCTGATTTTTCTGATCTCTATATGATCCCCCCTAGGAAGGACTTGAAACTCTATTTATAGAGTTCTGGAAATAACTAATTTTTAGTTATTCTGAATTGTGCAGGATAGATTGCGCATGCATTGGACTGCGCAGACATCAGACTGCGCTGGCAGTTATTTGATCGTGGGCCAACTGTATTGAACACATGGCATTATTTGATTGAAATGTGCATGATGGTGTACAGACGGTTACCACGTGGTGAGTAATTGATGGCATGAATGCCACGTGTAAGTTGTCAGTTGTCTTGATGAAGTACGCCACATGAACTACGCCGGCTTCAGATTGCGCTGGGTTTGTATTGCGCTAGATTTGGATTGCGCTCCGAGTGGGCGGATAGATTGTGCTGGCTGTACAGCTGTCCTCGAGCGCTGTGCTGCACAAGAAACGAACAGATTCCTCGTTCTTCGGGCTGTCAGCTGTCAGAAGATCTGATTTTCTGTCAGGTAATGATGATGCGGCCACGTCAGCTAGCGCACTTGGAAGTGTGCACAGTTCAGCTTGCGCAATCGAGATGGTGCGTAATCTGTCTTCTGCGCAGTTCATTCGAAGGATACACACTTTGATTTTTATTGTTTTGTTGATGGATGCAACTTGATTTTTACAACCTACAGTGCAGAAGACGAGGCTTTAATTACGGCTCTCGTGGAGGAGGAGGCTACTTTCCAAGCAAGGAAGGATGCCCTCGCTCAAGAGATCAGTGAATTGGCTGATCAGTATGAGCAGTTCAACACTGCGAGTGAGGCACATACTGCTTCGAAGAATAAGCTGGCTGTACAGATCACTGAGAAATATAATCACATTGCGTAGATCCAAAGTGAGATTGCTCAACTGGAGGCCAGCTTGAGGATAGCGACGTCTGAATAAGAGGACTATTTGGTTCAGGCTGCCATGATCGCCACAACTTTTGCCCACTTAAAAGAACAGCTGGTGAAGTTGAAAGGAGAGCACGTGAATCTGATCCCCTTCCAGGATGAGGCTGCTCTTCAAGAAGAGGCGCGTCGCCGTCCTACCGCAAAGTCCAAAGCCGAAATTGTGGCTCTAAGGGATAGTATCAATCGATTGTGTATCCCTTAGATTTTTTTTTTGTTTATAACTATTTCTTTTAGCCGTCAAGACTCTTATATCTTTTCTCCGTCTTTTGATAGACGTTTAATAAAGAAGTTTGTGAAATATTTGAACTAGAGGTAATGTGGACGTAGTAAGGATATTTCTGGTGGATATTTCGCTGGGGAATTTGATGTGGACTTATTATCTGTTTTATATTCAGGGTTCTTGAATATAGATAATAAGTTGAAAGAAGCTGCTAGTAGAGGTAATATGGACGTAATAACAAAGGATGTTCTATATCTGACCAGAGGTAATATGGACGTGGAAGGATATATAACATTAGGTAGGAATGGATAATTCAGAGGTAATATGGACGTGATTATCCTTGATGAATGCTTTGCTCAGAGGTTATATGGACGTGGCAAAACGTTTCTTAATCATCCCACTGTGGAAATAATTATCGAAAAACAGTTCAGAGGTAATAGGAAGGTGACTTGTTTTCGTCAGACCGAATTTGGGCAGAGTCCAAAACGGAAATGATTCCACTATGGTATCTTTTTAGAGGACCTACTATCCATGGCATATTCAAGACTCTTGAAATATGGATAATAGTTAGATGATTTTTTGAATCACATAAATATTGTACTATACATTTACATGATTAAAACAGGGTATATGTGAACGCTGTTACACATAATATTTCTTCAAGAACTTGCCATTGATCGACATCATGAGCAAGTCACCATCAGGCTTGGTTAGTCGATACGCACCGTTAGAATACACTGATTCTATAATGAAAGGACCTTCCCATTTAGGCTAGAATTTTGCTTTTGTCTTGTGTATCATGACCGTTGGTCTTCTCACTGCTAAGACCAGATCACCAACTTGGAAGATTCTTTATTTTACCTTTATATTAAAGGCTCTGGAAAGGCGTGCTTGGTATAGCTCAATATGCTGCTGAGCTAATAAGCATTTTTTGTCTAGCGCTTCGAGCTCCTGTAGTCGCAGACGGTAACTTTCTTCGGCAGTCAAATTACTGGCCAAGGCTGCTCGAAGAGAGGGAATCTGAATTTCTAGGGGAAGAACTGCTTCGCTCCCATAAACCAGAGAGAATGGCGTATTATCTATTGGAGTTCGAACCGTTGTACGATAGGCCCAGAGACATTCGCCTAGCTTCTCATTCCAATCGTGCTTGTTTGAAGACACAAACTTCCTGAGAAGTTTAATGATGGTTTAATTGAAGGCTTCTGCTAACCCATTAGCCGCTGGAATGTAGGCAGTAGAGGCTAGATTCTGGATTCGATTCTTATCACAGAACCGATAAAATTCATGGCTCGCGAATTGTGGACCATTATCATGGATGATCCTACGAGGTAGGTCAAAGCAATAGATAACGTGATGTTTGATGAAACTGATCACGTTCGACGTCTTTACTTCGGTGAGCGGTATAGCTTCTGCCCATTTGGAGAAGTAATCAGTTATAGCTAGGATGAACCGATGTCCTCTGGAAGATGGCGGGCTGATTGGGCCTATGACGTCCATACCCCAGGCTTCAAAAGGCCAAGATGCTGCCGTCGGTTGTAGAAACTCCGAAGGATTATGAATAAAGTCGACGTGGAACTGAAAAGCCCTACACTTCTTTGCATATTGAACAGCATCTGCTATCATTGTGTGCCAATAATAACCCATTTGTCTGAGGCGATCTTGTAATTTGGGACCAGGTTAATATGCACCAAAAACTCCAACGTGAGCCTCACGGAGTGCATGTTTGGCTTCTGTGTCTGATAAATATCGTAACAGTAGCCCGTCGTAAGAGCGTCGGTACAACATTTTGGTAGCTGTATCATAGTAAAATCTTAGAGATCACCTTTGGATAGACGCTGCTTCCTTGGGTCCTCAGGAAGGATTCCATAGATGGCGTAGTCTATGAAAGAAAATCTTCAATCTTTAATATTGAAGTTTGTTTCCGTTGTGTAACTGTGATGAATATGCAAGACATCTTTCACACAGAATAGCTCTCGACCAGACACTATGATCGAATGCTGAGTATTGATAGGAACGGCCAGAGAAGCAGCAAGACCAGCTAAAGCATCTACTTCTATATTCTGTAATCGAGGCACGTGTTCGATGAAGAATCCAGTGAAAGTAGAAGCCAATTTGATTATCGCTTTGTGATACGGGATGAGATCTTCATGACGAACTTCATAATCCCCTCGGACATGGCTAACTATTAGCTTAGAATTGTCGTAAGCTTCTAGATAGTCAACTCCCAGTTGTTTTGCCAGTTGAAGGCCGATTAGTAGGGCATTATTTTCGGCCACGTTGTTGGTGCAGGGTTCTACGAGATAATATGCATGGTGTATAACCAGATGGTCGGGTGACACAAGCACGATGCCTACTCCGGCCACGATATTTCTTTTAGGTCCTATTCTTGATGCACCGTCAAAGAACATTCGCCAAATGGGGATTTTCCTCAGTTGCGGTGTTAGACTCCACTACTTCATCGGGGATTTTATCGTAGAGTTTGGAAGATTCAGGCACCGGATGAGCTGCTAGGAAATTAGTTAACGCTTGGCCTTTTACTGCCTTTTGAGGGACGAACAACATATCGTATGGAGTCAACAGCATTGCCCATGTAGCTGAACGAGAATTAAGAGAACCTGGTTTAGTCATGAGTATTCTGAAAGGATTGACTTTAGATATGATGTGGATAGTCTACCCAAACACATAGTGGCGTGTCTTCTGGATAGCAAATACCAGTATGAGATATTCCTTTTCTACAGGTGTGTATCTGTGCTCGGCACCCACTATCGTGCGGCTAAGGTAGTAGATTGCCTGTTCATGGTCGCCTTCATGCTTGTTAGCTAATAGGGCACCAAGGGAATGGTCCATAGCACGGACATATAGTAAGAAGGGCTTTCCTATTATTGGAGCCACCAATACTGGGGGGCTTGTGAGATATTTCTTGATGTCATCAAATACGCATTGATATTGTTCAGTCCAGACGAAAGATACACCATTCTTCATGAGCTGAGTAAATAGTTGACACCTTCTAGAATGGTTCAAAATGAATCGTCTGATGTAGGCTAGCCTTCCCTGAAGTTTGTGTAGTTCTTTGAGATTTCTTGGGGGTGTAGAAGCATGGAAAAGAACATGAGATTCCATGCGGCTCAATATTGGAGGACTCTTTATGCGGCTCAAAAATCACTTAGAGCTCCATGCGGCTCAAGAAGTCCCTTAGAGCTTCATGCGGCTCGAAAGTCCCCGATAGCTCCATGCGGATCGAAAAAAGCCACGTGGCCCTATGCGGTTCAAAATATGAATCTACAGCTGGCCATCATTTCTCTGTACAGCTGGCTCATTAAATGTTCTGACACAATGCGGCAGCTCTGACATAAAGGATTGATAGCTCTGACATAAAGGTAAAATGATGACTCTGACATAATGATGTACTCCTAGAGAGACGAGAAAAATCTTTATAGTTGGCATGATCCACCAATTCCAAAGCTCTTTATGCGGCTCATTTAAAGGAGCTCATGCGGCTCTAATTTGATGGAGCTTTATGCGGCTCTAATTTGATGGAGCTTTATGCGGCTCAGTTTTAACGGAGTTCATGCGGCTCTGTTCTGATGGGTCCTCATGCGGCTCCGTCCCAATGGGACTTCATGCGGCCCAGTTTACAAGGGGCTTATGCGGTTCTGTTCGATGGGCCATCATGCGGCCCAGTTTACAAAGGGGTTATGCGGTTCTGTTTAATGGGACTTCATGCGGCCCAGTTTACAAAGGGGCTTATACGGTTCTATTCAATGGGACTTCATGCGGCCCAGTTTACAAAGAGGCTTATGCGGTTCTGTTCAATGGGACTTCATACGGCTCAGTTCATCAGGAGCTCATGCGGTTCTGTTCAGTGGGACTTCATGCGGTCCAGCTTACAAGAGGCTTATGCGGTTCTGTTCAATAGGACTTCATACGGACCAGTTCACCAGGAGCTCATGCGGCTCAGTCATGGGGACCACCTTCACGTGGCTCGTCACAGAAATGGTAGTTGGGACACGTGGCAGGAGTTGATCAAATCTCAACAATGGAGATTTATTGGAATCAACGCAACAGCCCAGGTTTATTGCAATCACAACAATGCAAATTTATTGCAACCATCATAACTGCCCAGATCGATTTCCAACAAACAATGCAGATTTGTTGCAATCAACATAAACAGCCCAGATTGATTTCCAATAAACAAGATCAAGGCTAATCTTAACCAATCCCCAACTGCCCGCTTTTTAAGGAGCAATTACTGTACACCCTACTTATCACAAAGCCCTATAAATAGCAGGGGATTATTCCTTTGCAAGACAGACGGAGATATTGTAGAAGCATGGAAAAAAACAGAGAAAAGCCTATGCGGCTCCAACAGAAGGATCCTTGTGCGGCTTAGAAATCCATTAATGACTTATGCAGTTCAAAGTCCTTTAGAGCCTCATGCGGCTCGGGTAGCCCTATGCGGCTCAGAAAAGAGCCACGTGGCCCTAAACAGTTCTCATCTACAGCTGGCCATAAAGTGATTGCTCCCATTAAATGCTCTGACATAAAGTGATAACTCTGACATTAAAAGCTGAAATGATGAACTCTAACATGACGGCGTGTTCCTCGGGAAACGAAAAAAATTTCTATACAGCTGGCACGATCTACCAACTCCAAAGCTCCCTATGCGGCTACCACCCCCCATGCGGCTGATGCTCTCATGCGGCTCGGATCGTGAAGACCATCGTCATGCGGCTCAAATTCTAAGAAGCCACCCCATGCGGCCGCTGTTCTCATGCGGCTCAGACCATGGGGATCATCTCTATACGGCTCAAATACTGAGAGGCCATGCCTATGCAGCCTTGGCACGTGGCTAGTCTTATGCGGCTCAATTGCAAACCACCCCCATGCGGCTCAGATTTCGGAGGCTACATTTATGAGGCTGCCACCTTCATGCGGTTCAAAACCTAAGGAGCTACCCTCATGCGGCTATGACATGTGGCAGAAGATCAGTTTTCCCGTAATGATGGTTAGACACATGGCATTAAATCAATCAAGATTTATCAACAAATCCCAACAACCAGATTTAGTACAATTATCATAATTACCCGAAGCAGAGCAGATTTATTGCAATCACGTGGATTAAACACGTGGCAGGAGATCCGAGCTTCCAAAGATTCATGACAATCAGCATTAATTGACCATACAGATTTGGCGCAATCAAGAATCAATTGCCCAGATGTAATGCAATCACGATTAATGGCCCAGATGATTGGCCGGCGACTTTTCAAGGGACAATCATTGCAAACCCTAATGATCACACCCGAATCCTATAAATAGCAAGGTGCCATTCCTTTACAAAAGATCCCCCGATCCAAAATCTAAAAAAATATAGCAAGGTGACATTCCCTTGCAAAAGAGATCCTCTCCACCCGGCTGGACACACAGAGAGACAAAGGTGCGCACAGAAGAGTCTTTCCATCTTGAGAGCATTTTTTTATCAGAGCCAAGGCTACGTCTGATCGTCCAAGGAGTAAGGCAGAGCGCCCGTCGCTTTCCCGAGCCTCTACCGTCACCCCCCAGAATCAAAACTAAATAATCGTACTTAGATTGTTGTACCTAGGTTTTCGTCCCTAGGCTTTCTTTGTACGAGCGAGTTTGTATTGTGAAGTAAAAGTCAAGTCCTCCCATATAATTGTTCTGTTCTTTTATAATCAATGGCAAACACGATGGCAACTCTGCTGGGGACTAACTTCTCCATGGCTGAGGAGTTGGTGACGCAAACAGACGCAGCCAAACTTGGCTCCACTCAACAAATGCTGGTCTCCCGGTTCGACCAGCAGGCGTTTGAAGAAATGCTCTCCGACGGGAGCGCTGGCCCGGTCCAGCGGCGAGCCCGCACAAAGATGGCCCGTAGGGAGTGGAGACCGAAATCATTCGCTCCTCCCCAAGCTCTCGAAGAAGTACTCTCTGTTGCCCGAGACAGCGGAGAAGTCTCGCTTGCGGCCCCACTTCAGACCATAGAGGACTCTGCTGTCCCCAAGTTCGGCAGAAAAAAATACTATGATGCTGGACTTGCAAGGGCAAAGAGGAACTCTATGCAGTCCAAGCCGCATAAGGGCACCAGCCGCATGGAGGCTCATGCGGCCGCAACTGCCAACCGTATGGAGAAAACTCATGCGGCCACAAACGTCAGCCGCATGCAGAAAGCCCATACGGCCAGAACTTCCAGCCGCATGCAGGCAGCCTGCATGGCCATGACTTCTAGTCGCATACAGAAGGTTCATGCGGCCACAAAGGATAGCCGCATGCAGACAGTCTGTACGGCCACGACTCCTAGCCGCATACAGAAGGGTCATACGGCCACACATACCAGCCGCATGCAGACAGCCTGTATGGCCACCGATTCCAGCCGCTTACCATCTATCCCATGCGGCTCACGTTCAGTCATTGACCGCCTCTCATACGGTCCTGACCACGAAGGCTCTATGGAGCATATGCCAGACTCTGTTGTGACCAGCTTGGACTCTTCCTACTATGCACTCTCAGGTGCTAGAAGGAGGAAGTCTCAGGCAGCACGGGCTCGACGAGCTCAGTCGGCTGTCCCAACTTCTGACTATCAGGGCATCCTGTTGACTATTACGCGGGCCCCTGATGGAAAATTATATAAAACTATCCGTGTCCAGCCCCCGACAGCCGACGAAAGGGATAGTCATCGAGAATCTCCCAACAACGATCAGGGGCAAGTACTCGTACAACCCCCACATCAGGCAGCAGGCAGGAGGCTAACACGCTCATGTGCTCAGAAGTCCCGGACTCATAAAATGGGTGACTTGCGCAACGTGATTCTTCATAAGCGCAAGAAAAGAGATGAGGATTTGATGTACAGAGAGTCCGGTCAAGGACATCAATGCACCCAAGTCATTGTCAACTGCTGCTACAACAAGGCAGCAGTACAAAAAGACCGACGGTCCGTCTTCCAAAGGCTGCAACACCCAAGCTCAGAAGACGAGGCGCTTCTCGTCGCCTCATACAATTCTGCTCTGAAGATTCCTGGCAGCGATAGAGGGAAGAAAACAAATGTCTCCAGCCCAAAAATTTCAACCGACGTAACCAAGAAACTTTCTTCTAAACGGTTGTCTACCACCGTTACAGGAGGAGTTTACCATGGTATCCGGTCAAAGACGAAATCTGCTACACTGGGAGATTCGTCCACATCTACGGAAGACACTCGAGCCGGGGGTAGCATTCTTCCGAATATCCACGACAACCTGATATTCTAAGAAGATAGTCCGGGGGAAATGGTTCACCCAACAGATACAGCAGATCCCGACGTCCCTGAGGACATCCACAATTCTCAAGACGAGGCAAGCTCTGAAGTTGGGGGTACCACTCTTTCTAAGTCCGAACCAGAGGAGAACATTCCCACATACCCTGATGACTTCTCTGTATAAGGGTACGACTTAGAGGGCACGTTCTCTACCGTTCCCTCCATCTCTCGTCATATACGGACGGTATTCATGACGGACGACAACCAAAAGGGTCCCAGTGATCGCAAACGCATCGACACTCTGGAGGCTATACTGCATGCTTTGGTCAAGTCCGTAGACGAGATCAAAGCGGCCCTTCCAACTCTGCAAGGAAGGATGCCTGGCCAAACAAGTTTGGGTCCCGCGGTCAATGCGGACTCGAACTCAGCTGCACCAAACCCGGGCGATAATCCTCCTGAAATATCGGCTCCCACCACTGCAGACGAGGCCAGGAAGTCAAGAAGAGAGGTCCAGGAGCTCCGGGCTATGTTCCAAGCTCGAGAAACCTGCCAGGACCTCAGGATACGACAACCGTATCCTGCTGCGTTGAGAGATGTTCCCTTTCCTCCAGAATATAAACCATTCTACGTCAATCCATATGATGGGAAGACATCTGCAAGCAGGTACATCACCTACTTCAAAGTCACAACCGACCATCTGTCTCATGACGACGCCATCCTTACGCGGTTGTTCATTGGAGCATTGGAAGGGGTCGCCTTCGACTGGTACCGCAACTTGTTGGACAATTGCATCCACTCCTTCACCGGCTTGAAATGTATGTTCTTGGAGAGGTTCTACGAAGTAGGACAAGATGTGACGATGTCCACCCTCATGGATGTTGTTCAGGGAGAAAAGAAGCTGACAAGAAACTATATCGAGCGGTTTCGCCAAACCGCGATGAAACTGCCTTCTGGTAACCCTGATTCCTCCTTGATTGAAATTTGCCAAAAGAGACTGCTTCCAACAATCAGCCTCTGGATGGGCGAAAGTCAATTCAAGGATTGGAAAACGTTCATCATTAGTGCCACTAGCGCAGAAGACAAGGTGAAGAAAGCCCGCCAACTGGGATTGTACATCTCATAATGGGAAGACAAGGGCAAACGCCCTAACGTCAACAACAACAACGGTGGTAATTCCTCCAGCAACCGAGACAACAAGGGCAAGCAGGCTATGGTGGCCGACACAGCCCAAAGCCCGAATCAAAGCCGACAGAAAAGAAGTGGCCTCAGATGACCTACGCCTTCGAGGATGGCCATGTTAAACCCATCATAGACATGCTCATCCAAGGAGGACGAATTCAGCTCCCTCCTCCCAAGCGTGAGCCTCGTCCTGCAGATATTGAGAGTCCCAAGTACTGCCATTACCATCGCTATGTTCACCATGCTACACAAGACTGCTACCAGCTGAAGCGATACATCCAACTTCTCATCGATTCTAAGGCCCTGGCTATTGATTTCGAAGAGGTGACCGCGGCGGCCAACATGGTGTCAGTAAAATTTGGCAGCTTCCTACGTGTCAGCATCAAGTAAAGTAATCTAAAGTAGGAAATATAATCCTAAATAAGATATAAAATAATCAGAGAATGTACTCGCCTGGTATCCTAAATATCTGAAAAGAATATAATGTCCGAGGAGTGGTGTCTTGCTCCTATAGGACAGTACAAGTCACTACATGTCTAAAATAGTAAAATAGACTGCTACAATGCATCTACATGATGTTTGGGGTCAATCTAGGCTAAAATCAACCCTTGGTCAACTCTAGTCAACTATACTAGTCAAACTAGGTCAACTAGGTCATGCCTAACCCAAACAAGTCTCACTAAGCCTAACCATGTCTATCCTAGCATCCACACACAATACAAGGCCACACAAGTCATCAACACACATTATAATATATATATATATATATATATATATATATATATATATATATATATATATATATATATATATATATATATATATATATATATATATATATATATATATACACACACACACACATATATATTCAAATTATATAGGCATACATATTTATATATATATATAGGCAAATCATGTATGGCTATATGCCTACATACATATATATCCACATGTTAATCATACACACACATTACATGCATACATATATTAGAGAGATAAAGGGATGTCACATGTATAGGTAAAATAGTGTGTGTGTACAAGACAGTAGGAAATCAGTGTGTGTGTGTAGGGGCATAGGGAAAAACTGGACTGGGGTGTTCCTGTGTGTGTGTGTTTAGCTTAGGGGTGTCAATCTCAGTTTTGTGTGAGTGAGTGTCAATATGTGTGTGAGCTAATTAGTGTAGTAGGAAACAGTGTTGTGTGTCCATGTGTTTCAGGAAATCAGTGCAAGGTGAGTGAAACTGTAGGGTGTGTGTAGTGGTATGGGTCATGTGTATATGACAGTGTGTCCATTTACATTGTTCTCATGTGTGTGTAAACATCAGTTGGTGTAATGGAGAAACAAGGAATAGGTTAGTTCTCAGGTTTGGATGAGTGTGACTGAAACAATGTTGTGTGTGTAACCTGACAGAAAATCAAATAGAGTAATGGGTGTAATATGACAGGAATTAATAGGGAATGTGTGTGTATGTGTTTAACATAATGTGTAATAGGAAAATAGTAGATAGGTTGTGTCAAAATCGGTGTAATGCAATCAAACTCAGGAAATTAGTGCTTAATATAAGTATTCTCAGGAATTACATGATGTTCAAAGTGACAGTTGGTATAACAGTTAACAGTCCCCAGTAGTTAACACATTCAAACCAATCCAATTCGAAAATCCTATAACCCAAATCATGTAACCAACATTTCGGTAATCTAATACATGTGTAAATGAATTAATCCTGGTAATTAAACATCAAAAATTCAGTTAAAAGTATAACTAAAACTTCAGAAATTAGGATCGGGAAAACTGTGTATCAGGAATTGGGGAAATGTAATTCGAAACTTAAAGACATGTTAATATTATAAATTAATGGTTGGAAAACAAAGACACACATGTACACGTATCTCTCGAGTCATCTTGTGTCCTGGAGAAGCAGGACACGACGTGTCCTAGCTCACGAACACACACAGACACGCTGCGCACAGACTGTATCGTATATGCGTTCATCGTGTTCGTGGACACGACACAAGGCACATGTGCCCTCGTGGTCATGCCCATATGTAGCCTACGTGTCAGGCTACACGATCGACACCCTGCACCGTGTCCAAACTAAGTGTCGTGTCGTGTCCAGACACGTATCAGTTGCCAAAAACAAGTGTGTGCAACACAGTATCGGGTCAGTGCGTGCGTGTTTCGACATGACATGACATACGACAAGGTTTTAGAGTAGTCATGTCACACTGCCCCTACCTCGATGCCAAAAATTAGACCACCACATGTCGTGTACAGCGAGCACTAGGCCCCGTGTAGCAGGACAGAACGCGCGTGTCAGTACAGCGTATTCGTGTCCTCTTGTGGACACGACACGACTCCAAATCATAGACTATGGACACGAGTCTAAAGAACAACCCTATATCTAGAAATCCATTCAAAAATATTTTCAAAAATAGCAAAAGAATTGGTTGTGGCATTTCAACAAACACCTAGTCTAGGAAATGGATACGTGTTCGATACGGACACTAAACCTAATATAGTGGACACCAAACTTTCACTACAGCTAGGGGACACCTAGATCTAGGCTACCAAGTAATAAAAATAGAATTAAAATAGAATTAGAAGGGTTTACCTATAGATTGCAAGGATGAAGAAAAAGTCTCAAATCAAATAGTTTCCATTGCTATCCAAATCCTCCAAATTGCTCTAAAACTGAAATTACTTCTTATGAACAGCAAGTAGAGGCTGATTAGAATCATATGCAAAAGATTTTAGTCAAAAAGGATTAAAAATGGATTTAATAGGAATTTGGAAAGTTGAGGATTTACCTTTCCTTCTAAAAAGTTGGTTGAGCACAAAAGAGGCAAGAACAAGTGAATAGGTGTTTAAATAGGGGGATAACCTAGGTGGCCGGCCAAGTATGGGCTAAAATAGGGTTAGGGTTCAAGTCATGGGCCTATGGGCCAAGTTCACAAGTCATGGAATCAAAATCATAAGTCATGAAATCAATGCACCTATTTTATTCCTCCTATTTCAAACTAGATTCTAAGTGACTAAAAATATGTTAACTTAAGTTAGACTAGGGTCACACTATTGCCTACTAAGTCACCATAGTTAGGGTTAGCTTCTAGGCTAGTCTACAAAGTCTCAACTAGTCAAAGTCAAAATAGCAATCACCAATTCAATAAATTAAATTAAATTCAAAAATTCACCAAGTGACCAAAATACCCTCAAGCTAAAATGTGGTAGTGACAAATGACAGGAGAGGGAGGATTACCAATAGTACCGTTACCTATAATATAACCATTTAGATTATTGTCGAAGGATACATATCCTTCCCTTTTTATCGATAGTGTTGCGAAAAGATTTGCATTTCCAGTCATATGTCGCGAGCACCCACTATCGAAAATCTACTTGCTTCTATAAGATGAAGAAAGGTCCACCTACACCATGAGTAGATGTGACCTCTGGTACCCAAATCCTTGAGGGTCCTGAAATTTTAGTCTTCGGTAACCTTGCATACATGTTTAAATCAACTAATCTTCTGATTCCATATTATGGTAAAGTATGTCCATATTTACCACAGTAGTGACATGTAGCATGCATATTTCTTTTAGGAGTAGGATGATATTGATGTCTATGTGTGGGTGATTGTCGTGCTGCATGAGAATATGTGTACATAAAAGCATGTTTGTGTGCAGCATGTGTATGTGTGTTTTTTTGTGTCGTCTACTCTTGTATTGAGCAGTCTTGTGTCTGGTGTGTGTGTGCTATGACCGTGAGACTGAGTTTGAGATTTTATAACCTGTTTGCCCAGCCTGATCTCTAATGTTTTATAGACAATATCTATTTTATCATATTTGGCAGTCAAAGCACTAATTCTTACAGCTGCAATATTGTATTTCTTTTTCTCTTCTGTAAGTTCTTTATTGAGCATAGTAAGATCATGTGTTTGTTTCTCAATACATGATTCAGCATCGTTTAAGATTAATTTAAGTTTGGATAACTCTTCAGTGCTATCTATGGGTGATGTGTCTCTAACATTATCAAGTAAGCATGATAGTCTACGGATCTCAGCTTCATGAGTCTTAATCTTATCCTTTGCATGTTTGTATTTACTAAGTACTTTCTTATGATCTTCAAGTAGATCACTGAAAGCATCTCCAAGTTCATCAAAATTAAAGTCATCAAGTGGATCATTTGTTACCTTGTCGGAAGTTGCCATTAGGCAGACGTTTGCAGTACCTTGGGGAGTGTCCTCTTCTTCTTCTGAGCCACTGGCTTTGCTTTCAGGCCAGATGCTTGTGTTGGAATTCTTTTGAGAGGATGGCTTCTTGTATGACTTTTCATATAGGCTCCCTTTCCTTGCTACAGGGCAGTCTTTCTTGACGTGCCCCATTTTCTTACAACCGTAACAGATAGGCTCTTCATTGTCGTCTTGTTGTTCCTTCTTTCTTCGGTTGAATTGTAGGAACTTCTTGAAGTGGCGAACCATGAGCGCTTGATCATCACCTTCGGAGTCATCATCGTCTGTTTCATTTAGAGTAGTCTTTCGGAGATGAACTCTTAGAGCGATTTCTTTTTCCTTTGGAGCAGATTCTTCAAAGTCCTTGAGGTCGAGCTCATGCGTCATTAGTATTCCCATCAGAGTCTTAGAGACATGGTAGTGAGATCATTGCCTTCGATGATTCTCGTGGCTTGGGGTTCCAGTTCTTCGTTAGTCCCCTTAGCACCTTGCGTATCTTCTCATTGTTGGAGTAGTTCTTTCCAAGGGAAGATAGAGGGTTGATGATGTCGATAAATCTCGTGAACATCTGTGTGATCGTCGCGTTTTGTTTTATCTTGAATGCTTCATACTCCTATGTTACCCGACTCATTTTTGATTCCTTTACTTGAGTGGTTCCTTCATATGTCACTTCTAGAAGCTTCCATACTTCGTGTGAAGTGGTACACGTAGATACCCTGTCAAATTCAGTCTTGTCTATAGTACAAAAAAAAATATTAATAGCTCTAGCATCTAGACTAGCCTATTTCTTTTCTGGATCAGTGTATTTGTCATGAGGTTTCTCTACGAGGTTTCCATCAACTACAATTCTAGCAGGCTTCTTATAACCATCTATAACTATGGTCCATAAGTCAAAGTCTAGAGATTTCAGATAGAAACTCATTCGTGCCTTCCAGTAATTGTAGTTGGTTTTATTACGCCCCGATTCTGCAGAGTCATTTCACTCACATTTAACTCTTGGAATCTATCATCCTCGCTCGGGCGTGATGCTTTACAAGTCTGGTATTGCACTTGTACAAGTCAAAGATGGTATATAATTGATAATCTTCAAATAAGAACACATTGCAGCAGCAGAAGCAGACAAATTGAAGATAATGAAAACGTTCTTACTCAGTGAATAGAACAAATTATTTGAATTGTAGCAGCAAAATAGGCAGATAACTTGAAGTCGCACAGAGATATGTAGAAATGAGCTGTCTTTATTGATAATTGAAAATAGAGTACAAGATTTGTAATGGAATACAAGTTTACAATACATCTCACTTTACATTGATAGCCAACTATACAAATGCCATAATGCTTACATTTGATACTTTGATACATTGGATTACAACTCGATATACCGACTTGGCTTACAACTCACTGGTACAAATAATTTTAATGTTCCATACATTATGCCTTTTATAGATAGAATGCATTATCTTCTGGAAAGAGAGCTTCTGCATGCCCAACAAATCTTCGATGCCACCGGACCGATCAAGCCAATCTTCGTGTATAGAACTTCCCAAGCACGAGCACCTAAAAAGAGTACCCACAACGTAGGTCAGTATATCATCTATGTACTGGCGAGCAATATCCAACCCACTCGCCTAAACAAATACTAAGTGGTCAATTAAGCAAACTTTTATTAGAATGGTCTTTCTATTTGGGCCTAGCATCACTTTACTCTGCCTACACAAAATATTCATTAGCATGCATCCTGACTACATTAGGGCCCTGGGGACCGATTCGGCCTAGGAGGGAATGCAACAAGCTTTGGTGGCATGATTGGTATCGAGACATTCATTTTGGGCTTGCAACCCGGGTGAATGGTGCGTCACAAACCCTTGATGTCCTATATGGCAAGTCCAAAATTGTGTATAACACCAGTGGTCATGTAGTCAGGATGCATGCTAATGAATATTTTGTGCAGGCAGAGTAAGTATATTGCCTAACCTGTATTTGATGCAGGAACGAGGAGTCGATTATCGGTAAGGAATCACTTAAATGTGATATATGTAATATATTTATGTGTTAGGGTTATATACTAAAAGCATCACTTTTGTAGTAACCTTATTTTCTTAAATTTTGAATGAGAATCATATGGGCAAATGTTTGCATATTGTATTTGTTGCAAGTGTTAATGCAAATGTCTGATATTCTATATTGTAGATAATATGGTGTGTGGTGTCACACAGAAGATCATATTATTAGTTTCCTATGGAGTATATAAATAGTTCACAACCTAGATAGACTTGGACAATCTATTGGAAAGTTTGTAGTGTAATCTGGTATTAGTCTATATTGACTATAGGTTTACACTAGTACACTTTGTGTGTATTGAACAGGACCACTTGAGGTTGTTCTCTTTGTACTGACTACATAAGAGAACAAATACCTCTGTTATTATGGATGCTTGTGCTCTTAATCCGGATATAATAACGGACATGTATATGTAGTATGCATTACTTTGACTCATAAAAGAGTGAGATTCATTATGGATCAACAACCTCTATGAATTGGGTAATAACATTGTATGTATGATGGGCTGTTGATTATAAATGGAATCCATGTCCCGATACATCGGGTTGATGATGTCCTCTTAAGGAGCTCATAAGGATTGTCATGTAAACCCTGCAGGTGGAATATATCCGACATGACAAATAAAGTTGAGCGGTACTACTTAAGGATAAAAGATGTCGAATCAATATAGTTGTCAGTAACATGATTTGATCGACGGGCATACGATATCTTAACATGGGGAGCCAAACGAGCATATAATAAAAGGAGCCCACAAACATAATTTGGGATTAGGGAGGTAATGCAACAATAGCTCACTAGTGGACCGAGCTATTGTTAATGGGCCTGGATTATGTGTTCGGGCTGAACACGGGATATCTAGATCCGTTAGGAGGCCTAACCCTAATTTCTTCTCATGGTCCCTGCCGTAGCCTATATATATCCTCTATTCTCTGGCCGCCAGATTATAGATCAGAAATCTGAAATTTTTTCTAAATTCGTGATTCACGTAAGAAGAGAAAGAGAGGGCTGCCAAGGAGAAATAAGGTTGGGAGATCTCGTCCACACGACGTCCAACTCGAGGAAGGAATACGTGCAGAAGATATTGGGGTCGTCCGCTCGAGATTGCCAGGAATAACTTGTCTCCTTTCCGCCGTAGGTATAATTCGTGAACCCTAGTTTCCGCCTATGAAGGGTTAGAACACGTATTAGATCTGTTTAACTTTCTATCGATCAATACGCACACCAAAGGAAAGGTCCTGAGAATCCCAAGTTCCATCATTATGTTGGTTCAACTTGCCTGCTTAACATGCTAAACAAAATGGTGCTGTGATGTTGCCTTTCAAATGAGAACCTGCCTAACATGTTAAATACAGTTGCTAAAGTGTTGCCTTATTAAAAGAATCACTTTAACAATTTTGATGTAAGCTAACTCAATGACTGCTTGAATGATGCCTCTACATAAACAATATTAGAACTTGATAACACCAAGTATGCTTCATTGATACCTTTACATAAGAAATCAGTTGTACTAGTGAGTTATAAGCCAAGTCGGTATATCGAATTGTAATCCAATGTATCAAAGTATCAAATGTAAGCTTTATGGCATTTGTACAGTTGGATATAAATGTAAATTGATATGTGTTGTAAACTTGTATTCTATTACAAGTCTTGCACTCTATTTTCAATTATCAATAAAGACAGCTCATTTATACATATCTCTGTGCGACTTCATGTTTTTGGCCTATTTTTGCTACTATAATTCAAATAATGTGTTCTATTCACTGAGTAGGAACGTCATCATTATCTTCAATTTATCTACTTCTGTCGCTGTGATGTGTTCCTATTTGGAAATTATAAATTATATACCGTCTTTGCCTTATACAAGTGCAATACCAGACTTGTACGACATCACGTCCAAGCGAGGACGGTCGATTCCAAGAGTTAAATGTGAGTGAAATGACTCTGAAGAATTGGGGCATGACAAATTGGTATCAGAGCACGGCTTTACATCCTTGGACTCTTCTTTGATTCACTTAAATTCAAAGTTGCATCTGTGATTAACAAAAGCTGCTTCCGCGAGTAATAAATGTTGCTTCCGCGATTATATCAAAGATTGCTTCCGCGATTATGTTGTTGTTGTTCCTGTAATCTTTTAAGTTGTTCGTGTCTAAAATTTCTTTGATCCTCTTGGCTGCTTACTAGATATTCCATACAATAAGTCTAAATACATTGTGATGCCCCTGAATGATAATTGTTGTTGGTTTGGACACTCATGACCAAACAATGACTCGACGCCATAGCATGTTGTTCGTGAATGATGTTCAGAATATGGGAATAGAGAAATATGGCTATGTGTGCTATAAGATATTGAGAATTGCATGTGACGTTGGAACAAAATTATTAATGGGAAATTGATGGATGAGTTCAACAGAATTGATGAGTTGACTCATGTGTGTTGGCTGGTACTTTTAGGACCCTAAGAATGTTGGCTTTTGATTTGAAATCCTAAGATGTTGGCTTTTTGTTGTGATCAGTTAGATTACGAATGTCCGGAATAGACTTGAGTTGGTATTGTTTAAGGAATAGCTTCGTTTTCTGAGTGGTATATTGCCTCTACCACTTCAGAATGAGATATATCGTGACCCTTTCCATTCGATATTAATGAGTCTATCTGTAAGCCTTGGGTAGTGCCGAAACTTAGCTGAGAGTCATGCCATATCACTAGAGATGACTTGAGTGTCCCTTGACGGTGATGTTATGCTGGGTAGCGAGATTGTCGTAATTCGTAATGGGTGCCTTTATTAGAAACTATACAGTTGGGTAATGATTCAGACTGGTTGGATTGTAATTATATTATGGGTAAGGAATGTTGCGGCTTAGAACATTGAATGCTGAATTCAATCGGTTGAATGGGAAATCATGTGTGGCTATTTTAAGTTGGATGCTAAATTGAAAGTTTTGGAAGTATTCTCGGTGACTAGAATGAGTATTGGAAATCTGTGCTATGACCCTAAGGTGCGATAAAATGTTAACCCATCTCGATCGTCGAAGGATAGAATTAGTAGTGTTGAGTTTGAGCTTGGCGAAATAGATAGTCATTACATATGTGCATGTATTCTGAAGAATTAAAGTGTATCACAAAAGGTAACAAGTAGTGACTCAGAATACTTGTGTGGCATAGAGAAAGGGATAATTGATACATAAATTATCGGATCGAATGGAATAAACTACTCTACCCTTGCGGTATGAGATTCTAAGAATGTTCGTACGGGATTTTGATGGCTGGAAAATGAATGGGATTAAGAACCACAAAGGTGTTGGATAGTGTCGTTAGATGGTGTGATGGTCTACTGTCTGTTAGAACATAGATTTCTGGCTTATGACTTAGTGGTATAACTTTGTCATACAGACCGAATAGTATGATTCCATAGTTCTATTAAAATTATCAGAATCGATGACCCTTGAATAGTTAGCCTCGGTATATAGATCTGTATAGGTACGACAGAATTGGAATAAAAATTAAATCGTTGGGAATTTACTTCATGGATTATTGGAACATTACGAGGAGTATGTTGGACTGGGAATTAGACCGTAATGTTGCTAGATCGATCTTAATCGATCGTTGGGTAGTCTAGAATGAGCCTCTGTGGGAAATAGCTCCTTGAGGATGACTCTGGATAGATAGACTTGACCCTAGCGATCGTGGGCTACATAACCAATTATTGACAATAGTCGGCAATGACGATTAATGTTCAGACTGAGTGGATACCCAAAGGTTTGGGTAGAGTTGCTGGGAACTGTCGGTTGCTTATTGGCCTAAGAATAAGAAATTACTATAATCTCTAGTAGCCGTCCACTCTAGGAAAGTCACCAAGTGAATAGGTTTAGCTGTCGGTATAGCTAGCCTTAAAGACTTAACCGAATAATAGGTGATCGTTGGCGACCCATAAGATGACCTAGTGGTATTGAACGAGAGATGGTGGTGATGAGTATGACCTAAGAAAGTGTATGATGTAAGTATATGCTGCAACATGAACCTTAGAGATGTTTGACCCTCGTGAAGTAATATGTCAGCCTTAACGGTAACTGGAATCGTGGGATGAGACTTGAGTTGTATGTATCTAGTAGTAAATTATTCCATGAGATGGAATTGACTGCTCATGACAGGAATGTTGGATCGGTATCTAAAGTTGGGTAGCTGGGTTAACTATTACTGTCGCATAGAATTGTACCCTTGGCTCAGGTAATCGATAGTGGGTGACTTCGAATTGTATCTTTCAGAAAAGATGAATTGCCTCAGTGAGAAACATTGTTGGATTCGAAAAGGAATAGAATTGAATATTGGTTGTTGTGAACTCTTATTATGGTTGGCTCCAAGTTAGATCCTTGGCCAAAATATTAGAAATATTATGCTTGGATAAGGAACTTATCTGAGTGGCTGGAAGCATAGCGATTGTGGCAAAACAATAAGTCAATTGAATGGATGCTAAGTCGGATTTGGGAAAGAGAGTTGCACCATGGCTTATCGATATCGCATTAACACAGAAGTTGGCTGCAATACATATATTTTGGGATGCCTAAAGTATGTGTATGGATGTAACCGATGTGAAAGGCTGCGACAAGATACCATTGTAGGAGAGCTTACCGAATCGCATTAGCATGGACTTTGGCTGAACGCATATGTTTTGGGGACACCTAAGATATGTATATGCATCCAAACGAAGTGATAGGCCGCGACAAAGATAACAATGCTGGGAGAATGTTGATGAATTAATGAGAAGTTGCAAGTATTTTGGAAAAGTGAAAGACGGATTGAATCATCGATGGATTAAGTGGTACAGTTAGATAACAATATCAAGATTTTCTCGAGTTCCGAATCGGAATATTGAATAAAAGATGAATGACAAAATTGTTGTGACTAGTGAGTTAGTAGAATGAGTTGTTCCCTTAAGTTTCGAGGACGAAACTTTTTTCTGAGTGATATATTAAGTAATGCCCCGCTCCGCGCGAAGCATTTGGTTGGCTTGTTGGATGCGATCAGAATGTTGGACCGTGATTGGGTTGAAAATCAAGAATTGAGACTGATGTAGTCTCTCTTAGCTGGTTAAACGAAATGGATATTGGAACGTGGCTCGTTGGTGGTGCTATGCTTAGTAGGAATGTGTACGATCGGAATAAGAATACCCTTTATATAATGTGAGTGGAACTGTCCTTCCTCCTCCTTACTCCTTCATGCCTAATAAAATAGAGTAATCTGATGTTATGAATTGTCCCTAAATGTCCCATATTTTAGTTACTAGATTATAAGAGATGCTTATGTTGCCTAATATTGAAATGAACAACACATGAACATTTAACTGCTGGATGAATCACACTTGAACTGCTAATATGACTTGATGCCTGAGAATGAATTTATAATGTCCCTTATGCTTAACATTGCTGGAACAAGTAAAACACTTGAATAATGGGATGCCTTATGAATGATACATAAGAAACGAACTGTCTATGCTATCAACCTAATGAACCAAAATAAAACACTTGAATCATGTACACTCTGTATAACTGGTGCAAAGATATGAATTATTGCCTATTTCTTATAAGCAAAGAAAGAATGAATAAATGCCCCTATGAAATGAATGAATGTTATATTCCTTGTCGAAAGGAATGATATAGAAAATATTGCGATAAGTTGATGAAAAGAGAAATGATGAGGCTTGGGATCGCTGGTATCACCAAGTAAAATGATTGTAAGTTGGAAAGGAATGAGTCATTGAACATGACTTGAATAAGATGAATGATGATGCACTGTTGCCTTACTTCTTTTAATATTTTACCTTACGATTTTGTGCACGATCGAGTCGGACACGCATTCGCATGGTCATGGACAACTTGTATATAAGGTATTGTTTCCTCGGACGGTTCCCAGGGCCCTGTGGGCTGATTCGGCCTAGGAGAAAATGCAGCATGCTTTGGTGGCATGATTGGTGTCAGGACATTCATTTCGGGCTTTCAACCCGGGTGAATGGTGTGTCGCATACCCTTGAAGTCCTATATGGCAAGTCCAAAATGGTGTGTACAGTACAACAAATATGGCCTATAATATCATGCATCAAACGCTATAGAAAACCTTCTATAGCGTATTTTGTCCGCTATAATTGCTCCCGCTATAGTATGTGAACGCTACAACATTATAGCGTTCTTGAATGTTGTAGATAGATTATTGCGTTAATGTATGCTGTGAATGCTTTATAGCATTCATGAATGATGTAGATTAATTATAGCGTTCGTGAATGTTGTGGATGGTCTATAGCGTTCTTGAATCCTGTTGATGAATAATAGCGTTCATGAATGATATATATTGTACATAGTGTTCTTTAATGCTGTTGATTTATTATAGCGTTTCTGAACGCTATCGATTTTTTATAGCATTTTAAGTACCATAAATCTGTTACACAATTTCATATATGAATAACCTGTTCTGTATCACATAAATTAACCTGTGCATCATAAAAATAAATGATGAATCACAATTTTGATTTCAACAATTTTAATCGCAACTTCCATTTTGATCAATCAAGATATAGAAAAGGTTTGCCAAAATAAATATATTCATACATTTTTCATTCAAACATTCAAGATGTAAAAAAAAGATGTTATACGCCGAAAGTGATCGAAATAGTAGTCCAAAATAAAATTTTCATGTAAAGAGAATCCAGAATGTACAAAATGCTTGTAACCTAACGCTAGTCCAAAATTCAACTAAACCATTCCATTTCCATACAAAATGTCTGTAGGCCAAACTGCAGCTCGATCGACTCTTTTCTTCTAGCTTATATCCACAACCATCAAAAATTTGCACGCCAACCTGCACAAAATTGATAAGAAAACACATTAGCATTATTATATGAAAAATAAGTTCAGATAAGATCAATTCGCACAATATTTCTCGGTCCCTCGTTGTATATTGTTGTTTTATTTTATTTTTGAATGAATTTCGACGACCAGTGAATAAGAAGAAGATAGCTTATAATATCTGCTTATAATATCTTCTAATTAAAACAAAGTTAGAAAAACTGAGTGTTTCTATAGAAGTTGAAACGAAGCATACTATATCAAATTTTGTCATCAGTTTCTTCATCAAATAGTTTCTTGTTGTCAAGAGTGTCTTGCCACATATCCTGAGGAGCTCCTCAATAGAATCAGGAAACAATGCAAGTCTAAGATCTATATAAAATTTATTATGAACATAATACCTCGAGGACAACGACACCGACAAAAAGCTTCGCCAATCTTTCTTGCAGCTCCACTTTATAATCACCTGTCTCTTTCTTGCAACTCCACTTTATAATCATCGTCAAAAAAATTTAATGACTTGATTTGTGACTGTATTTGTTGCGTAAGTTAAATGATAGTCAACATTATGCACTTGTGGAAAAGGCTAGGTATACTGCTACTTTAGGTACAAGCAAATATAAAAACACAAAAAGGAGTACAGACCTGATCGCATCTCTCTTCAATGCCTTTCTTGTCACCAGCCCCATGAAGAAAAACATTATAGTCCTTATATATTGTCACCTAAAAATAACACAATCCACAAGAGATACTTAACCAAGAGATTAAATGCAAACACATATAACTAATGCAACTTCATGAAGAAACTGTTTACTGATATGACCTGTCAAACAAGCTCTAGCAATCCATCAAATAGATCAAAACTTGAAACATGCACAGAGTCATCAATGTTATAATCGAATAATGTACTGAAGGTAACATAACACATTGTAACTTCAGTCAAAGCCTGGCAGCAAGTGAAAAACTGCATTTGGAGTGCCAACTAACTCAATACATATGCAGTACGAGCTCTCCAATTAATTACTTTTGAGAGGCAACTAGTCCAAGAGTAATGTTTTCTTTAACATAAATCATTCAAATGTGATAACTAATTGAATATTTACTTTATTTTTGTTTGTTTTTATTGTACTTGCATTAAATTCGGCAAACCTACTATCAAAAGAAAAATAAGAAGGAATAGTAATAGTAAAAAAAACTAGGCAAACCAACTTGTTCCATAGCATCATATCTTCATGCTTAAGCATGCACATGTAAATGGTTTAGCTGCAGTACCAAGTATTTCGAGAGAAACTTGAAAAGCAAAAAACAATGACATGAGCATTGCACTCCCAACCAAAGGAAAACACGAGGCATGTTCATTTGACATCACCTGCAGGTATTACATGTAATTAATAAAGGGTGAAAGTATGTGCAACATATATGATCATCAAATTATGTTCTATATAATTAGCATCAAAGGACATTCAGAAGACCAATAAAACTTACTCACGGAGGGGTCGGCTTGACTGACCAATAGCAACCCACATAAACAGCTAATTGGGAAGTTGTTAGGATTACATTCAAGTTGGGGTCTACCTTTAGGACTAGCGGTGCAAAGATAAGGCCTGAGGAACAAGCAGATTGATGCTCATTACCATATCAATACAATCTTTATACATAAAAAACATCAGATAAAATAGCACTTCTTATAACCCATTACTAACTAGAACAATTGGCTTGGAACTACAACACCTTGTCGCCATCACCTCCAAACATAATCAAGATTTTTTTTTACATATATTGTGGCAAATGATAGTTAACAGAAATAAAAAAAAAGCATAAATATATAAATTGAGTAAAATAAATCTTTCATCTGAAAATTTTATAAGATAATTACATGAATATTTTCTTCTATTCAGCTCCATGAATGGTTTATCTCATCTGTAATGTTAGCAACAAGCTAAAATTACAGATTTATGTGACTCAGTGATTTTCTGATGGTTCTGATCTACACCAAGAAAAGGAGTTTTGGACTCCAAACAAGACTATTGTCCCTATAACATTTGAAAAGACCAAAAGGCAATAGTTGGCCTTCTTCTAGTGTCTTTGGTCAGAAATATAGGTGAGAGTTATTCTTAGTATCATAGGAGAACCGCAAACAAAACTGTAAACAAATAAGGAATACTTGGGTCCAATACATGGTCTGATGATATGAATATATGTCACCATGTTATTAGTGCAAAACATGAGAAGTGAAAACTATGCCGACATGTTCAAATATCAATTCATCTTTTTATCAAGAAAATGGAGAGAATTGAAATTCACATCAATCTAAACGTATGTATATGGAACTCTCAGATTACCAGCATGTTCAAACTTTGATTCATCTTTATGGCATGTTTGGTATAACCCAATAAAGTATTCAAAATCCATGTATTTATGGTTGCATAGTACAATTCAACGAATTTGAAATACTTCCATGTGCATGATCTGTATCTAATCTCTCTCAAATATTTACACGTTTATTACTATAACAACCTATTTTTTTTGGAAAATGGTGAACATAAAAAATGGCAAAAAAATATTGCACGACAACGTTGCCATTAGTGCCCCTTCCATTATCATTTTTTTCCTTTTGTTCTTTGTCAACACATCAGCGCAAAACGCAAAAGCTAAAACCAAAACTGATAGTACGAATTTTCCAAACATTTGGGATGACAAGTCCGTTTCATTTAATTTGAACTCTCTCGTAAAAGTATTAAATTCCAAATCCTTTTATTTTCTACTTCAAAGTGGGACATGAGATTCCCAAAATAATTTTTCATTCCCAAGTTGATGTAGATTGAAAAGTTAACATTGCAAATTTGACCAATTAACTAAACTCCATGAAACTCACATTAACAACACACTCCCTTATAATAAATTACTGCATCAGTAAATACAAATATCCACTACCAGCGCTTCAGTGACACAAATACGATACAATAGAATATTGACACAGTAAATATTTTGGTGTGTCCTAGTGGTCGTGTAGATCCACGTAACAGAATAAAACAATCTAAGTTAAATTTTAGATATAAGAATATAGAGAGGAGAAAACAAATGATACCTAAAAAAGGTAAATTAGCGGGACATTCATGCTTCCTCATTTTCATCGGCATCAACAACAGAGATTGAGAAAATTTCCTGATTGGAAAAAGAAAAAGTATAGATAAAAGAGAGATTTTGAAGCACAATTTATTTTTTTAATCAAAAGAAATTTTTGGAGACAGCTTTCCCTAAACGAGTCATGGACATAGTAGACAAACATTTTCTTAGATGAATATGCAGGGGACGACAAAGACAACACTCGCTGAAGCATGTTCACGATAAGAAGGTGGAATGCTCATCAATTAATAGCACATGTACTTATAGTTGGACTCTCGTGCTAGGAATTACAGAGTGGACGAATACAAATGGGCAATGTTCATGAAATAATAGTAATAAGTAAAGCAAAATTAAATCAAAATTTGGGAGATAGAAAAAATGAGGTGGATTATTGTTACCGACTCTTTGGAAAATTCAGTCAAACACTTGGTTGGCGGAGGTCTGGAGTTGGATGAGGCATTGGGTATGCTGGCGCTGGCGACTCGACCAGGAAAAATCACTGGATCCAGGGGTACACGACAGAGTCATGGCGAGAAGGAGTATGGTTTCTGCTGGGAAGGAGGAGTCCGGGTTCTGCTGGGGAATAGTCGAGATTCCTTTCACAATAAATTAACAAAATAGTCTGGTCGCCGTGAGTAAGCCCACATTAGGGGTAACCGAATCCATCCAGAAGAGCGTGGTCTTGGCTTGAACATCTCAAAGATGGCAGAGGCATCAGGTGGAGCTTCTAATTAGAAAATAAAATTAGGGTTTGGTCATGAAAGAGAGAGATGTAAATCAAGTTGGAGAAAGTGCTCTCTGATGATTACAAAAATCCTAATTACCTTCGACTGATTGTTTCATGTACTGCTATTTTACACACTGAACCCTAGGTAGTAAAATATATAGATATTAAGAAAGAAAGAAAGGTAGAGATGAAGGACCTTGATGGAGACGGTGACTGCGGCACCGCCGTCGACCAGCCAGATGTCAGAAATGATCAAGGCAGAGGAGAGGAAATAGAGAGAGGGAGAGAGAGAAGTGTATTTTGTGTTTGTGTGTGAGAAGTGACGGAGGAAGAGAGAGAGAGATGGGGGAACACTATAATTGGGCTGAGAGGGGCTGGGCGCCAAAATAAAGATTTTGGGGAGAGTAATAATTTTTGTGATGGAGGAAAATACTACAGTTTTGTAAATTTGTATGCTTTAATGCCAAATATACTATAGTCTGTTTTTTATCATGTAAAATAAAAACCTACGCTGCTTCTCCTAAGATTCTTACATGTGATCTACTTTGACAAACAAACATAGAGATGTTATAGATTCTACAGAATTCAAGAAATGCTATAGATACATATTATTATAGTACTGCAGAAAGAAAGCTAGTGTTGATAACATTCTTTAGCGGGTACACTTGAACGCTATAAAAACTGCTATTGTAGGCCCTATTTATTGTAGTAATAATACCAGTGGTCATGTAGTCAGGATGCATGCTATTGAATGTTTTGTGCATGCAGAGTAAGTATATTGCCTAACCTGTATTTGATACAGGAACGAGGAGTTGGCTATCGGTAAGGAATCACTTAAATGTGATATATGCAATATATTTATGTTGGTTCAACTTACCTGCTTAACATGCTAAACAAAACGGTGCTGTGATGTTGCCTTTCAATTGAGAACCTGTCTAACATGATAAATATAGTATGCTAAAGTGTTGCCTTGGTAAGAGAATCACTTTAACAATTTCGATGTTTGCTAACTCAATGACTGCTTGAATGATGCCTCTACATAAATAGTACTAGAACTTGATAACACCAAGTATGCTTCATTGATACCTTTACTTAAGAAATTAGATAACAAATTTACAAACTTCAATGTTTCTGCTCAAGAACTGCAAACTGATGCTAGGACCCAAATAGAAAGACCATTCTAATAAAAGCTTGCTTAATTGACTAATTAGTGTTGGTTTAGGCGAGTGGGTTGGATTCTGCTCGCCAGTACATAGATGATGTACTGACCCATATTGTGGGCACTCTTTTTTAGGTGCTCATGCTTGGTATGTTCTGTACACTATTTGTGAAATAGGGTACACACGTACCTTTAGTCCGAAGAGCACACCAACTTCTTATATACACGACCCTTTGAAGCACTTGACTACTTTAACTTCGTAGATAAGAAACTTAGAATTTTCTAAGTGACTTCTTTTCAACTCTTGTACATAACTTCTACCTGAATCGCACTGAGCACCTTGGGACTAGGATGTTTTGTAGCTAGGGAATTTGGAAGAGTAAGGCTTCGAGTATATAAGGCTTGGAATATTGAAAGTTTGAGAGTAAGAGATGATTTGAAATGAGAGGAATTAAGCTCTATTTAAACTAGGCAGGGGAGGCAGAGTTCGGTCAGAGTTCGGTTTGAGACCGAGTTCGGCCCGAGTTCGGTCTGCCTCAGACCAGAAGCCTTATTTGGCTGAGGGTGGTTTGGTTTGATTCAGGAATTGGTTTGTTTGTATGGTGGGGCTTGGAGAAATATGTCTAGGGGTTGAGATGACACAGTGCGACTCAACGTATAAATTTTCCTAGACTCAATAAATCAAAGATTATAGACAGAGAACATATTACATTTGTAGTACAATAGCTTGTAGACGACGTTTGCCTTGAACTTGATGTGTCATAGGTGATGTTCTATTTTGCACTTGATGTGTCTTATTGGATCATATCAGATATCAGTTGTTAATTATCTAAATCAGGTTGATTGTGATCCAGTTTTGGTCAACAAGCCTAACCGTTCTAAGTGAATGCACTTTAAGAACAAACGTCTAACGCATGGGCTCTCTGGCTAAAATGGGATCGGCATAGTCCCTCTTGGGGCACCAGGGGCCTCAAGTATAACCGTTCCTCGAACGTCAGTAGCCAACAATAAAGTAATGGGTTGTCAACCCGCATCTCCGATGGAGCGTACTGTCACAATGGAAAAGTGTATAGTAGCCCATACACTAAGGAAATGTCCTCCCCACCCCATGCCTATATGTTGCGTTCACAGCACATAACCTCTATAATCGCTAAGTCAAACTAATCATGCAATACTATTAGCGGTAAATCCTATAGCACGGCTTATACGTACATGTGGCCAGCCGGCTACGTATGTCCGAGTTCTATATGCGACTCGAGAGTTTGTGGCTCAAATGTGTCGAGTCATATGAATGCAACACAACTAATGATAGTCTCTTAAATCTAAGTTTTAATGTGCATAAAATAATTAAATAGTAGAAAATAGAACTAGAAAGTAAATTTGCATCTCAATATAACTATGGAACACAATTTATTTTGCAGAAAAAGAAATAATAAACAAATGCATGAAATATGAGCTAAAGTAAATAGACAACAAATGGCAAGGTACCTTGTCTGGTAGTGTCGCCTGGTGTTGTGTGATGATCATGATGGCACAGAGTCTGACTTCAGTGTTACAACTATACAAGACAGCCTCCAATGATGGCATGAATTAATCTATCGGGTCCAGAATAATCGAACTAGCTAGGGTCGATAGGAAAATGTACAAAATTAGTGAGGGAATAGAAAAAAGGGGTCTAGTCATGGACATGAGGATAATCAATGGAAATTGGATAATTAACATATATAAGATTTTAGAAACTATTTATAATACTGAAAAACTATTTTTCTTTAATTAGTCAAAATATGTATAGGTAAAATACTTAGAGTCAAAAAAATCATTTTTGGCTAAAAACACTAAGTTGGTAAAATTTTGATTTTTGACAATAACGATATTTCATTAAATAAAAAAATACTTAGATAAATATTTTAGAAAACCATATGTCAGGGTAACCAACTTTTGTCAAAATACTTTTTATTATACAAAAATAGGTATTAATATTGTAATAACATATTTGGTGTTCGAAATATAGTTTTAAAAATAATATAGCACAAAGCCTAGTACAATATTTTTGTTACAACATAATATAAAAAATACTATTAAATTTATTTAAAAATAACAATTATACTTACTAATAAAAATAACGAAAATATTTTCAATAATACTAATATTAATAAGGTCTAATAACTAATATACAGTTGTTGTAAAGAACACATGCATACATATAGACAATAGTTCAAAACTATATCAAATAAATTAATATTTAAATATTTAAATTATAATTGTTACTTCTTAAAACACAGAAACAGAATAATAATAATAATAATAATAATAATAATAATAATAATAATAATAATAATAATAAACAAAAGAAAACAAAAGTCATTGAAACAACAAGACAAGAAAAAGTTAAAAAATGAACACAGTACATCTGCTGTCTGAAAAGCAAACATGTCTTCGAGAGAGAACCAAAAGCAAAGCAACAAAAAAAAGGACAAAGGAAGAAGAAGAAGAAGGAACAGAAGGAGAGGAGAAGAACGAGAGCAAGGAGAGAGAAGGGGGATAAGAGATAAGAGGAGGCTCGGGAGAATATATAGAGAGAGGCGAGAGGGAGAGAGCGTTACCGAGGGGAGGAGTATATGACCACCTGGGTGGGACGTTGGCGGAGGCGGCACCGTTCGGGGCTTGGCGCGGGACGTGGCGGAACCCGGCCGCGGGAGATCTTCGGAAGGTTACGCGGTGCGGCACTAGAGGCAGTCAACGCATCGTGCTCACCGGGGAGGGGAGGTAGCCGTAGATCTGACGGCACAGAACACCCAGCACCGAGGCACGGGGCGTAACGGGGGATGGCCGACGCAAGGTCAGGGTTATTTTTCTTTTTGGGTTTTCCTATTGTATTTGTGTGGTGTGTGGTTTTTAGGGGTTTCGGTCGGGATGTTGATGATGACGACTGTGGTGGTCGAAAATTTTTGGTCGGCGGGGTTTCGGTGAGGTCAGGGTCTCTGGTGGTGATGACGGAGATGATGGTGGTTTGGGTGACAGTCAGGTGGTGCGGGTGAGGGGAGGTGACGGGTGATCTTGGCCGGATGGCTGCGATGATGGTGTATTGGTGTGGTGGTGATGATGATGCCGGTGGTATTGGCAGCGGGTGCGGAAGTTGTGCTGGCACTACGGAGGAGGCGGCCAGGGCGGGCAGTATTTGGTCGGAGTGGGGGTGTTGACGGGTTTAGGATAGGTTAGGAATCGTGTACAAGTGTCAGACACAGGGACGGAGCAAAGGTCCGGGGTTGTCGGACTCGAAAAAATAATTGTATATGTAAAAAGTAATTTATTGAAAAAATACCCGGGATCGGATCCGAGGCCGTCACGGCTGACACAAAAATGATTGGACATCGATACGATGCACTCACGTTTGTGGTGAAAATATTTGTAGATAATAATTGTGGAGGAAATCATAAAGAGGCTCCCCTATATATTGGGGGTTAGAAACACCTAATTGGATGAGGTGTACGAATGATTTAAATCCCCATTAGATAATTTTTACATTTAATTTAAATCAATCAATTCAATCAAAATCAAATCTAAATTTAATTTAAATCCAAATCCAACTTAAATATAGATAAATATTCATGTTTAAATTAAACTATTTAAATCAAATCAATAAATCTAATCACAATTTAAATTATAACAATTAAATTAAAATATCTTTTTATAATTAATTAATAAATAAATTCGAAAATCACACTAAATATTTAAGTATTTGAAATACCTTTTTCCAAAGAAATAAAATAATTGCCATTTGTTTTCGAAAATGAAACTATACATGTATTTCTCATGCGATATAATATAATATTTACAAAATATAATTTCTAATTATCGCTTATACTCTTATAAATAAATAGCTCTTTATAATAAATAAATGAAAATAAAGGTTTGGCAATCGTGGCACATTTTATAATGTTAAGTAAGTCAAAATATTTACCTTATACTATTTTAAAAATATATACTTATTTAAATTAAATGGAGAAAGGCTATAATAAATCTTTTTACAAAAATATATACCTCATATATCCGTATTCGCACTCGATGTTTAAATACCAAATATGAAAACCAATAACAAAATAAATTTAATTTTTTTTTAAAAAAATTGTAGTGGAAATTTAGGGGGTTTACATACCACATGCCTACTTCACATGTATGACTATATTAATTATCCATACTCTAAATTTGTCATAAGGTCAATACCAGAATATACAATATATAAAGTACCAAACTTTATTATCAAAATAATTTTAACTAATATAAAATAATAACTTAATTTCTACAAAATATTAATAAATACTTGTATATTGCTATCAATGTTATTTTGTTGGTGGAAACTAAATCACAATAGTCCTAGTTTGATACTACATCATCAATACCACATTTGGTCTACTAATTGAGTCCTAAAACAATAAATATAGATAATATTTAATTCCATAAAAATTACATAAATTAGTTAAAATAATGTTTTTAACATCAAACCTTGCACAACAAATATTTAAGTAGAGGTATATGAAGTATCAAGGCTTTAGGATACAAAGAATACATGATTTTCAGAGTTATGGTGTTAAGGTAAATGTCAGGAATTTTAATAAATACTAGACGAACTCAAAAATCATCAAAAACATATGATTGGAAATATCTTCATGTCTAGTTTCTTATAAAAATTATTAGGAAGATCGAGTCTTAACGAAAATAGGTGAATATCTACTCGCAACAGATCTGGTCAGTTATGGACACCTTGTCGTAGAATTGACGCCGCGACAAACCGTTTGGAACTGTGTGGTTGGAAAATTGAACATAAAAAATAGACATAGAGATATTTTTATAATTTTGGTTTTACGAAAATATGAGGTCAAAAAGTATATGAAACCCTATTTACAAAACATCATACCTACTCTGACGAATTTAGCACAAGTTCAGTCGACTTTCGGTGCCTTCCGCGCGTTGTGCCAACTTCGTAGGGCTATATGGCATCTTGAGATGGTGTTGGAGTGTTAAGGGAAGGTCTTTGTATGACGTTTGAGGTGGTAGATGGGTTGGAAGAGGTCGGACTGATGTGTTTCTGTCACATGGAAAAATAAGTGCAAAAAAATGAAAAATGAACTTGTGCACCCGGTTTCTAGTTATTTAATATATCAAAAAACATGAGGAAAACAGAAGAGGATGGGTTTTACATGGGAAAAAGGTCTTAAGAAAGATTTAAACTTGGTTTGGTAAGATTTGGAGTAGATTTGATAGCTTAAATCAAAAGTGTATCTCAAAAAGATTTGATTGAGTCCAAATTAGGAAAGTGATTTTAGGATTTGATTTAAATTAGATTTAATTAATGTGGTTGTATATTAATCCACAAAATCAATCTAAAATAGGTCAAAGAGGTTTGGGCACCCTAGAATAGGCTCTACGAACCCTACTTGGACTAGTTTTGGGTCGGTGGAATTTTTGTGATTGATTTGAATCCAATATGTCTATAGTATCGACTTATGTGTCATTTAAAAATAATTAGCACATGGAAACTCAATTGAGTGGCACACCACTGACATGTTCATAGTAGGCTCAAAATGGGTCAAAACCATCATTTGGTCAAATGGTTTTGGTCTATGTCGAGTCTCGAATTCAAGTTGGACGTTAGGTTGAGATTTACGGTAAACGATCAAAATGGCCTAAGTTTATCCGAAGTTGTGCGAAGTCAAAAAAATGTTAGAAAATATATTTGGATGGGACATGATATATCAAATTGAAGGTGGACGTGTCTAGAATTTAGATATGGGACTTTAAAAAATCGATATTTGTTGTTCTTCAAAAATCAACGCTACGATAAAGTACTACTATAGTCATTATTGACTTGAAATAAAGTATAATATTTAAAACATCCATATTAAATAAAAAAATAATTAAAAATAAATTCCAAAAATGAGGGGCTTACAGCAGTGAGTGGTACCAGTCCGGTTGCGTTGTAACTAGCTGGAGGAAGATTATCTAATTCCATTGTCGCCTTTGGAATGGGGACGATGCCATCTTGGGCTTCTATAGGTGAAATAGTGCCAAATCAAAGGGACTGTCATGACCCGCATCCTAGAGTAAGGGCACGAGAAGTGGGTATGTCCAGCCTACGTCGTAGTATCGACGGTAGAACGCTGTCCTATCTCAATCATCTAACAATATATAAGGTAACTTACAGTATATACACTCCGAATGGAGGTGACATAACAGAATACAGTCTCAATCACATCTAAGGCAGAAATGATAAGATAGATAGATAGATAGATAGATAGATATAAAAATAAAATGAAATCCACAGAGATACAACCAGATAGAAGTCTAAGTGTCAAAGATATCACAAATCCAGATAACATCTCAAATCTCAATGTACAGTAATCCATAGAGTAAATATAATGAAAAACATCCTAGACTTTTGGTGTGTCATCCACTGCTAAGGGGTCCTGCTGCTGGTCTACGTCACAGCAATCATCTAAGGTAGTCCCGTAATATGTGGGACAACACACCTCGTCCTCATCCTCTGTAATATTTTCAACAGGTTCAGTCAGGATGGGAGCAAGCACAATACATCTCAACAAATCATAACAAGTTAGAAAATATAATCATGCTAGAGAGTAAGATACATGAAACTGAAGAACAACATAATGTAAAAGAGAGACTGTAAGTAAATAGCTACAATATATATAGAGAACTAATCAGTGCTAGTAATTTAAAGTACAAGATGAACATGTGAACAGCTGGATGGTGATTCAAGACAATACTAAAGAGGTGATTCATGACTATTCTACTTTAGAATTATTCACTTGTTCAGTTTCTACTCTCCCATCCCCAATCAACACATAAAGATCCAGTCAAGTTACGTTAAGATTCATGACTATACTACTGGCCCATAAAGGGTGATTCAATAGTGATTCATGAATAGATTCGTAAAGGCTCTCTGATTCATGAGAGTACATGAATCACAAGCTGATACATGAAGGTTCATGATAATAGAAGCATGAGATACATGATGTAAGTGAAACAAACGTGATATGAGTATCTGATGCTCCCGAGGAGGATAACATCTCATGAAGGGATCCGTATAGTACTAATCTGTGTTACTAACGTGTCAGCATCAAGTAAAGTAATCTAAAGCAGGAAATATAATCCTGAACAAGATATATATGAAATGATCAGAGAATGTACTCGCCTGGTATCCTGAATATCTGGAAAAAAATATACTGTCCGAGGACTCATTTTTGTCTCCTATAGAACAGTACAAGTCACTCCATGTCTAAAATAGTAAAATAGACTGCTACAATGCATCTACATGATGTTTGGGGTTAATCTAGGCTAAAGTCAACCCTTGGTCAACTCTAGTCAACTACTCTCGTCAAACTAGGTCAACTAAGTCAAACCTAGTCCAACAAGTCTTACTAGGCCTAACCAAGACTATCCTAGCAAGCACACACCATACACAAGTCACACTAGTCTAGCAATATAATAAATTCATGTGTACACACTCCATATGCCATAGGCTATACTACCTTGGCTATATGCCAACCCAATGATATAGGCAACACACACATACCAATTACCATATTCACATACATCCTAATTATATAGACATTTACATATATTACACTATCACACAAAGATCACATATATTATATATATATATATATATATATATATATATATATATATATATATATATATATAGAAGGGTATGGCGAACAATTGCATATGTATGTGTGAGATATAGGATCAATGCTTGTGTGTCTAGATGGGTTTATGTGTGGCATATCAGTTTCAGGTTAATGCATAGTGTCAATCTCAGATTTGAAATGAATGTGTGTACATGTGTAATGTGACAGGAAGTTTAGATAGGGTGTTGTGTAATGTTTGTGTTTAGATAGGTGGATAGGTTAGTGTGTGTGTGGTGAACAGTGACAGGAATAAAATAGGGTAATGTGTGTATGTGAGATAATGTGTGTCAATGTGAGTGTCATGACAGTTTAGCTACTAGGGTGTTGTAGTGTCATAGAGAAAACTGTGAATGAATAACAATGTGTGTGTGTATATGTGATAACAGTAATGTTGTGTTCTCAGGAAAGCATGGCATTGTAGGTAATGTGTGTGAATAATGATATCAATGTGTGTGTCAAACTCATGGATTCTCAGGTTCACTCAGATTTCAGATTATGTGTAATGCATGAGTGCACATTATGTTCTCAGATTTCAAACCCCAATAATTTCGAAACCAAACTATCAACATACCATGAATTCCTATTGCAACTAACTCAGATAATTATAGGAAATCACTTGAAAATGAACCAACAATTCAGTAGGGCAGTTGGAAATTCTCGGGTTAACAGTGCATATATTAATAGTGTATCAGTCAATGAATCCCATGCCCAAATGCAAATAAAGACTAAATTCCTATGCCAATCACAAACCCTTAGCATGTAGGCTAATCCCTGATATGAACTGGTGAATCTATATTCGAATTAACACACAAAACAAACAGTTAACCTACATTAAAATGCCAAAAATCGAATGACAGTACACGTATCAGAATTTATAGGGAATTCACAATTCGAATTGAAATTAACAATCAAGATTCAAATCAATAGGTAGGTAATGATTATACTTCATGTGCACATGTCGTGGATGTCCCAGTGTCCAGGAAATTGGACACAATTCGTGTCTAACCATTGCACGTACATAGACAAAAAACTGTGCTCTAACAGCGTCGTGCACGCGTGCACAGCACTCGTGGACACGACAAAATACGAAATAGGACACGTGCTCGTGTCTAAGGGTTCTCCTAGGATAGGTCTAGGGATTGACCACCCTGAGTCGTGTCCAAAATGTGTCTAGGTGAGACACGAATACAGTGTCAGCAGCCCCATGGCCGACTGTGCATGACAGTGTGAAATCTGTGCGACCCAAATTACTCCCAAACCACTCAATAAAATCCAGTAAAATTTTATAGGCTTAGTGTCAGTCACCTCGTGCACGTACACACCAAATTTGGTGTCCTTACGTGCCGTATCCATGGAGATATCAGACACGGGTAGCAGGACACTTGGCCGAGCCCCAGTGCTGCGTGTCCATAGTGTTTTAGGACACGAAAACCAACACAAATACAACTCAGTCTTCACAAACATTATTATACACATATAGATCTAGGGATTCATGCAATTAGTTTTACAGAAATCGAAAATAAATTCCTAAGTGGCATTTTATCAAATACCTTCCTATACACTATGACACGTGTCCGATACAGACACCAAATGGACACGAATTCAACCCAAACACTAGGGACATCTAGGGGACACCTTGATCTAGCCTAATATGCAAATAAAACAGAATATTAGCACAATTTGAGGAGTTTTACCTATAGGTGCAAATAGCAAAAAAAAGCTTCAAATGGGAGGTTCCACCTTGCTAGCCAAATGCTCCAAATTAACCCAAAGTTGGGATTAATCTCCACAAACAGAAAATAGGAGAGTATTAGGCTCTATTACAAGAAACTAGAGTGGAAAAGGATTTAAAATGAAGAATCTATGGATTGGGGAAGAATGGACAAACCTTTCTTTTCTCTATGTGCTTTTTCAATACAAAAGAGGCAAGAACTAATGAAGAGATTATTTATAGGGAGGGGGAACCCTACGTGGCCAGCCATGTAATGTAGAAATTAGGGTTAGGGTTTAGTCTATGGGCTATGGACCTAGTTGCACTAGTCATGAATAAATTCACAAGTCAAGTCATTGAACCTATCCTTATTCTCCTATTGAAATCTTGATTTCTAAATGACTAACCTAGATTGACTTAAGTTAGACTAGGGTCTCACCATGCTAACCAAGTCACCATAGCTAGGGTCAACACCAAGGTTAGTCTACAATGTCTCAACTAGCCAAAGTCAAAAATGTCAATCAATAATTCAATAAATTAAAATAAATTCAAAAATTCACCAAATGACCAAAATACCCTCAAGCTAATATGTGGTAGTGACAGGGACATCATGGTCGCCGAGACTGTCTTATCCTCATAGTCGAGGGTAAGAACATTCGTATTGATCATGCGTTAGATGTAATTCTTCAGTATGTGATAATGTCATGTTACATGGGTGACAAATCGATGATAATGACAATACTTCGAATCGTCAACTATGTTGACTTTGTCGGGACACTTAGGATTAGGTAACTTGATCTTGTCTTGCATGAGCACCTCAAAAGTTGTATGACGTCTTCGTCATTGAAAGAGTAGACATCTTTCTATTTGGGTACTAATGGCGGCTTTTGAGAGGATGCTGGTGCACCCTTGGAGATGTTTTCAATTTGTGCTTGTTTTCCCTTGGAGTCACGCCCACGGCTGTTGTTGTTGGAAGAGCATTTTTCTTTATCGTCCAAAGTAGGAAAACTAACACCTAGAAGACGAGCGTCTCTGGCCATAGTTTCAGCACCATCAGCACCAATAATAAACGAGGTCTAATCTGTATATTGGACGGAGTCGACCCAGAGTTTGATTGTCATTAACATGTTCTTGCGGCAAGAGTCTATCAATACTGGCTCAGGGATACCCGGGGGTAATCTCAAAGTTGCCTGACAAAAACGTTCGATATAAGCTCGAACCGACTTATTCTCCTTTTGAACGATATCCATAAGGATTGTCACATCCATTCCTCCCTCATAGAACAAGGAAAGAAAGAGACGCTTTAGGTCTTCGAAAGAGGATATGCAATTGTCAGGGTGATTACAGAACCATTCATATGCTACCACTACTACAAAAATCGTTAACAATGACACTTTATAGATGACATACATAAAAAAAGTCACTAATAATACTTTTAATGTCAGCCCATTAAATGATCGTTATTAATAACTTAATCAATGACACTAAAAAAATAATGTCATGAAACATGTACCAAGATGACGATTAGAAAGATAAGTGTCGTAAATTTTTTTTATATGGATGTCGTCTTTTGTGTATGAAAGAAAAGATGTGGGACTAACAAAGACACATTAATATTAAGAGTCATATTTAGTTTAAACAATGATATAGACATGTTGTGTGTCATAAAATATTGATTAAAATATGATATTATTGGATTGGATCCAGATTGGACGAAAAAAGTATATGCTAGTGTTGATTGCATGGTTCGTTGGAGATTGGACAATAACAGGAATAGAGTTAGGATTAGCTTTTAAAAATATAAAATCTGAATATAATTGGTTATTATAATTTGGGTTATGATATTTTGATATTTTTTTTCTTATGTTTATCTCTAACAGAAAAAATGTGAAAGTTCAAGTGAAAATAAAATATTAAAGTTATCATTTTATTAATAAAAATAATATTATATATTAAAGAGCCAAAATTAAATAATTGATATATTTAAATACGATTTAGTTTAATTTAACTAAATTTTCATCTATTTTTAGTTGGTCGAAGTCCATTGCATACAACGAAGGTTATGCACAAACGTCGCACGTACATCAGATAGTACCTTTCGAAAAGTACTTTCTACATGTTTTTTCGTGAAGACAAATTATTAATTAGAAAATACATGTAGTAAGAGAATTATACAAGAACAAAAACCAAATAATTTTATTTTTATTCTTTTCCTTTGATTAATTATACTAGGCTTATACTAGGGCTGTATTACACAAGGCGTTATAAAGTTCCAAAATTCTTCCCCAAAACTCTTCCAGGCCCGCTCTTTCTCATTCTTCACGAAAAAAATTCTCTAAAAATTTATTCCTCTCAAATCAAAACTGTTGCAGGCCTATTTTTTCGTTCTCCTTCTCCTCCTCCACATCCTTCTCGCATGGACTGAAGTCCGCGGAAGGGCTAAAGGCGGCATCCAATGCATTCAAGTCGGCGGCAGGCAGTTTCGGGTATTCTAGTCGGCGATGGGGACTTTCGAGTACTTGAAGACGAAGATGGTAGTGAACGAAAAGCTGACTGCGGTGGTTATCTTTTCCTTTTTCATGATCCGCGTATTGGCAGCCATGATCTGTGCAAGAAACTTCTCTATTTCTCTTTTTCTTCGATTTCTGACTAGTCGTTTATGACACTTCTTGGTTTGACTTTTGTCCAGTTTTTGGCGAGGTGCTGGAGGATCCGATGCTATCCAAGAAGTTCACCCGACTCGTCGGGTGCTGGCTGATTTAGCACCTCATTGCTGTGAGCTATCGCCACAGTTCAAAAAATTAAAGCTTTGGACGCAAAAATTAGAGTTCATAGTATTTTTGTTTTATTTTCTTAATGGCGTTTGTTTACACATGCATGACATAGGAGGTGTCCTGTCACCAAGGAGGAGCTCGTGATGGACGACATAACACCAGTGACGATGAGCAAGGTTCAAAATGTTGATGCTGGTTGTTGTTGTCGATGATGTTAATTGGTGGTGGTTTAATGTTGCATGAACACTTGCGCGGACACAAACACAACGCACGTTGGTCCACGACACTAATTTTGGGAAGTCAGGGCTTCCTACGATATGATTCAAGAAGAGGGAATGTTACTCTTTCTTTCGTCCTTTTTTTCCTTATATGTTCCTTTTGCTTGAATATTTGTTTGCTCGAATATTTGTTTGTTGATTAACTACAGGAACAAGATAACTCAATTTTGTTTTTCTTAGTTTTGTCTATTTGTAGTGTCTTCCTTGATTGTGCAAGTGTGTGACACCGAGACATACGGTTTCGGATTTTAGTATTAGACATGACACAGTCTAATACGTTTTAGACATTACACTGTCTGTGTCGTGTCCGTGTCATGTAGCATAACACGATCGCTCCAAAATATACTAGGACATGCCAAAATTGGTGGGTGTCTGTGCCTCCTTGTCCATGACATGTTCGTGTCAGTTTAACATAGTTTAACATGTTCGTATCAGTCTGAAAAATTGAAGTTTACTCAGAAAAGGTGATTGCTACAAAGGAGAATTTTAGGTATAGAGGATCTTTATTCTTTCTAGGAAGTTATGTTCTTATGCGCACTCCATACAAGAAGCCGAATATTTTTTTATTACATGCTGGAGGTTCATTGAGTCCCTTTAAAGTCATAAGGTCTTAGTTCCTGAACATAGGATTGCTAACATGCTTGGTTGGTAAAAATTCTGATATGTTTGTGTCGCAGTAAGGATGATTGCTTGATGTTATGGAAGGGTTCTGCTTTATTATCTTATAGTTTCCTAAAGAGAGAGAGAGATGTCTTTAACATTTGAAGGATTAAGATGTTGAGTAATCAGATTGTTGCTCTTGATTCGAAAAATACTACTGGAAAAAGTAATCTTGTAAGCTCGGGATGTTCCCTCCTTAGTAAATATGACATTAATTATATTTTATTTCAGTTGTACAGGTTCTAGAAGTAGCTGATGTTTTATGGAAAGCTGATATACAATTTCTTCATCTGTATAATACCTTCTAGATGCCAATGTAGAATAATACCTTCTAGTGCATAGTTTCTGTTACGACCCGATCCCAATGTAATGGGTCCAGTCGGATCATGCCCAGCCTGCACCGTTGTGAGATGGCGGCAGTAAGCTGTATCAAACAGTGAACACAAGCAGATAAATCTAAAGCGAAAATAAAAACATTTTATTAACTTGGAAACTGGTGTGAAATGAGAAATACATGCATTCAATTATTACAAGGTTTTATTTGCAAGAAAGGGAAATAAACTAGTCCAAAGTGCAACTAAAACTCTGGGGCTCCCTGATCTGGTTCAGCTACCTCGTCAGGGTTGGGACCAGGCCCGTAGTAAGAGCTAAATGTGATATTCTCGTCGTCATAGTCAACTAAAAATGCTGCGTCTCCAGTCAGGAGGGAGCAAGAAACATATTTCCACATCTAATATTCTAAATAATAAATAAATAAAATGCAACACAGTTTGAAGACAGTATATATTTTTGATAAATAATAATAAAAGATAGTAGGAAATATCTCTGGAACTACAATGATGCAATTTTATAATAGTGTTTTAAGTATATAACAGAATCTGTGACCGGCTGGATAGAGGCAATATGTACACTAGCATTCTGGCCAAAACGATAGTATACGGTACGGCTCAACCCCCTGTGTGGTAGGGGTTAGGGCGAGAGAGGCAATCGGGAAAGAATGGCTTTGGTCACAAACGTTATACTACTCCCACAATCAATCCCTGAGTCAATGAGTCAATGGGGCAATCAATCCATCAATCGATATGGAGTCCGAGAGGGATGCATTGTGAATCAATGACGTTACAATACATGAATCTACTGATGCATACATTTAATATTAAATAAAACACAAACAAGAAAGATATAAAACTTGTCTTAGGTGTATCTTCGGCGTGGAAGCGATAGCTAGAAAGTAACCGCTAGGGTTTAGAATTCCGAACCTACAATAATCGTAACACCAGATTCAGCAGCTAGAATCAACTACACTCTAATCCTTAAGGGCAACGCTAATTAGTTGATTAGGACTAAGTCTGGTCGGGTTGAAAATAACATAATTTTTGTTAATAACATAGAAAATATTTATATTTTAAGAATAGGTTGATTGATTATTACTAAGTGACAAAATAATCGTTTTAGTAAAAATACATGTTTTTACCATACTAATTAAGGATAAGAAAAATAGCTATTTAATCGTATTATAGAAATTAGTATTTTTATGTAATTACCAAATTTACGTGAAAATACGTTTTTACTAAAAGCCCATTTTTTACTATTATTCACAAAATAAGGAAAATAATATTTTAACCGCATTTAACAAATTAATATTTTACCAAAATTACAATTTTCCTCTGAACTAATATTTTAATATTTTTAGTTTAACGAGAATTCATTTCCCAGTTATTATTTCTAAAAAATGTTTTTCTTGTCCAAAATAAATCAATAATAAGTATTTTATACTAAAAAGAATTCTATACTCTTTTTGTTTATAAAACTAATTATTTCGCTATTATAAACATTTATACTAATAAACTCACTTTTTCCATATTTCTTAATAAGCCGAAAAATACATAATTTGGTTTAATAATTATTATCTTACAACCAGACTACATTAATCACTAAATTAACATAGCAAAAATTATGTCTATTACTAAACATATTCCTATGACTTAAAATGAGTCTAACAGTTACAATTCTAATACTAAACCATCAATCTATATTAACTCATTATTATCAACAAAAACAACTAAAGTTAAAACGAACAACACTAATTCTCCCAAGTTGACAGTGTTTATTTCTGTCAACTTGGTCGGGCATGTATGGTTTATGAAATAGGAGGAACAGATCTTTCTGGCAGAAGCATACTAGAGGTTTGCACGAAGGAGCATCGAGGGGAGGCCTCGGGCTCGGAACGGAGCATCGAAAAGCCGACGGAAACGCGGGGAGTGCGGACATGAGGTCGCTAGTGCGCAGGGCCGCACGAAAGGATGCTGGCACACGGGGGGTCCGTGCGGAGGTGCTGCCGTAACAGGAGGCCGCGGGGGGCTGGGCGCCGGCTGCTGTCGGGTGCGGGGTTATCGGCTGTTGTCGGGCGTGGGGCGCCGGCTACGGTCGGGTGCGGGCGCTGGCTTCAGTCGGGTACGGGGCACACCGGTCACTCGGGTCGCCGGGGTGGCTCAGGTTGTCGGCACGGAATGATGGGATGAGGGGTCTAGAAAAGACGGGGGCGACGAGGTGAAGGCGGCGATAGTCGCAGATTTGGATTTGGTGGAGTGAGGAGGTTGGGAGATTGACTTTTGTAAAGGGAAAATATGAAACTTTCTGTAGAGATTTCTGATCTTTCTCAAAGATATTAAGGGAGAGGGAGATGGTGAGGTGAATGGGGAGTGCAGAGCAGAAAGTGGATCGTGGAGTCGGAATAGGGTAGTGGGTGGAACGGGTTAGCAGAGAGTTTGAGTTTGGGCTTGTGTTATGGGCTCAAAGTAATGGGTCAACAAAAGAGAGTAAAGTAATAGAATTAATTAAGCCCAATGATAAATTAATTATTAATCCAAGTAATAAGCAAGGCATGACAAAATAAATATAAATAAACAAGCATTCAATTATTACAAGATTTTATTTCCAATAAAGGGAAATAAACTAGTCCAAAGTGCAACTAAAATACTGGGGCTCCCTGATCTGGTTCAGCTACCTCGTCATGGTTCGGACCAGTCCCGTAGTAAGAGCTAAATGCGAGATCCTCGTTGCCACAGTCACCTAAAAGTTTTGGGTCTCCAGTCAGGAGGGAGCAAGAAATATATTTCCACATCTAACATTCTAAATAATAAATAAATAAAATGCAAGACAGTTTGAAGACAGTACATATTTTTGATATATAATAATAAAAAACAGCATGCAATATCTCTGGAACTACAATGATGCAATTCTACAATAATATTTTGAGTATATAACAGAATCTGTGACCGGCTGGATAGAGGCAATATGTATACTAGCATTCTGGCCAAAATAATAGTATACGGTATTGCTCAACCCCCTGTGTCATAGGGGTTAGCACGAGAGAGGCAATCGGAAAATAATGGCTATGGTCACAGGCGTTATACTACTCCCCCAATCAATCCCCGAGTCAATGAGTCAATTAAGCAATCAATCAATCCATCAATCGATGTGGAGTCCGAGAGGGATCCACTGTGAATCAGTGTCGTTACAATACATGAATCTACTGATGCATACAAATAATATTAAATAAAACACAGACATGAATGATAAGAAACTTGCCTTGGGTGTATCCTCGGCGTGGAAGCGACAACTAGAAAGTAACTGCTAGGGTTTAGGTATCCGAACCTCAATAATCGTAACACCAAATTCAGCAGCTAGAATCAACTACACTCTAATCCTTAAGGGCAGCGATAATTAGTTGATTAGGACTAAGTCTGGTCGGGTTGAGAATAACATAATTTTTGTTAATAACATAAAAACTATTTATATTTTAAGAATATGTTGATTGATTATAACTAAGGGACAAAATAATCATTTTAATAAAAATACATGTTTTGACAGTAATAATTAAGGATACGAAAAATAGCTATGTAATTGTATTATAGAAAGTATTTTTATGTAATTACCAAATTTACGTGAAATTACGATTTTACTAAAAACCTATTTTTGACTATTATTCCCAAAATAAGGAAAATAATATTTTAACCGCATTTAACAAAATAGTATTTTACCAAAATTACGATTTTCCTCCAAACTAATATTTTTATATTTTTAGTTTAACTAGAAATCATTTCCCGGTTATTATTACTAAAAAATGCTTTTCTTGTCCAAAATAATTCAATAGTATGTATTTTATCCTAAAAAGAATTTTATACTTGTTTTATTTATAAAACTAATTATTTAGCTAGTAAAAACATTTATACTAATAAAATCGTTTCTTCCATATTTCTTAATAAGCCAAAAAATACATAATTTGGGTTAATAATTATTATGTTATAACCAGACTACATTAATCACTAAATTAACATAGCAAAAATTATGTCTGTTACTAAACATATTCATATGACTTAAAATGAGTCCAACAGTTACAATTCTAATACGAAACCATCAATCTATATTAACTCATTATTATCAACAAAAACAACTAAAATTAAAACACACAACACTAATTATCCCAAGTTGACAGTGTTTATTTCTTTCAACATGGTCGGGCATGTATGGTTTCTGAAACAGGAGGAACAGAGGTTTCTGGCAGAAGCATACCAGAGGTTTGTACGAAGGAGCACGAGGGGAGGCCTCGGGCTCGGAACGGAGCGTCGGAAAGCCGACGGAAACAAGGGGAACGCGGACACGAGGTCGCGAGCGCGTGGAGCCGTGCGGAAGGGTGCTGGCACACGGGAGGGGGGGGTCCGCACGGAGGTGCTGTCGCGATAGGAGGCCGTGCGGGGCTGGGCGCCGGCTACTGTCGGGCACGGGGCGCCAGCTGCGGTCAGGCGCGAGCGTTGGCTGCAGTTGGGTGCGGGGCGCGCCAGTCGCTAAAGTCGCCTGGGTGGCTCGGGTTGCTGGCACGGAATGATGGGTTGAGGGGTCTAGAAAAGACGGGAGCGACGAGGTGAAGTGGAGTGAGGAGGTTGGGAGATAGATTTTTGTGAAGGGGAAATATGAAACTTTCTGTGGAGGTTTCTGATGTTTCTCAAAGATATTACGGGAAAGTAAGATTGTGAGGTGGAAGGGGAGTGCGGAGCAGAAAGTGGATCGTGGAGTCGGAATATGGGAGTGGGTTGAACGGGTTAGCGGAGGGTTTGAGTTTGGGCTTGGGTTATGGGCTCAAAGTAATGGGTCAACAAAAGAGAGTAAATTAATAGAATTAATTAAGCCCAATGATAAATCAATTCTTAATCCAATTAATAAGCAAGGCATGACAAAATAAACACAAAGAAATACATGGGCTTTACAGTTTCTTTTCATCTTCAAGGAAGTTGTTGTTTACAATTTCTTCATCTGTATGTTGTTAGTTGAATTCCAACCTTGATTAGCTAACAATTGAAATCAGCAATGTATATAGGATTTCTGTTACAACTTATAACTTACTACTTTGCTTTATCAAAATTATTCATAATTCATACATGCGGCACTTCTCTTATTTTTCTAATATAATCCCCCTAAACAACATTTGGATCTTGTTATTGTCAGAAACTATATGACATGGATAAATTTTCACAATTTTGGTTTTATCCATGGTTGCTATTTATAACTTTGGTTCCTTCAATCTCCTCTAATTGACTAATTCAAGGTCCGACCGTATAGAAGATTCAAAAATCTATTTGATATAGTTCTCTAAACTTTTTTGGAGAAGAGGATATTGAGAGTTCCATTTTTGAACTCTCGTTTGACCAATTCTGCAGTGAAGTTGTGTTTTATATGTAACTATTATATGTGAGGTGCCTTCTGTGTGTACAAGGACTTTGGCTTGCTTGTTATGTCAGATTGTTAGTAACTACAAGATTTGAGGTTGTCATACCATTATATGTGCATTAAAGCTCATAGTAGCTACTCATGGACAGTTATAGTGATTTAGTTCATAGAGTATTTTGAAATGCACCATGGTGTCGTTTCAAGGTTAGAAGATATTTATTGCCTATGAGATTATGTAGGTCCTTGAGTTGATCCGAGTTACTCGTTTTAGAATATAATGCATATTGTTGATGTGTTTTATGAATGATTTGTCTTTTGTTATTTTTTCTTCAAAGTTTTCTACCATCTACCAAGTAGTTCCCTGCTCTATCGACAGGTTATTTTTTAGATCATGCTCAAGTTTCTAATCAGAGGTTAGTTTTATCAGTAAATCTATTCAGAATTTTGATGTACTCTTTTCTTAATGTACTCCTTTTAAAATGCTTAATGTTTGGCTTTTATTTTTTGCTAATGAGATCATCGAGCTTAATTTTTTAAATATGAAATGCCATCTTGCAAATCTTAATATGGATATTTAGATTTTTTTTTTTTTGCTTTATTTCAGGAGTACTTGAACTGGATTTGGTTTTGTTGCATTTTGTGTGTGGAAATTTCTTTGATACCCAAATTATTAATTGTTCTATATTTGTCAGATGATCTTGCTTTTTACTCTTGTTATCTCATATTATTCTTTCTCTATAACAGTTGAATGTGAATCTTATATGCATTTTGTTTTTGAGCTTTTTGTAAATATTACTTTGAAGAATATAGATTACAGCTTGTTGTCATGGGACTTGACTTGGCACGTGACTGGACCAATTTGAATGAATTGGAGGGAAGGATCTCTGACACTCTGATAACATATAACCTTTAGTTCACTGCATATAACCTTTAGTTCACTAAGCTGGATCTTGAGACACTGAGCTGAGTTATGAGTGTATCATGCCCTATACGTGTCGGATACGGATCCTACCATTTGATTTATTGCTCTGGTTATTTTTTTAACTCCTACCATATGATTGAATATATTTCAAACTATATTTATTTACTTCTAAACTTTTGTAAACAATTTGATGCTTCAACTTGTGCTTTAATCCAGGGGACAGTGGACAAAGAAAACTGAGCCAGTTGTGGCAAAGGTTTCCTACAAACCTCCTTCCCATGATATAAAAGCCCCAGAGGGCCCAGACCTATGTTGTTCTCACAATAGGTGTTTTTTTGGAAGGTGAGATGGTCCTAGCTAAGTACCCTTTTGTTTTTAAGTTTTTTTTAGCTATAAAGTATTAGTGAGTGCATTATTTTTCTGGTTCACTAACAATCTTAACTCTTTTTTATATAGCAATTGAAGCGCTTGCGGATGGACCAAAAACAGATTCCTTGGAGGTACAAAATATGGTAAGAAATTATGTATTTATATTTTTGCTGATATAATGATTGGGTTGCTTTGTTGTCTTTTGTCTATCTCAAATATTATTTGTAGTGTAAATGAGGTATGCCCTAAGAAAACTCATTGCTTTATTATCTTTTTTGTCTTAAATATTATTTGTAATTAATTTCACTTGTTCATCTTACGGTATTGCCAATCTTAGATGTAAATAAACAATACGCTGAGGTGAAATTAAGCAGCTGCAACCAACCTGGATATATCACAAGCTAACATTCTTGCTTCTATAATCTTTAATGGAGTAATCCCTTGCTAGAATCAGAGATGAGGATTGTTGTTCAGACTGTTATGGTGATTGTTTAGCTGCTATCCCTTGTGCTTGCGCACGAGAAACTGAAGGTGAGTTTGCCAATACTTCAGATAGCTTGGTTAAAGATGCATTTTTTGATGAATGCATTTCTATGAATCGCGAGCCGCAGAAGCATCAACAGTAGTACTGCAAAGTTTGTCCTCTAGAAAGATCCAAGAAAGATCTCTCTCCTGCTTCATTAAAAGGGCATCTTGTTAGGAAATTTATGAAAGAATTATGGAGCAAGTGCGGCTGCAACAAACAATGCAGGAATCGCGTGGTTCAGCGTGGCATAACATGCAATTTGCAGGTTAGAACAACACATTATTACAATTATTTTACAATGTAGTGATGTTTTCTTCACATATGTAGTACTATTGTTTACTGCAAATACTATCTTGTACTCTTGAAATATTGAACATGTAATATTACATGAGTGTCTTTTTTGTGAAGTGTTCACAGATAATATTCTTAAGTAACACAACATTTTAGTTGACATGCCTAGTTATGACACATTGTAGTTGTATATCTGCTTAAATAATTTTTTGTGCTTTAGTTATTTTTTAATCTAGAGGGAAAGGGCTGGGGAATCCATACCTTGGATGAACTGCTAAACGGTTCTTTTGTATGCAAGTACGTCGGGTTGGTGCTGACAAATACAGAGTTATACAGAAAAGAAGTATAGAGTACTGGCAATGCAAAGCATACGTACCTGGTACTTCTAGATGCTGACTGGGGCTCTGAAGGGGTTCTAAAAGATAATGAGGCACATTGTCTTGATGCAACATTTTATGGAAATGTTACAAGGTTTGTTAATCATAGGTAATATTTGTACATAAAAATGATGCATTCGTGAAGGTAATATTTGTACCTTGAGCCTTTAGTGTATTCAATACATCAACACTTTATTTTATCATGTGTTTTCTTAGGTTCATCTACTTTAATCCAATATAACATTGCATTTTATGCGCTCAATTAGTTTGCAATTCCTCCTTTATTCTATATAGTTATGGTGAATGTCAACACTTTTTATGATATTTTTTACTCAAAGGGAGATGGAGTGAAAAAGTCTAACATGGAAGTGTGTCAAGGTATGTTTTCATTTAGGTTTCTTTAGCAGAAAATGTGGTAAGTTGGCCGTTGAGATTGTTCTATATATTAATGTAAAATTGGTTGTATTGTTATAACATGATATACTAGTTGATTTTATGTTAATTTTTGTAGTTTGCTGGGAGAAAAGATTACCCTGTCAAAGAAATTGATGAATGAGACGAGATCTGGCCAAATTTTTCTCGGATATTGTTAATGAAGACCGTATGTAAAAAATGATGCAGTATAAAATTGTAAAAAATGATGCATTATAAAATTTTGGAAGTATTGTAAATTTATGTTGCGAACATTTGAGACTGAAATAATATTGTATAGTTCAATGTTAGCATTTTGAATAATTATGGAATAAAAAAAATTGTTGGTGTTAAGTGTTTATCATTCTTCTTCTTTATATTGTACACAAAATACAAATTGTGGAATACGGATGAAAAATGTAGAGCTATAAAAATAACGGAATTTAATGACGAATAAAAGTTATCTTTTGTAGATAAAGATGACGCATAAAAGTCATCTTTTACAAATAAAGATGACGTGTATTGAGTTGTCCTAGATTTCTTATGATAAATGTAATTTTTTTAAATAAAGATGACATATAGAAGTCATCTTTTGTACATAAAAATGATGCATCAAATTCATTTTTTGTAAATAAAGATGATGCATAGAAGTCATCTGTTGCAAATAAAGAAGACATGAAAGTCATCTTTTATAAATAAAAATGACGTGTTTTTAATTTTCATTGATTTTTCATGATAAAAGTCATCTAATATAAATAAAGATAACACACAAAAGTCATTTTTTCTAAATAAAGATGACACATAAAAGTCATCATTTTTAAATAAAGATGACGTGCCTTGAGTTGTCATTGATTTTAATGATAAATATGACCCCTTCATAGATGACGGCCAAACAAATGTCATCAATTAACATATTTAGCCGTCATTGTTATATTTTTGTAGTAATGTACCTAATTCAATACCCTAATGAACAAGATCGTGAGCAGGGCATCATTGTATGGTAAGTGTCCCATCATTGAGGAAAAATAAGTCAACGGGGAGAGTCTTTGCCTTCAAAAGGTGCCAAAGAATGTAGCTTATATTTGGGAGGATAGACCATATTATTCCACTCAGGTGGGTAATTCTACATGATCCCAAGCATCTGGAGGCCCTCCTTCTTGTCTTTAGCCTCAGCACGCTGCGTATATTTTTTACCAACTCAAACAACTCCTCCGTTGTTATAAGAGTGGATGACTGTGACATGGTTTCATTATCCGTCCCCGAAGGAATGCGCTGAGGTGGAATGTGTTAAGGTACATTTGATTCTCCGTTTGTTCCTGGGTTTGGACTCACAGGTATGGGAGCCCTTGCCAAAGGTTGGGCAGTCAAGCTAGCCTTGATTTCCAGTATGACCTGCATCAAGGCTTGCATAGAGGAGCTGAAAGTTTGAAGCCCTGTCTCCAAGCTGTCAATGCGCTACAAAAGATTTAAAGTAGAGGCTTCTCTCTCGTCTCTGTTCCCACCCCTAGCATGTAGACAGGCATGATGTGGGAAGAGGTGGACGAAACACCATACCTTTCACTTTCAGCCTCACTGTCCTATTGGAAGATTAGCATCAAAGCCACCTCTTCAGAGTCCCCATGTTAGCTACCACCCATTGCATCGGTATCTATTTCTTGATATATAACATCTTCTTGGAACGTAGGGTTATTATGAATAATAAAGGCATGGCTACCCCAGTCCATACTGTAGAGGCTGACTTCCTTTTTAAACTGATATTTTGAAATACCTCTGTAGTAGGGACTTTTGTTTTATTGCCTCGAGGTCGGCTCTTTGATGCAGTAACCGAGACCGAAGGATTATCGGCCTTAAATTTCCTCCGGGGAGCAGAAGAATTTGAAGTAGCACGGCACGAGGCTATTGGAAGTTCTTCATTGTCCTCAATTGGCACTCTCTTTCTATTACGATGCCTGATCGGTGTCATAGGTTACAGTCGCTGGAATACAGACTACCTTAATAGAAGGGCTACTATTTTGCAACAGCAGCAGTCTATGGTAATATTAACACAAGTTTGCCCTGCGGGGGACGTATTGTGCATAGTAGTTGTCTCCCTCGCCTTGCGCTTGTGACTGATCACATTACGTAAATCATACGAGGGGGGTCCATGTTCATACCCACTTCATGCGTGCAACCAATCATTGTACATCAGTATGATTGAGGACAAGACGCTCCCTGACCTATTATCGGCACATGAAATATGCCTTAGTCATTAGTTGGAGGCTGGTTATGGGATTGGCCTACTACATGCATATAACCAAAATGTGTGCATGGGTACATCAAATACATATTGTCACGATTGTTATCACGGATTGGTACTATATGGATCTTCTCTTGCGATGTTATCCCCCTCAGGTACATCAAATACATATTGTCATGTGCTTTTTACGAACATATTATAGTACAACCCTATTCGTGTATACTTTTGTGCAATCTTGGACTCTCATGATCATATGGGCCCATGGATAAACTATTGTACAGGTAACGTAACTTGATTGGATCCTTGTGTATTAATTGAGAAGGGTGAGTAGGAAATGGTTATGCGATCAAATACCCTATTGTATAAAATATTATATATGTCCATTGTGCCCTTGTGTATAATAAGTCCCCATTTTATTGTATAAACCTAACCTCTTTACATAACCATATTGTGCTCTAAATCACTAGTCACTTACAGTTCATACTTATCATGTATATATATTTCCAGTTTACAAATATCTCTCATTTTCATGTACATCTTCTTACAGTTCATGTATCTTACTCTTTTGCGTGCTTTATATTTCCTGCCATGATATGAACTGCGTGAGATATACTGTGCTCGCTCCTGTCCTGACTGGACCTGTTAAAAATATTACAGATGATACTGAGGACTTCTATCCAACCTACTATGGAGCCCATCTAGACGACACCTGTGAGTTGGACCCACAGGAGGATCCAGTTCTAGCTGAGGACATCATCCATACTTCTTAGACTAGATTAGCTAGGCTTTATCTTATTTTTATTATGTTATTTTTATTGACTTTAGAGTTGTATTATTTCTGGATGTTGTGATGTTGTGTCGTTTAGACACTTAGACTTTTCTTCTGTTTGTATGTTCTCTTTTGAGATTTCATATCTATCATATCGTATTATTTCTATCTCTAGATTTGTGATTTAGTTGTACCTTATGTGATTTGTCCTCCGTTCGGAAAGTATATCATATTGTATTTAGTTTGTGATAGTGACCAAGGACAGCGTTCTACTTCCGACACTACGGCGTAGGCTGGATGTACCCACTTCTCGTGCCCCTACACTGGTGTGGGTCATGACATTTGGAGAGGACCCGAGCTTGCTGTCATCTGATTGTGTCACTACCTTCTCATTATAGGAGAATGATGTCCCCGGCAGAGACACCAGGTTGTTTACGATTGGAAAGTGAGAACTTTTACTTTTAAACAAACAAAAGTAAAGTACAACATTGATCCTAAGAGGATCATTTGAGTACAATTCATTTTTTAGGGACGTATGATGATGGAGATCAAATACTACTTCTGATTCCTTTTCTCCGTTGACGATTCGACGAGGTCGAGATAGAATTGTAAGTCTTCCTGTTTGATTGAAAGGGGATGACAATTCGGCTCTCTGAAGTGTGCTCTAACACTTAGAATGTCTGTGTTTAAAATTAATGAATGATCCTTCTATTTATAGTTAAGGAAGAAAATCAACCCATGCGCGCATGTTTGATGCGTGCTGTTTGCCATTAAAATTCTTTGATTGCAAATTTCAATACAAACAGAATGAAGAACAGTTTGGCAACTCTAGAGGGGGGTGAATAGAGTTTATATAGAAAAAATAGCCAATTAAAAATAACTCTTTCACCAACAATAAATAATCAGAGTAAAGTGCGGAAAATAAATGAAGAGCAGAAGAGCATACGCAAACACAGCAATTTTAACCTGGTTTCCCTCGTGGAGGACTAGTCCAGGCCTGAGAACTCTAGCTCAGGATTAAATCCACTATTTGTGAAATAGTAGCTTACAACCCGTGCCTTTACTTCAGAAGAGCACGTCAACTTCTTACAGAGAATCGCAGTGGCGATTGCTTGGAATTGTCCAAGCGACTTCTTCACTCTTGCACAAGAATCCTAACTGAGAGATGCTGAGCACTCGAGACTTAGGAGGCTTGTGGCTAGTAGATAGGAAGGGTATGGCTTATTGAGCTTGTAGGAGAGAAGAGAAGAGAAGATTGAGTGAGTTAAAAAGAGAGAATTCATGCCCAATTTATAGTGTTTTTAGAGGCAGAATTCGGCCAGAATTCGGGTAGGAAAATTCAAAAATTTGGCCGTTGGACAGCTAGCAACCAGCTAACCCTAAAATTAGGGTTCCTGATTTCTAGGGGACAGAGTTCGGCCCGAACTCTGTGTGGAGGCAGAGTTCGGCCCGAACTCTGTCTCCAGAGCACAGAGTGGTTCTAAGTGGGACTTGTGGGCAATTTTTGTTTTGGTGGAGCTTGGGATTTTGGGTAGGCTTATAGACTAAGTTCCAAGAGCTCAGCATAACTCAGAGTACATACTTCTAGACTCAATAAAATGTAAAAGTACAGACTCGAAAATACACTGAGAGTCGGAAACTGAGCTGTTGTCTGTCCTGAACTGAATGCAGACGTCGTGTGTCGTATTGAATTTATATAGATATTATTTAGTCAATGTAGTCAATATTTGGTTGACTGTGACTTTGTGTCAACAATCTCCCCCATATTGATAATTGACGAAATAATAAATATATATTTCAATATTCATACCTGGACACAGTTGGTTAAAATACAGCTCCCCCATAAACAATGCCGAGCTAGAATAAGATAGCTCCCCCGTAATCAGTGAACGGTGCCGAGCTAGAATCAATAGCTCTCCCCCGTAAATAATGCATAGAACCTGTGGCCTGATAAAAATATTTTCCCAAAAGCAAACACAAGCACAGACAGATATACATTTGAAATATTTGAAATATACATATTTCTCCCCCTTTTGGCAGTTAGCAATATAAAGGATCATATAGACTGCATAAGGAAAAGCATGGAAATAGCAGTATAGACAATGAAAAGTAATCCAACCACACCAAGCAGAGAAGAAACAGTATAATACTAATAAAATAAGTCACTGACATAAAGTAAAACTACGAAAAATAGCATAAAATGTTATCCACCAACCAGCACATCATCAGGGTTTGAAGACATAAATCCAGTAAATAAATCCATAACAAACTGAAATAACTAAAATCAAAAGGCAACTAAGACCATCAGCAGTGGCAGCAGCATATCAAGCCAATCTCCATCATGGAGCACGAGAAGGTCCTGGAACATCTGAAGGACCAGGGAATGAGCAAACGAAAAGGTCCTGGAACATCTGAAGGTCCACAAAAGCATCATCCGGATCCATATACCTCATGACCCACGGATCGTCTATACGATGACCCGCGCGATCTGGATCCCGCTCAATAGGCACATGCAGATCAGGATGACGAGCAAGCGAATACCGCATATCATGCAGAGAGTTCCAAAGGGCACTGATCTGCAAGGTGGTACGGTAATCCTGCTGCGTCCAGCGATCATCCTCAACGGCAAAACGATCGCGAAGCATAGTCTGAAGAGAATCCAGGTTGGCAGGAGGAGGAGGTGCATCCTGACCGAGTGGAGGGGCGTCAGGCTCCTCATCAGCAGAATGCTCAGATGACTCAGAAGCAGTGACAGGCTGAAGGCGTCGTGCCTTGGATAGAAAGGCAGGTGCAGGCATGAACGGACAAGCATTAAGTGGTATATGAAAAGCACGAAAGATCAAAGGACGATACAGAGGATAAACCAAAGCTCGTGGTTTCCTCCTACAGCGAATCATCCAGTCCATCATGGTACGTGGAAGATTGAAAGGAATTCCAAAATGAAGATGATAAAGAGCAGATATTTCAAGATAAGTGATGTCATCATGGGAACCTGTTTTGGGTAGAATGGTGTTAGAAATAATCCAATGAAGGTCAGAAAAATATGGGTTGAGATATTTAGCCGTGAGCTTGCGAGGACGTGTGTATGGAGTACACAAATCGTCCTTGAAGCTCTCAAGGGAAATTTCGTCGGAAAAATGGAACGAGCGAGCGTCAACTAGCTTTTCCCAAGAATTGGGCTCTTGAAGATCAAGATATTCGGCTAAGTCAAAGTCATCAAAAGATATATTGATACCTGCAACTTGTGAATAAATATGAAGGTCATCAAAGGTTAAGTTGCAGTAGAACATTTGAACGGCATGACGATAGATAGCAGAAGTTGTAGTAACTAGTTCATCAAGATAGAGGTCATGGAATAAAGAATCATATTGAGAGAATATGGAAAAATTAATAGGATGTCCTGTGAATACCTGACGATTCCGAAAGTCACTAAACCAGTTGTTTGATGCATCTAGTAAGACAAAAAGTCTGTTGTCATAGGTGGAAGGATTTTGAGGACGAGGTAGATTGAACAAAGGATGAGGTGGTTGAAGTTGTTCAATGATTTGTTCAATTGATGGAGGAGAATCCGAAGAGGAAATACTCTCAACTCGAATTCTCTTCCCACGATTGAACAAGCAAGGAGCCATTAAAAGATTTTAACTAGAAGATAGAAAATAGGAATGGTACCTCAAACAAGTAATAAACAATGGAAGAGAATGGAGAGAAACCCCTTTTTCTTGATTTTGAGAAGCAATGGAGCACTCTAGATCAAAAACTAGGGTTAGGGTTTCAAGGAAAGAGTTTGTATAGGTGAGAAAGGTGGTAGTAGTGAAGGAGAGAGATGGAATCCCGACATAAAGTAGGGCTTTATCTTTGGTCGGATGAAATATTGACCATTGGATTAGAATTGATCCAACGGCAGAGCCAGATCCCGACCCTGGAACCTAAGAACTGAACTCGGCCCGAACTCTGATAGGGGCAGAGTTCGGCCCGAGTTCTGGATCAATGGTCCAGAACTGAAAACAGGCAAAGAACATGAAGAAAATGTTTAAGAGTTAAACAAAAGATAGTTGAGGACAACAAAGAGTGTTGAATTTAAAAAAATAGATAGAGAGGTACTCAGAAAACAGAATGAACTTTAGAAAATATCAATTAGGCAATATTAAATCGAAAATGAGCCATATAATAAATAAGGACATATACTGTGGTTCAATAGTCCAAATTTGCCATGGGTTAGCTGCAGGGGCCGGATCCCAGCTAGCGGTAGTCCTGAGGACTAGTGCACCGTGTCGCTTAGACTTTTACGCCTTGTTGTCAGAAGGACCCTTTCGGCTTGTACCCATACCAAATTCTTTGTAAAAGAATCACAATATACTCGATATTTACGCAGGTGAGTTTCAATTTATAACTGCTTCATCTAAAATTCCAAGTTCACGACAAAGAAAATTGAAGCGCTCTTCGGATAGTGGCTTAGTAAAGAAATCTGCCAGCTGATGATCAGTGTCAATAAATTCTAAGTTAATCGTGCCATTTTGCTGATGATCACGCAAAAAGTGGTGTCTGATTTTAATGTGTTTAGTGCGTGAGTGGCAGACAGGGTTCTTAGTCAAATTGATTGCACTAGTATTGTCACAGAATATAGGAATATGCATGAAAGATAACTTATAGTCTTCAAGGGTTTGCTTCATCCACAGAATTTTTGCACAACAACGCCCAGCTGCTATGTATTCAGCTTCTGTTGTGGATAGTGCAACAGAGTTCTGCTTCTTGCTAAACCAGGAGACTAAAGCTTTTCCTAATAAATGACACGTGCCGCTCGTACTTTTACGGTCGACCTTGCATCCAGCGAAGTCAGCATCGGAGTAACCAATAAGATCAAATGATGTTGACTTGGGATACCATAGGCCTACTGTAACCGTACCCTTAAGGTATCTAAAGATACGCTTAACCGCGGTCATGTGTGATTCCTTAGGATTAGCTTGATATCTAGCACATAGGCAAACACTGAACATGATATCGGGACGACTAGCAGTTAAATAAAGTAAGCTGCCTATCATACCTCGATACTTACGTTGATCAACAGGTTTGCCACTCTCATCTGGTTCGAGTTTGGTTGAAGTAGCCATTGGCGTGCTGATTGGTTTGATGTTGTCAAGATCGAACTTCTTCAGCATGTCCTTGGTGTACTTTGATTGGCAGATAAAAGTTCCATTAGCCAGTTGTTTTACTTGCAGACCAAGAAAATAGTTGAGCTCTCCCATCAAGCTCATCTCAAATTCCGTCTGCATACACTTGGCAAATTCTTGACAAAGAGTTTCATCAGTAGACCCAAAAATAATATCATCAACATAAATCTGAATTAATAGAATGGTGTCTTTGAAAGATTTGATAAACAGTGTAGTATCAATTTTCCCTTTTGAAAAACCTTTCTCAAGCAAGAAACTGCTTAGCCTTTCATACCAAGCTCTGGGGGCTTGTTTAAGGCCATAAAGCGCTTTCTTCAGCTTGAACACGTGGTCGAGAAATTTGTGATTTTCAAAGCCAGGGGGTTGTTTGACATAAACTTCCTCCTTAATAAAGCCATTCAAGAAAGCACTTTTAACATCCATTTGAAATAATTTAAAGTTCTGATGATTGGCAAAAGCACAAAGCATCCGAATGGATTCTAGTCTAGCAACAGGAGCATATGTCTCATCGTAGTCGATACCTTCCTCTTGATTGTATCCTTGAGCTACTAGACGGGCTTTGTTACGAGTGACTGAACCATCTTCATTTACTTTGTTTCTAAACACCCATTTGGTACCAATTATTGAGTGATTAGCCGGTCTAGGAACTAGTTCCCATACTTGGCTCCTCTCAAATTGGTTGAGTTCTTCTTGCATAGCAGAAATCCAAAATTCATCATTAAAAGCTTCAGAAATGTTTTTAGGCTCTACTTGTGAAATGAAGGCAGTACTAGCAACGGAGTCTCTTAGTGATGATCTAGTAGTTACTCCACGTGAAACTTCTCCTATAACTAAATTTTCTGGATGAGAAGGTTTGAAAGAGAATTTCTTAGGCAAACCCTCCAGAGAATTAGTTTCAGTTGAAGTGTTCATTGGAGTAGAAATTGATGGCTCAACATCATCATCAAGAGCGCTTACTGCACTGTTATCTTCATCAAAAGTCAAATTAGTTGACTCCTCCACAATAAGTGAGCGTTTGTTGAAAACTCTATATCCCTTACTCTTGGCGGCATAACCAAGAAAGATACCATCGTCAGCTTTGGCATCAAATTTGCCTAAGTTGTCTTTGGTGTTAAGGATAAAACATCTACAACCAAAAACTTTAAAAAATGAAACATTGGGGGTTCTCCCAAACCAAAGCTCATAGGATGTTTTCTTCGTAATGGGACGAATAAGCACCCTATTCAAAATGTGGCATGCTGTACTTACAGCCTCTGCCCAAAAATATTTCGGAAGAGAAAATTTATTCAACATGACTCTAGCCATATCGCCAAGAGTCCTATTCTTCCGCTCCACAACACCATTTTGTTGAGGAGTTCTAGGACAAGAAAATTCATGATCAAAACCATTTGTATTACAAAAACTTTCAAAATCTGAATTTACGAATTCGCCTCCATGATCACTTCGGATTCGAGTAATCATGTAGCCTTTTTCGTTTTGAACTTTATTTACAAAAACTTTGAAAACAGAAATAGCATCGCTCTTATTAGCGAGAAAGAAAACCCAAGTAAATCTCGAAAAATCATCAACAACAACAAATGCATAAAGTTTGCCACCAAGGCTAGCTATTCTACTAGGACCAAATAAATCCATATGAAGTAATTGCAAGGGTCTAGTAGTACTTACAGAGTTGATGGAATGAAATGAGGATTTAGTTGCCTTGTTTAGTTCACATTCGGCACATACCGTGTCCTTTTTGAATGTGATGTCAGGCAATCCTCTTACTAGCTTCTTGGTAGAAAGCCTGGATATAGCATCCATGTTGGCATGACCAAGACGCTGGTGCCAAAGCAGTCGTTCGTCTTTGTGGGCATATAAACATCTACCTGCATGGTTAGTATTATAGAGAGATAGAAAATATAGATGTTGTCCTCTCTTTTCCCTTCAAAAGCAATGTCTCCTGTTGACCTATCGTAGATATAGCAATGGTTTTGTCCAAAGTTAATATCATATCCATGATCAGCAAGATGGCTAATGCTGAGCAGGTTATGCTTTAACTCGGTCACTAGGCAGACATCCTTTATAACAGGAGAAGGAGGATGACCAATGATACCGTTACCTATTATGTGCCCTTTGAGATTGTTACCGAAGGATACGTATCCTTCTCTTTTCATCGATAGTGATGCAAAAAGATTTGCGTCTCCCGTCATATGTCGCGAGCATCCACTATCGAGAATCCACTTACTCTCAGTTGAGGAGGGAAGGTCCACCTACATCACGAGTAGATGTGACCTTTGGTACCCATTTTCTTGAGGGTCCTGAAAAGTTAGTTTTTGGAAACCAAGCATATATTTTCTTGTCTACCAGTCTTCTAACTCTACACTGTGGTGAGATGTGTCCATGTGTTCCACAGTAAGTACAGATAGCATTTTTATTTATACTGGGAGCATGAGAATGATATCTATGAGCAACAGGATGAGGATGATATGGAGAGTTAGCATGGTAATGATGACTATGCATAGAGTGAGTGGCATGATGATGATGTCTGTGTGGCATAGCATGATAATATTGACTGTGAGGAGTGGCATGCTGAAATTGTCTATATGGCATAGTGTAATGTTGTGGCATAACATGATGATTTTGCCTATGATGATTTTGTCTACGTGGCATGGTATGTTGATGTGTCATAGTATGATGAGAGTGATATTGATTGTGTCTTTATGCAGTATGATGAGTATGAGAAGTATTCTTACGTGCACGTGGTTTGTGAAAGTTTATGTATATAAATGCATGGTTATGTGCTGTATGAGAATGACGTGGTTGACTAGCATGAGTGGTGTTGTGCCCATGTGATTGGGTTTGAGGTTGAACAACCTGTTTACCCAATTTGGTTTCTAATCTTTTAGACATAGCTTGCAGTTCATCAATCTTAATATTTAAGCCATAAATCTTAGTCATGGAAATCTTGTGTCTACTCTTTTCTTCAGCAAGCAACGTGTTGAGAGTAGTGATTTCTTGAGTTTGTTGCTCAATACGTGCTTCAGCATCATGTAAGCTTAATTTAAGCTTGGATACTTTATCAGTGTCATTAGTGGGTGATGTGTTTCTAACATTATCAAGAAGTAAAGAAATTCTTTGTATCTCATCTTCTAGACTTTTGATTTTGTCCTTGGCATGCTTGTATTTACCGATGACCTTTTTGTGATCATCAAGTAAATCAGTGAAGGCATCGCCAAGTTCATCAAAAGAGAAGTCATCTAAAGTTTCGTTTGATACCTTGGTAGAGGTTGCCATTAAGCACACATTTGCTTTGTCTTGAGGAGAGTTCTTTTCTTCCTCGGAGTCACTTGCTTCGCTTTCATGCCAAATGCTTGTGTTGGCATACCTTTTTGATGAGTTCTTCTTGTAGGGCTTCTCATAGCGGTTGCTCTTCTTTAAGAATGGACAGTCTCTTCGGACGTGTCCAGTCTTTTTGCAGCCATAGCAGGTTGGCTCTTCTTCATCGTCTTCTTGTGGCTCCTTCTTTTTTTGATTGAAGCGAAGGAATTTCTTGAAGTTACGAACCATGAGAGCTTGGTCTTCATCATCTGAGTTGTCGTCTTCGGTCTCATCGTGATCAAACCTTTCGTCGATGAACTTTGAGTGCGATCTCCCTGGTCTTCGAAGCAGGCTCTTCGAAGTCCTTGAGGTCAAGCTCGTGAGTCATGAGCTTGCCCATCAAGGTCTCCATAGACATAGTTATGAGATCGTTCCCTTCTATGATGGCTGTCACCTTAGGGTTCCAAATCTTTGGTAACCCTCTGAGTAGCTTGCGGATCTTCTCATGGTTTGAATACTGCTTACCAAGCGAGGATAACGGGTTGATGATGTCGAGGAATCTTGTAAACATTTGAGTGATCGTCTCATTTGGCTTCATCTTGAAGGCTTCATATTCTTGAGTGAGACGGCTTATCTTCGATTCCTTGACTTGAGTGGTTCCTTCATGCGTCACTTCTAGAAGTCTCCATACTTCATGAGCAGTGGTGCATGTAGAGACCCTGTTAAACTCGTTCCTGTCTATAGCACAGAATAAAGCATTAATAGCCCTAGCATCTAGACTTGCCTGTTTCTTCTCCTCGACAGAATATTTGTCGTGTGGTTTCTCAATAAGGTCACCATCGACGACTATTCTGGCGGGCTTTTTGTAACCGTCAGTTACGACAGTCCACAGGTCAAAGTCTAGAGACTTCAGATAAAAACTTATCCTTGTTTTCCAATATGTGTAGTTAGTCCCATCAAATAGGGGAGGCCTATGAGTGGACTGACCTTCACCATGATTGGAGATCAAGGATTGTGTGGTTGCCATGGATCAGCTCTTAGGATGTTAGTCCTTATAAAGAGAACAGAGCTCTGATACCAATTGAAGAACAGTTTGGCAACTCTAGAGGGGGGTGAATAGAGTTTATATAGAAAAAATAGCCAATTAAAAATAACTCTTTCACCAACAATAAATAATCAGAGTAAAGTGCGGAAAATAAATGAAGAGCAGAAGAGCATACGCAAACACAACAATTTTAACCTGGTTTCCCTCGTAGATGACTAGTCCAGGCCTGAGAACTCTAGCTCAGGATTAAATCCACTATTTGTGAAATAGTAGCTTACAACCCGTGCCTTTACTTCAGAAGAGCACGTCAACTTCTTACAGAGAATCGCAGTGGCGATTGCTTGGAATTGTCCAAGCGACTTCTTCACTCTTGTACAAGAATCCTAACTGAGAGATGCTGAGCACTCGAGACTTAGGAGGCTTGTGGCTAGTAGATAGGAAGGGTATGGCTTATTGAGCTTGTAGGAGAGAAGAGAAGAGAAGATTGAGTGAGTTAAAAAGAGAGAATTCATGCCCTATTTATAGTATTTTTAGAGGCAGAATTCGGCCAGAATTCGGGTAGAAAAATTCAAAAATTTGGCCGTTGGACAGCTAGCAACCAGCTAACCCTAAAATTAGGGTTCCTGATTTCTAGGGGACAGAGTTCGGCCCGAACTATGTGTGGAGGCAGAGTTCGGCCCGAACTCTGTCTCCAGAGCACAGAGTGGTTCTAAGTGGGACTTGTGGGCAATTTTTGTTTTGGTCGAGCTTGGGATTTTGGGTAGGCTTATAGACTAAGTTCCAAGAGCTCAGCATAACTCAGAGTACATACTTCTAGACTCAATAAAATGTAAAAGTACAGACTCGAAAATACACTGAGAGTCGGAAACTGAGCTGTTGTCTGTCCTGAACTGAATGCAGACGTCGTGTGTCGTATTGAATTTATACAGATATTATTTAGTCAATGTAGTCAATATTTGGTTGACTGTGACTTTGTGTCAACAGAATAGTGTTATAATATAGGACTTAGATGTAGTCCTAGGAGTACACTTTCGTTTATCTCGGTCCCTTGTGCCGATGGAGCGAGTAGTAATACGTTGACTCCGTTGACGAACTGACGACGGTTATCGGTTCTCTGAAGGTCTGGATTGCTCTGGGTGCTGGAGCTTGATGAGAGGAGGAAGACGTTGAGTGTCTGTATCTGCCTCTCTGGTGATATGTTCGTTCGTTGGATATTCTGTGCCTTTTCTATGCGTCCGTGAGAAGGAAATGATCCCTCTATTTATAGTTTTGCAGGCTGGCTGCTCATGCGCGCATGTAGGATGTGCTGGTGCATGGGGATGCCACGTGGTGATTGCTGATGGAGGCACATGGACGATGCGCCCTGATCGAGGGGTTGAATTCTTCATACTGCTGTTGTGAGCCGGCACGTAGCAGAGGAGAAGTTCTTTCTGTTGCTAAAATCTTAGGTGAGTTGAGTCAAAGGACACGTGTCGTCGACTCAAGGCTCGGAGATCTCGGATTTGATAGGGGGAATGATCTGGTGGAATGCGCCAAGGATTGGGCGCATGAGGAGACTTTGGCTCGTAACCTTTAGGAGTCACGAACTATTCAGGGCGCATGGCTTTTGAGGCGCATGTAGGCGACTTTCCTTCTGTCTTTTAGGATCAGAGAGCAGTCTGAGGCGCATGGCTTTTGAGGCGCATGCAGAGCTTCATGTGGAGACTTTTTTTCTGTCTTTAGGGATCAGTGAAAAGTCTGAGGCGCATGGCTTTTGAGGTGCATGCGGATGGTTGGGTGGCCACGTGGCCGTAGCCGTCGGAGTAAAGAAATGATGATGCTGACGTTGCCGACGCTTCGTCTTCTGAGAAAGCTGTCAACTGTTCAGACTTTGGGAGGTGTGCTGCCAACTATGTCAGTTCAGCATTTAATGTTTCTGACATTCGATAGACAGCTGAGCGGGCGCGTTGATTGACGTTCCACTAGGCGTATGGGAACGCATGGGGGCGCATCCTCTGTGATGCGCTTGGTACTGAAGGGCACGTCTGTGCTGATGCGCTTGATGTTGAAGGGCGCGTCTGTGTGATGCGCGGTCTGGCCGGCGCATCCGCTTCGTGACACGTTTTTTAATGCAGCGACTGTTACGTTCTTTGAGTGCTTTAAATAGCAGTCTTGATTTGGCTGAATTCGAAGCGTCCGGTTCATCCATTAAATGCAAATTTATTGTACGAAATTCGGAGAGCCATCCACCTGGCGCATGGGTTTGATTTGCCCGGCTTATAAATAGTGGCATGGAGAGAAGGTTTGCTTCTCGTTCTCTCACGTCTTTCCGACATGAACTTGTGTACTCGAGTGCATTCTGTTGACGAAGTGCTCCCGAGGGTGAAGATGCGACGCCATGTCTTCATTGATGCACTTGAAGGTGACTGTTACATCCAAAAGCCGGAGTCGAGGGCTTCCGAGGCAGGCGGAAGGTGCCTATTGTATCCAAAGATAGGGATGCCCGGGCCTCGTCTTCGTTGTGCAGGAAGAGCCGTAGATCGAAATGGCGGTGCTAGGCTCTTTCTTCCTTCAAAGTGGGTGTTGCCCACTCTGGTGGGTTTGGAAGCTGCTCCTTTAGCCGTATTTCGATTGCAGTCTTCCTTGGTCTTTGGAGGCTCTTTCGAAGCCTCCCCTGGCCACAGGCCGGCTTGCGGTACTCTTCTCTTCCTGGGTTAGAGGGTTGATTGCCACCCTCGTTCTGCTCAATAATGCTTCATTAGTCGAAGCACTTATCAGGTGAACCTGGCTGGAAGGGTGGCACATAACTGGGCTGCTGAAGGGATACACATAACTGGGATGCACATAACTGAGCTGCTGAAAAGGATGCGCCTTGCTGAGGGCGCATGGTGGGATGCGCCTGACCGAGGGCGCATGATGATTGCTGTGCCTGCTTGAGGGCGCATGGTGGCTGCTGGCTGTAGACTTAGGATCTTTTCTTTGTAGAAATTCTCCTTTGTACAGTCTTTCTTTAGACATGTAATAGACTTTTATATGTTAAATAAAAAGTCCTCTTTTAATGTCTATACTTGTTGTTTTGTCTGTGGAGTACTTTGTCCGAGCTCTGGCGCATGTAGTCTGGTGCATGGGCTTTCTGGTTGTGAAATTCCATGCTTCTATAAGACCCCCTTCAAAGTTTTCAAAACTTCTGAATAAGGTTTGGAATACTTTGAATAAGAAGCATGGTGGTAGAGGCGCATGTCTGTCGGGGCACATAGATACTCCGCGCATTAGTGATGGGGCGCATGCTCTGTTCAGTTAGTACAAATGATGACGCCTCGGTAACTGAAAAAGATTAATGATGATCTTTTTGGTTTTATTTGTGGTTATCTTTTCACAGAACCCGAGGCGACGGCTGAGATCACACATTCATCGGTTCACGCGTGCAACCAAGCCTTATAAATATGTGAGAGATGGAGAGAGAGAGTTCTTCTTCTCCTTGCTTTTGCTTTCTTTAGAGTTCTTCTTCAAAAATCCTAACTTTTCTTCTCTTAAAGAATGGCTCCCAAGACTCCTCACGGCGGTGCTGGCAAGGACAAAGGAAAAGAACCTGTGAAAGCTGCAGCGGTTGATGTTCCCCGTCGGCCTGTCGAAGTTCGGCCGGAGGTGGTTGGTAAGTTTCATTTTACGTACACCGACACACATAGACCTTGAGTCTTTTGATGATGTGCCGAGGTTTTTGCCGCCGACGCACATGGGTTTAAGCCCTGAAGATGCGCCGAGGCTCTACTGCTGACACGCATGGGTTTAGACCCTGATGATGCGCCGAAGCACTACCGCTGACGCGTATGGGTTTAGACCCTGATGATGCGCCAAAGCACTGCTGACGCGCATGGGCTCACACCCTGATGACGCGTCGAAGCTCCACTGCTGATGCGCATGGGTTTACACCCTGATGATGCGCCGAAGCTCCACTGCTGATGCGCATGGGTTTACACCCTGATGATGCGCAGAAGCTCCACTGCTAATGCGCATGGGTTTACACCCTGATGATGCGCCGAAGCTTCTTTTTCGGACGCGCTTTGCGCTTTTGATGAGACTCAGATTCTTTTGTTATTTCTAACATTTTTCGAATCTTTGCTTGTGTCGATGCCTATCCCACTCTTGAATGAAGTGCTCCTGGATGCTGCCCTCTGCCAGACGGGCGTAGATTATAACGAGGAAGTGATAAACCCTGCTCAAGCCGCTATTATGCTGGACCAGCATCCCGAGAGAATAACTCAAATCCGAGAATAGCAGTATGGGTTCCTCAAACGGATGGTGGAGCATGGTGTTTTGAAATCTGCAACATCTGATAAAGTGATCTTCTTGTAGCCTGAGTTCCTGTTTGGGGACCGCCTTACTTGTACTGAAGCAACAGTGTTGAAGGTCAAGGAAGACTGGTTTTTTACAGCAAAAGGAGTGCATATGACCGTTAAGCAACTTGAACGTCAATGGCCTTTGATGGCCTTCTGTCGTCTTGCTTCCAAGAGGAGGATGTCTTGGGATCTTACTCCCTCTCGGGGGGGGCGGTGACTGGCATCATCAAAATTGATTCTACCTCCGATCAGAAAGATACTTTGACCGCAGTGCGGTCTGGGTCTTCTTTCATCTGGCGGACTCTACGTCCTGGGAGCATTTACAGTGATGTTCCCCTCGATAATTTTGCTTATAGTGCCTTGACTTTTGCACATCGCATGCTGTTGATGGAACGCTCATACCCGAAAGGAGAGTTTCGGGTAGAGGGTTGGTGTCATTACGTTTCCAAATGGGATAAACTGGCACTCTGGGTTTTGTCGCGGTTCCGGACTGAGCTCCGAGAGATTGGGCTGACTGCCGCGATTCGTGCTACCCAGGCAGGTGTTGACATTAACATGCATATGTTCCTCGCCCTCTTGGAGATGTTCGATATCCATACCGGGACCTTTCTTACTCCGGTGGGGGAGTTAGGGCTCGCACTTCATGAGATGTATGAAGTATCAAAGCTCCCTTGGGGATCGAAACCCTATGAAGAGTACTTTTCGACCAACAAAGAGTTTCAAGTCCTGGGGGACAAGGCTGAGGAGATGACGGCCGTCTTTAAGGAAGTGGCGAGTCATCATTACTATATGCAGAGAAGGGATAAGAGCGGGTTACAGCCTCATGTGACCGCTTGGAGAGATTACGTCTTTAGACAAGACAAGGGGGATCCCTCGCAGTTCTTCACTCCGCCAGCGCTCTCTCGTAGCGAAGTGCACTCTGAGATGAGCAGGTTAGATGAGAAGAATCCCCGGGAGAACGAGGACCAGCAGTCTGATGAACGCTCCTACAGCTGTTTCTGGCATCTTGCTCATCGGATGTCGTCGAAAGCAGTATTGGTCGCGTATCTTATGGTTTGGCTTTGGGATTACATTTTCCCGGGCGGATCTGGCTCTGTAGAGAGAGTGACCTGGCACTTGATCCTGCCAGCTGTGAAGTTGGTCTTTGGCCGGCGCTTGGCTCTACTCCCCGCAATGGTATGTAACTTGCTGCGAGGTTTACGCGAGTTCGCGGGAAATGTGATTCATGACCGAGGTCGAAAAAATAACTTCCCGCGCGCTGAACTGCCCTTTCACTATTTGATGGGGTGGTTAATTTTACACCATCCCAATGTGATGAGTCCAGGTTCAGAAGAAGACTACAGGACTGGAGATGCATTCCTTCGCCGTTTCCACCAGAGGAGCTGGTCGCATACTGGCGTCCCTGTTTGTAGAAAGGTTTTATCCCGTCTTCAGAGTTGGGAGATCACCAAAGTTAGTCCAATCTTCCTGGGTTTTGAGGCCAACGAAGACTTAAAGGATTCGGGCGAAGGCGCCACCGCTCTGCCTCCATGGGGATTCCGCTGGTTGCAAAGTATCCGGCCATCCCATCTGGTGTATCGGAACAGGAATCGGTGCTACCTGGAACCGTATTTACCGAGCCGCTTTGTACGGCAATTCGGTTATGCTCAGTTGATGTTGGATAACCCCAGTATCACTCTGGGGTATGCTGGAAGTTTGTTGGATGGTGTACGGGCTTGGCAATATTACAATGCCGGGTGCACTGAAGTTCAGTTTACGGCGCCCGTTCGCAACCCTCGGCCACAGATCCTGTATTCGGCAGCTAAGCTGTATTGCACAATGAATACTGCGTCTCTAGGTTATGATAGAGATACTAGTTTCATCATTGGAACTCAGCTGGAGGCCATGATGAACATGTTGATGGTAGCTCGATCATATCGTCCACCAGAATTGGCGGGATATTGGGCTGCCGCTGCAGCATCAGTGAGAGATCCCCTTGTTGGGAAGAGGCGGGCTAACGCGAAAGCCGGCTCGTCTGTACCAAAAAGGTCGAGAAAGACGACGACTCCAAAGGCAACGGGAGTGCCACCTGTACCGCCAGTGGAATCAGCTCCTGCTGAGGTAAGGAGTCCTCTGTAATTTTTGGCTCATCTTGTCATTTTGGTGACTTTTGCTTTTCTTCTTGTAGGGATCATCGAAGAAGAAGACCCATGTTTCAAAACCGGGTATCAGTAAACCAAAGGAGGTAGCAAGCTCTTCTGACAAGCGCATACCTCCGATGGTAATGTCTCCAATAGAGGAGAGTCCCGGAGATGTCCCTGCAGAGGTTTTACTATCTCCAAATTTTGTTGAAAGAGATGCAGAGGTTGCAGCAACTTCTGGGATGGTGCCAGATGCCGTGAGGGCCTTGGACATTGAGGGTCCAGCAGACACGGGGCTTCGTGATGATGATGTGGAGTGGAGTTTGTCGTCTTCGGATGACGATGCTCCAGAGTTGCAAGAGCCTGTTGCGGGGGCAACAGAGATGGTTGGAACAGAGGAGAGGGTTGATTTCCCTGCTTGTTATGATGAGGGAAGGTCGGCTGCATCATTGCCGAGCCCTACCTCAGACTCAGCGGCAGAAGCTGAGGTGGCTACCAATCAGGAGGTAGCGACAAGTCCTGTCCCTGTAGAGGGATTTGATGAAGAGACTCGTCTGGCGGTCCTGACTTCAGGGACGAGTCAGGAGGTAAGTGTTGATCTCCCCGTTCTGCCAGGAGAAGTATTGGCTGGTGATAGCACGTTGGGTATTGGAGAGGTGGCCGCTGACGTCGGTGGTACTTCCGAGTTTGGGAAGGGTAAGGGTGTGATGGAACCCTCTGTTGCCCCTTCTACTTGGGGTACAATCTCGACACCTGTGCCGGCTTCCTCTGTTCCCTTGGCTCCTCGGGCTAGTAGTCAGGCCCCTGTTGATGAAGAGCCTACTAATACCGAGGTTCCAGCCTCGCAGGTTGAGGTCGGCGGGTCTTCTTCCGGTCCGCCGACTGGAGTAGCTCCTCCAACCCCTGCTATGACGCCGCAGGTGCTGGCGAACACAGATGAATATATGAAATTCATCATTGAGGCAGTGTATAAAATGCTACAGAAGGGTGTATCTGCGGTAATGGATGCCAACGGGAGCTTTACGACGGCAAGAACTCTGGCAATACCTTATATTGACCTGATCCGTCTTCACCAAGGTCATGATCATATGGCCGAGATCCTGGAGGCTTCGGTAGTTGAGCTGGACCAGCGGCTCTCGGAACTTCATCGCATCCAGCAAAATGACCTCTCCGTCTTGATAGATGCGGAGAAGGGGAAGCTGATCGCCGAGATTGAGTCTTCCTACCAGGCCACCGTGAGTGTCTGGGAGCGCGAAGTGGCTGAGACTAAAGCTGCGGTAGAGCGGTTGTCTCAGTCCATGCGGGAGACAGTAGAAACGCGAGCCGCGTTGGACGCTAATATCGCGGAGATCAACGCCCAGATCCGTCGCCTTGAGGACTAGCGGGCCCGATTCCAGTTAGATGCCGAACGTGTCCAGGCTAAACACGTAGCATTCAAGAAGGAGGAAGCAACTTTCACTCAGCAGACTCTTGTCCTGGCTCAGCAGCGACAACAGCTTGATGAGAAGCATGAGAACGATACTTCTGCTGAGGTTATTGAATCGATGCGTCAAGAGGCTGAGCGTCGAGTCCTGGCGACTGTGGAGACTCGTGAGGCAGGCTTGAGATGCCGAGTCAGAGAGCTTTCAGCCAACCCTGGGGATGCTTAGGGATTGTAGCCTCTTTTTTTTTGTATTTTTGCAACTCTTGCTGGAGAAAGTGTAGTCCTTTACTCTTTTTTTTTTAGAAAATAAAGAAGTACGCAACTTTTTGTGATGTGTTTATTTTTGTTGTCATGAACTTGATGATTTGTGTGGACCTATTATCTTTTGCGTACCTTGGTTTTTAGGTACAGATAATAAGTTTGAAAGAACCAACATGTTTGGTCAGGTAATGTGGACGTGGCAAATATGGGGTTCAAGTGGTGGAATCACCCTACTCAGAGGTGTTATGGACGTGGTAGGAATGATCCTGAGGGATACGCGGAACTACTCAGAGGTGATGTGGACGTGGAAGTTCTGCGATCATTGTACGACAACGCAGGGGTTGTTTGTACGTGATGTTTACTCAGAGGTAATGTGGACATGGTAAACATGAAGGGTAGCGTAGTCTTACGGGGTGTAAGATTACGTCTTGTAGGGTGTAGGAGGGACAACTCAGAGGTGATGTAGACGTGGTTGTCCTTCTACTGGAGGATGCTACGGAACAGCTGGGTTCCGAAAGCATACGATTTTGTGGAAGGGAATTGTCTGTGAGCCCTGATGATTGGGTCCACAGATCCTCTAGTGGAAGCACATGTCTGAAAGATGTCAAGAGTAGTACTTCTTTAGGAACTTGCCGTTGATGGGCATCATGAACAAGTCCCCATTGGGTTTGGCGAGGCGGTAAGCACCATTTGAGTATACCGTCTCTATGATGAAAGGTCCTTCCCACTTGGGTTTGAACTTTCCTGGTGTCTTGTGAGTTAACACCATCGGCCTCCTGACTGCCAGAACCAGGTCGCCAACCTGGAAAGTCCTCTGCTTGACCTTCTTGTTGAAAGCCTGTGATATACGGGCTTGGTAGAGTTCGATGCGTTGTTGAGCTAGGAGACGCTTTTCATCAAGTGCTTCCAGTTCCCGCAGACGACGACGTTGATTGTCTTCTTCTGTGAGTTGGTTTGTGATTGCTACACGAAGTGAAGGTATCTGAATCTCGAGAGGCAGTACCGCTTCGCTCCCGTAGACCAGGGAGAATGGTGTGTTGTCTGTTGGGGTCCGTACCATTGTGCGGTTGGCCCAAAGGCATTCGCCAAGCTTTTCGTCCCAGTCGCGTTTGTTAGATGACACGACCTTTTTGAGTAGCATGACGATAGTCTTGTTAAACGCCTCTGCTAATCCGTTTGCAGCCGGATTGTAGGCGGTTGATGCCACGTTTTGAATACGATTCTTATCACAGAATCTGCTGAAAATATGGCTGATAAACTGAGGACCATTGTCGTGGATGATCCTCCGGGGCACCCCGAAATAGTAGATGACGTGGTGCTTGATGAAGCTGATCACTCTAGAGCTTTTCACTTCTGCTAGCGGAACTGCTTCTGCCCATTTGGAGAAGTAGTCGCTGATTGCTAGGATGAAGCGGTGTCCTCTTGATGAAGGAGGGGTGATCGGTCCCACAATGTCCATGCTCCAAGCTTCGAAGGGCCAGGAGGCGACTGTAGGATGTAGTGGTTCTGACGGTGTATGTATGAAGTCTGCGTGAAGTTGGCATGCGTGGCACTTCTTAGCATATTCAACAGCGTCAGCGGCCATGGTTGGCCAGTAGTAGCCCATGCTTCGCAGTCGATCCTGCAACTTAGGGCCAGGTTGATGGGCCCCGCAGGTTCCATCGTGAGCTTCTCGAAGGGCTTCGACTGCTTCTTCGTTGGACAAACATCGAAGGAGAAGTCCATCGTAGGAGCGTCGGTACAGCATTTTAGTGGCTGTATCTTAGTAGAATCGAAGAGAGCGTCTCCTGACTGAGACGGCTTCTTTCGGGTCCTCTGGAAGAATTCCGTAGACAGCGAAGTCGATGAACGGAAATCTCCAATCTCGGACGTTAATACCGGCACCCGTTGACATGGCGTGGGCCACTTGTGAGCGCAGGTTGTTTTTAGGGCAGACCAAGTCTCGATCCACTACCGTGACGTAGTGTTGAGTTCCGAGGGGTGCCGCCAAGGAGGCTGCGAGGCCAGCCAGAGCATCAGCCTCTAGATTTTAGAGACGAGGTACGTGTTCGATGAAGAACCCGGTAAAGGTTGAAATGATGTTCAATACAACTTCATGGTAGGGGATCAGATCTTCATGGCGAACCTTGTATTGCCCTCTGATCTGGTTAACGACGAGCTTTGAGTCGCCGTAGGCTTCCAGATGATTCACCCCCAGCTGTTGTGCTAGCTGGAGTCCCATAATGAGCGCATTGTACTCGGCAACGTTGTTGGAGCATGGCTTCGAAAGGGAGTAAGCACGCTGGATGACCAGTTGATCGGGGGAGACTAATACCACCCCCACTCCTGCGATGATTTGGCCTTTGGGGCCTATTTTTGAAGCGCCATCGAAAAACATCCGCTAGACGGAGCCTTCTTCGGTGACGTTTGATTCTTGGACCTCATCCGGGATGTCTTCATAGAGCCTTGAGGACTCTGGGATGGGGTGTACAGCTAAGAAGTCGGCTAGAGCTTGACCCTTAACAGCCTTCTGTGGAACGAACACCATGTTGTATGGTGTTAGCAAGATCGCCCATGTGGCTAGCCGAGAGTTCAGTGATTCTGGCTTCGTCATGAGGTCCCTGAGCAGATTAACTCAGGAAATAACATAAATTGTCTAGCCCGAGACATAATGGCGAGTCTTTTGGATGGCAAACACCAAAGCCAAGCACTCCTTTTCGACGGGGTTGTACCGGTGTTCGGCCCCGATGAGCGTTCGACTGAGGTAGTAGATTGCTTGCTCATAGCCTGTGTCGCTGTTCTGAGCTAGCAGGGCGCCGAGGGAATAATCCATGACACGGACGTAGAGTAGGAATGGTTTGCCGGCGACGGGTGCCACCAGGACTGGAGGGCTCGTCAGGTAGGCCTTGATGTCGTCGAAAGCCTTTTGGCATTCCTCTGTCCAGACGTAAGAGACTCCCTTCTTCATGAGCTGGGTGAAGGGTTGACATTTGCCGGAAAGGTTTGCTATGAACCTCCGGATGTATGCCAGACGTCCCTGTAGGTCTCGCAGTTCTCGAAGATTCTTCGGAGGGTCCATATCAAGAATGGCTTTGGTCTTCTCGGGATCGACATGAATGCCTTTTGCCGTGATGATGAAGCCCAAGAACTTTCTGCTCGAAACCCCAAAGAAGGATTTAGCGGGGTTCATCTTGAGTTAATGCGCCCGCATGAGGTCGAAGACTGTCTTGAGGTCTTGCAGGTGATCTCCTTTGAGACGGCTCTTGACTGCGATGTCGTCAACATAGCATTCGACTGTGTTGCGAAGGTGCTGATGAAAAATAGTGCTCATAGCACGTTGATATGTCGCACCAGCGTTCTTCAGGCCGAAGGGCATCACTGTGTAATAGAAAACGCCCTTTGGAGTCCTGAATGACGTGTGTTTTGTGTCATCGGGGAACATCTTGATCTGGTTGTAGCCTAAATACCCGTCCATGAAGGACATGCGCTCGAAGCCACATGTGTTGTCGATCATCACGTCAGTGATTGGAAGCAGGAATTCGTCCTTCGGGCAAGCAGAATTGGGGTCCCTGAAGTCGATACAGACTCGTATCTTCCCATTCTTCTTGGTGACGGGGACGACGTTGGCTACCCAATCTGGGTGTTGCTCTTCACGGATTGTCACGACCCGTACCCTGTATAGGGGCAGGAAAAGTGGTTACGTCCAGCCTACGCCGCAGTGTCGGCGGTAGTAAGCTGTCCTAGGTTGCTAACTAATCTCATGCAGTGAATATAAAAAGTACTTGTCCAGATATCAGCTCCGAATGGAGGGCAAGTAAAGGTACTCAACACAGTCTAAACACGAAAAGATAACACAGAAGTTATACCTAAGGAATTAAAGACAACAACAACTAACTACTAAAATAATACACCAATATCTCAAACCAACTTAATACAGACTCAATTTCTTAACTTTAATACAACAAGCCAAAACATGAAAGCTAAAGTAGTCTACTAGCTAATCTCCTGAATCACTCCTGAGAGTCAGAACCAAAGGTAGCTAATCCCTCGCCAGGTCCATGGTAAGCAGGGCATGTGTCCTCAGGATTATCATCTGTAATATTTTTAACAGGTCCAATCAGGACGGGAACGAGTACAACTCATCTAGAAAAACCCAAGTAAATGACAAAGAACTATAAAGCAGTTATATACAGTTTTATTGATGAGCATGGCAGTTTTATACAGGTAATGATGGCATAGAGAAACAATAAGATACAAGAAAAGAAAGGTAACTAAAACAAGAGAAGAATCATGGTAATGAAGACTGTAATAAAAGCTAACTGAACTAGAATAATATGTACGAGTCCAGACAGTACGATATAAGTCTAATGTAATCCCAGTGTGAGTCCAGTCCATATAATCTGATACCAGATAATTTCCAGTATAAGATGAGTCCAACAGTGATCAATGAAACCAGGGTGAGTCCAACTATGATCTAACAGTATGTTTTAAAATACCGAGGTCGACATGCAAACGGCTGTAGGTATCAGGCACATCTCTTACTGATCGGGCAAGAGATGGCTATGCTTCCGGTAGATTCCAGTGGAAGATTTCGGATTTGGGGTATGTCTACATGTCTTACTCAATATTTCCCCGCCCAGCAAGTGAATCCAAAATCGACAAAAAGAATCGAGATGAGTCTGGCCAATACGTGATGATTCCAGAAATGATTCCGGAATGATACCAATGACTCCAGTAATAGAGGCCAGCAAGTAAGGTATGTGTCGATACATGAATCCAGAAATATCCATACGTGTTGATACAGAGAATCACATAGAACTAACTAGAACTGAAATACAGTAATCGACAAATAAATGAGAGAATTATCAGAGAATGTACTCGCCTGTTACTCTGGAAAGAGTAGTGTAATATCAGATGTCTGTACCAGGGTCACAATGTCCTAAAATAGAGCAATACAGTTATGACATGTCCAAAATGAAGGTAAATGAAATCTACGATGCAATCTATATAAATTCTAAGCCAATCTAGGTCAAAGTCAAACTTGGTCAACACTACAGTCAAACTAAGTCAAATTAAGTCATACTAGGTTACAAGAAGTTAAACTAAGTCATACAAGGTCAAACAAAGTTAAACAAGTCTAATCTAGGTTAAAGTCAACCCTTGGTCAAACATTCTAGCCAAACTAGTCAACTCTAGTTACTTGGGTCCATATAGGGTCAAGTCTTAGTCTAACTAAGGTTTTGGTTAATCATAGACTAGTCAATAAGGTAATTAGGTTAATCTTGACTAATGGTCAACATCCAGTCAAACTCTATAAGGCTAACTCAAACCATCATAGGCTAACATGTCTTAGAATACCTAAGATACTATACTACAATTACCTATACAAAGTATACCACACATAAATACATATAGTACAATACCAACCTTAATCCTATAATCAAGCTAATCCCATTCTCCAACTCAAGTCATGACTCGATTCTAGGTATCTAACTTAACCCCATACATATCTTCATCTATATAGGATTACCCTCATAATCTATATGGTTAACCTAATCATCTAGTTAGGGTTTAGTCAAACCTTAGTCATTAAGTCCTCTTAAGTCTATCCAAGCCATTTCTAGGTCAATTAGGTCGTGGTTGACCTATAGTTGACTTTGGTCAACAATGGTCAATTATCTAGTCAAACTATGTCTACTAGTCAACTAGTTAAACTAGTCATTTTAGGTCAATCCTAGTCAATTCTAGGTTAACTAGGTCAACTTTGACCTAAGGTTGACTTTGGTCAACCCTTAGTCAACAAGGGTCACTTATAGTGTTTTAGGTCATTAGGGTTAGCCCCAAGCCATAGGCTAGTGGTGTAGGTTTCATATAACCTATATCTAGTAAGTTATATAGATATATATATATAACTATATATATGAATAGACACTATCTACCTACTATCCATATATCAAAATATGAATACTATATACAATACAAACCCACACTCACATATATATATATATATATAATGACACTATGTATATCTAATACAATATATATATATATATATATATATATATATATATATATATATATATATATATATATATATATATATATCATATATATATATATATATATTTTTATTTATATATATACATATATATATATATATATATATATATATATATATATATATATATATATATATATATATATATATATATATATATATATATATATATATATATATAAAACTTATATATATATTACATATATATAGAGAGAGGGAAGAGAGAGAGACATAGAGTGAGAGAGTGAGAATGAGAGAGAGACAAGAAGAGGGGACAGTAGCACAGGACAGTGAGAGAGGGGGCTGGGTTCCAGTTCCTGGAACCACAAATTGGCACCCCAACACACACACACAGTCCACATATACATACATATGTATACATGTACACTACTACACATACACACTACCATTTAACCCCAAATCTCACCCACACTCACACATACATATATACTACATATATACATACTGAAATACACTAATACAAAGTATAAATTATATCAATTTTAGGTTTGAAATTCATTTTACAAAAACTGGAAAATATCCCAAAACAGGAAACTGGACTGTTTTGCTCGAAACTAGGTAATTCAAATTACCCATACTAAACCAAGCTATGGCTCGATTCCCTAGGTTGGTAATTGATGCCCCATACTTATACGTGTCGTGTGTGTCAGTGGCAGTCCACCACGACACGACACGGCGTGTCCAAACACGTAAAAACTCACTCGGGTAAGCACTGATACACGAACACAGTGCACAGCGTCGTGCACGTGTTCACACGTCTCGTGCTCGCGACACAGGACACGACGCACCACGTGCTCGTGTCCTCGTGTACGCCACATGAAGGGCTACACGATGGTGTCATTACGAGGCACCCAAGTGTCGTGTCCGTGCGACACGACACGCTCGAAGTTGCCCTCGCGCGCGTGTGCGTTGACAGCCCGTGTCCAGTGCGAGTGAGATTTCTCACTCGACACGACACGAAACGACACCAAATTTTCGGGGCATGTTCGCAGACATTGCCCCCGTGTCCGTGTCAATTTGCACGTGTCCTAGTGGCCTGTGCAGTGCGCACAAAGTGTCCGGTAGCAGGGCATGCACGAGGGTCTCGTGCAGTGGGTTCGTGTCCAATTTGGACACGAACACAGCACGAAAATGTGCTCAGTCTATGTGTTTTGTGATCAGCAAGTCTAGGGCTACTAGTTTATGTAATTTGTTTTACAAAAACACAAAAACGAGTCCATTGTGGCATTTCACCAAAAAAGGGTTTAAGGCTTAGGATACGTGTCCGATACGGACACCAAACCAAGTCTAAATCCTACCAAACTTGACCCACAGTTCCCTAGTACCTAGATGCATGCAAATATGAAGAGAAAACACAATATTAACATGGTTTATGGACATTTACCTATTGATGCAAATCCAATGGAAAAACAAGGAGAGGGGGGGTGTCCACTTCAACTTGGTGATGCCCAAAGCTCACGAAATCCTCGATAGCAGGCCCTAACTAGTACCCTCTAGTGTAGGGGAGTCCAATGCAAGAAACTAGAGGTGATTTAAATCAAAATTGATCAAGTTATCAAGGTTTGTAGAAATAGGATTTTTCTAGGTTTAAATTCATGTAAATGGCCATGAATGAAAGCAATGGGGTTATATAGAATGGTGTAGGGCTAGGGGGGTGTTCTTGGCTGCCATGACAAGGGGAGGGGGTGTCCTTGGGTTGCTTCCAAGCTAAGGGAAAGACTTTCATGGCAAAAGGGTTGATATTTTGGATATTTTGTGGAAAATATCCATAAAGTAGATATCAAGATATTTATCCTCATTTAACCAATGCAAATATCTATCCCCTTATCATTCTAGGTTAGTGGCTAACCTATGGATTAGGGTAGACTAGGTTAGGGACTAATCATGGCACTAATCAATAATTAAATAATAATAAAAATACATAAATCCAAATAATTCTAAATAATTTGTAGAAAATTACCAAAATACCCTTTTGACTAAAAAGTGGTAATTTGATATCCTAATCACATGGTTAGGCTTACATGGTCATGGTTGGTCTCTTGGTTATGAAATCTCTAGGGTTTACACTAGGGTTACACTAGTAAAATCACAAAGTCATAAGCCATGACTTAGAAAATAATTTTAATCTAACTAAAAATCACCAAAATTTATAATATGACTAAATCACCATTAATAAATAATAAAAATAATAAATTTTCAAAAATACCCCAATTTCAGAAAATTGGGTCTTACAAGTCTACCCTCCTTAGAGAAATTTCGTCCTCGAAATTAAGATAGTCGTACTCCTTCTAGGTCAAACCCCCAGTCAATCAGAGTCAAAAGATAACATGCAATCATAGTCCTACTGGTCGTGATTCCACAGTCTTGAACAGGGTAACTACACTATCTAGCATATCACAAGCATATCCTGACAGGTACTAATGGAATCATACAACAAGATAGGAAAGGAAGGACAGGAAAGATAAACCTGCTAACCCGTCACCTGCAGCGTTGGTCTCCTCGACCGTCATTGCAAAAGCTCCACCCCTCTGGTGCTGAGCTACAGGTGGCCTAGCTCCCTTATAAGGAGGTGCAATAGGACAATCCATCTTCTGGTGGGTATCAGACCCACAGGTATAGCAAACCTTCAGCCTCTTCCTACACTGCTCCCTGATGTGTCCCTGCTTCCTGCAGTATGAACAACTGATCGTCTTCGGGTCCTGACCCCGATACTAATGCTGTACCTGCTGAAATGGCCTCTGCTGTCGGGGTCCCGGGGCTCTAACTGGCGGGGTCAAATGATGTGGTGTCGGAGGATGATATGTCTGCTGGTGCAGCATCGGCACTTTCTGCTGGAAAGCCTGATGCTTGGAGGGTCCCTCAATGTGTACAGAAGCCGGCCTCTTGCAAGATAGAAGACGCTCCTCGATACTCCGGGCTAACTCTAAGCTCTGGTAGTAGTCAGTCATACCGTTCGCCACTATAAGAATGCCAATGTCTGGAACTAGACTACGGCAAAACCTACGTATCATCTCCTCAGGGTCAACAACTAGGCTATGAGCAAAACGGCTCAGGCGACTAAACTCTGCCGCATACTCGTCGACAGAACGGTTCCCCTGCTGGATGGTCTGGAATCGTAGTCCCATGGCTACTCTAGCAGTGGTTGAGAAGAATTTCTTCTTGAACTGGGTCTTGAACTGATCCCAAGTGGCTCTCCCTCTCGCGAATAACGGCTCATTCCGGAACCAAACTCCTGCCAAGTCTATCAGTAAAAATCCCGCTGCCTCGACCTGGAGGTCATCCGGCATCCTAACTCCAATGAGCTTCCTCTCTACCGAGTCTAACCAGTCATCTGCTACTACTATGCCCTCAGTCCCTAAGAACTCCTTGGGATTCAGACCCATGAAGTCCTTGATCGTCCCTGCTCTCTGCCGCGGCTCTACAGGTGGTGGGACCATGGTACATCCCTCAGAATGCTCCATGCTCTGGCGGAGTAGGGTGGTCTGCTCCTGATGGGTTGCTAGGAACCCCTGGATCAGAATGAGCAGTTGGTTCCCGTCGAGTGTGACAGAAGCCTGGGTAGGTATAGTGATAGGGGGTGGTGGAAGTATTGGGTCCTGCTGGGCCTGTGATGTGGAAGGTGGTTGTGGTATCTGGGTTTATGGATCTGTGGAGTGGAGGAATGTGGTAGGTGAAGGTGGAGGTGTCAACTGGTCAGCTGACTGGATGGGGAGCGTGCCATTCTCAGGTGAGACATACCGGGATGAACGAGTAAGCACCATCTAATTACAATAAATGACTTATAAGGACTCTTTAAGCAAAACAATCATAGACAAGAAAATCTAATTATAATAGCAAGCATGTGTTGTATTTCCTATGTTGCAATCCTAGTATTCCTCTAGGTGTTCTAAGCGTCATTCCTAATGTTGTCTAATTACCTTAAGTTCCTAATTGCAGGCATGCTTGGTACAATAACGTAACCAAACAATTTAGTCGACAGACCTGCATAGGCCACTACTAAAAACGTGTCACAACCCGCACCCTGTATAGGGGCACGAGAAGTGGTTACGTCCATCCTACGCCGCAGTGTCGGCGGTAGTAAGCTGTCCTAGGTTGCTAACTAATCTCATGCAGTGAATATAAAAAGTACTTGTCCAGATATCAGCTCCGAATGGAGGGCAAGTAAAGGGTATGATCTACTCAACATAGTCTAAACACGAAAAGATAACACAGAAGTTATACCTATGGAATTAAAGACAACAACAACTAACTACTAAAATAATACACCAATATCTCAAACCAACTTAATACAGACTCAATATCTTAACTTTAATACAACAAGCCAAAACATGAAAGCTAAAGTAGTCTACTAGCTAATCTCCTGAATCACTCCTGAGAGTCAGAACCAAAGGTAGCTAATCCCTCGCCAGGTCCATGGTAAGCAGGGCATGTGTCCTCAGGATTATCATCTGTAATATTTTCAACAGGTCCAATCAGGACGGGAACGAGTACAACTCATCTAGAAAAACCCAAGTAAATGACAAAGAACTATAAAGCAGTTATAGACAGTTTTATTGATGAGCATGGCAGTTTTATACAGGTAATGATGGCATAAAGAAACAGTAAGATACAAGAAAAGAAAGGTAACTAAAACAAGAGAAGAATCATGGCAATGAAGACTGTAATAAAAGCTAACTGAACTAGAATAATATGTACGAGTCCAGACAGTACGATATAAGTCTAATGTAATCCCAGTGTGAGTCCAGTCCATATAATCTGATACCAGATAATTTCCAGTACAAGATGAGTCCAACAGTGATCAATGAAAGCAGGGTGAGTCCAACTATGATCTAACAGTATGTTTTAAAATACCGAGGTCGACATGCAAACGGCTGTAGGTATCAGGCACATCTCTAACTGATCGGGCAAGAGATGGCTATGCTTCCGGTAGATTCCAGTGGGAGATTCCAGATTTGGGGTATGTCTACATGTCTTACTCAATATTTCCCCGCCCAGCAAATGAATCCAAAATCGACAAAAAGAATCGAGATGAGTCTGGCCAATACGTGATGATTCCAGAAATAATTCCGGAATGATACCAATGACTCCAGTAATAGAGGCCAGCAAGTAAGGTATGTGTCGATACATGAATCCAGAAATATCCATACGTGTTGATACAGAGAATCACATAGAACTAACTAGAACTGAAATACAGTAATCGACAAATAAATGAGAGAATTATCAGAGAATGTACTCGCCTGTTACTCTGGAAAGAGTAGTGTAATATCAGATGTCTGTACCAGGGTCACAATGTCCTAAAATAGAGCAATACAGTTATGACATGTCCAAAATGAAGGTAAATGAAATCTACGATGCAATCTATATAAATTCTAAGCCAATCTAGGTCAAAGTCAAACTTGGTCAACACTACAGTCAAACTAAGTCAAATTAAGTCATACTAGGTTACAAGAAGTTAAACTAAGTCATACAAGGTCAAACAAAGTTAAACAAGTCTAATCTAGGTTAAAGTCAACCCTTGGTCAAACATTCTAGCCAAACTAGTCAACTCTAGTTACTTGGGTCCATATAGGGTCAAGTCTTAGTCTAACTAAGGTTTTGGTTAATCATAGACTAGTCAATAAGGTAATTAGGTTAATCTTGACTAATGGTCAACATCCAGTCAAACTCTATAAGGCTAACTCAAACCATCATAGGCTAACATATCTTAGAATACCTAAGATACTATACTACAATTACCTATACAAAGTATACCACACATAAATACATATAGTACAATACCAACCTTAATCCTATAATCAAGCTAATCCCATTCTCCAACTCAAGTCATGACTCGACTCTAGGTATCTAACTTAACCCCATACATATCTTCATCTATATAGGATTATCCTCATAATCTATATGGTTAACCTAATCATCTAGTTAGGGTTTAGTCAAACCTTAGTCATTAAGTCCTCTTAAGTCTATCCAAGCCATTTCTAGGTCAATTAGGTCATGGTTGACCTATAGTTGACTTTGGTCAACAATGGTCAATTATCTAGTCAAACTATGTCTACTAGTCAACTAGTTAAACTAGTCATTTTAGGTCAATCTTAGTCAATTCTAGGTTAACTAGGTCAACTTTGACCTAAGGTTGACTTTGGTCAACCCTTAGTCAACAAGGGTCACTTATAGTGTTTTAGGTCATTAGGGTTAGCCCCAAGCCATAGGCTAGTGGTGTAGGTTTCATATAACCTATATCTAGTAAGTTATATAGATATATATATATATATATAACTATATATATGAATAGACACTATCTACCTACTATCCATATATCAAATATGAATACTATATATAATACAAACCCACACTCACATATATATATAATGACACTATGTATATCTAATACAATATATATATATCATATACATATATACATATATATATATATATATATATATATAAAACTTATATATATATTACATATGTATATAGAGAGGGAAGAGAGAGAGACATAGAGTGAGAGAGTGAGAATGAGAGAGAGACAGGAAGAGGGGACAGTAGCACAGGACAGTGAGAGAGGGGGCTGGGTTCCAGTTCCTGGAACCACAAATTGGTACCCCAACACACACACACACAGTCCACATATACATACATATGTATACATGTACACTACTACACATACACACTACCATTTAACCCCAAATCTCACCCACACTCACACATACATATATACTACATATATATATACTGAAATACACTAATACAAAGTATAAATTATATCAATTTTAGGTTTGAAATTCATTTTACAAAAACTGGAAAATATCCCAAAACAGGAAACTGGACTGTTTTGCTCGAAACTAGGTAATTCAAATTACCCATACTAAACCAAGCTATGGCTCGATTCCCTAGGTTGGTAATTGATGCCCCATACATATACGTGTCGTGTGTGTCAGTGGCAGTCCACCACGACACGACACGGCGTGTCCAAACACGTAAAAACTCACTCGGGTAAGCACTGATACACGAACACAGTGCACAGCGTCGTGTACGTTTTCACACGCCTCGTGCTCGCGACACAGGACAAGACGCACCACGTGCTCGTGTACGCCACATGAAGGGCTACACGATGGTGTCATTACGAGGCACCCAAGTTTTGTGTCCGCACGACACGACACGCTCGAAGTTGCCCTCGTGCGTGTGTGCGTTGACAGCCCGTGTCCAGTGCGAGTGAGATTTCTCACTCGATACGACACGAAGCGACACCAAATTTTGGGGGCATGTTTGCAGACATTGCCCCCGTGTCCGTGTTAATTTGCACGTGTCCTAGTGGCCTGTGCATTGCGCACGAAGTGTCGGGTAGCAGGACATGCACGAGGGTCTCGTGCAGTGGGTTCGTGTCCAATTTGGATACGGACACAGCACGAAAACGTGCTCAGTCTAGGTGTTTTGTGATCAGCAAGTCTAGGGCTACTAGGTTATGTAATTTGTTTTACAAAAACACAAAAACAAGTCCATTATGGCATTTCACCAAACAAGGGTTTAAGGCTTAGGATACGTGTCCGATACGGACACCAAACCAAGTCTAAATCCTACCAAACTTGACCCACAGTTCCCTAGTACCTAGATGCATGCAAATATGAAGAGAAAACACAATATTAACATGGTTTATGGACATTTACCTATTGATGCAAATCTAATGGAAAAACAAGGAGAGGGGGGGTGTCCACTTCAACTTGGTGATGCCCAAAGCTCACGAAATCCTCGATAGCAGGCCCTAACTAGTACCCTCTAGTGTAGGGGAGTCCAATGCAAGAAACTAGAGGTGATTTAAATCAAAATTGATCAAGTTATCAAGGTTTGTAGAAATGGGATTTTTCTAGGTTTAAATTCATGTAAATGGCCATGAATGAAAGCAATGGGGTTATATAGAATGGTGTAGGGCTAGGGGGGTGTTCTTGGCTGCCATGACAAGGGGAGGGGGTGTCCTTGGGTTGCTTCCAAGCTAAGGGAAAGACTTTCATGGCAAAAGGGTTGATATTTTGGATATTTTGTGGAAAATATCCATAAAGTAGATATCAAGATATTTATCCTCATTTAACCAATGCAAATATCTATCCCCTTATCATTCTAGGTTAGTGGCTAACCTATGGATTAGGGTAGACTAGGTTAGGGACTAATCATGGCACTAATCAATAATTAAATAATAATAAAAATACATAAATCCAAATAATTCTAAATAATTTGTAGAAAATTACCAAAATACCCTTTTGACTAAAAAGTGGTAATTTGATATCCTAATCACATGGTTAGGCTTACATGGTCATGGTTAGTCACTAGGTTATGAAATCTCTAGGGTTTACACTAGGGTTACACTAGTAAAATCACAAAGTCATAAGCCATGACTTAGAAAATAATTTTAATCTAACTAAAAATCACCAAAATTCATAACATGACTAAATCACCATTAATAAATAATAAAAATAATAAATTTTCAAAAATACCCCAATTTCAGAAAATTGGGTCTTACACGGATGAAGCCGCTGGTCAAGAGCTTGTCCACCTCCTGATCGATGGCGTTCATAATGTCCGGACGGAAGCGCCGCTGCTGTTGTTTGATAGGCTTGGCATCAGGTAGGATGTTCAGCCTATGCATCGCGATCTGGGGATCAAGTCCCGACATATCTTCGTAGCTCCAGGCGAAGACGTCGATATCCTCGTTAGCCAGCTGGATTAAAGATTCTCGGCCTTCTTCTTTCAGGCTTTTGCTGACGAAGATGGGTTTGGAAGAAGATCCATCCCCAAGGTCGATCTGCTCGTCTTCGTCTTCGGTGGAAGGTTCACGTAATTCAAAATGAGACTCCCATTGTTGTCCTAGGCATGGAGCCCAGGGTTCTTCTTCGAAGAATTTTGGCGCTTGGTCTTCGCCTTCTTCTTCTTGAGATGTGCAGATGTCATGTTGGCTGACAGCACTCTCTTAAAGACAGATCCGATACTGGTATCGGAATCCCACGTTGATGCTTCAGACGAGTGAGAATGTTCTACTTCTTTTGCGTCTGAACTCTCTGGCGTTGACGGTGGCGTGACATAGCCTACCCCCCGTCGAGTCCGGTTGTAGTAGTCCTGTGGCTTCCCTTTAGGTGTTGGAAGCCGGAGAGGGAGGCGTCGACCTTTGCCGTAGTTCAGGCCTTTGTCGCTTTTTAGGTCGTAACCCATCTTTTGGATGAGGTACTTTGCCTTGTCCGTGTACCGATAGAGTTGCATTCTCCCGGCATCTGGTTCTGGCTCAAGTGGCGGGAGGTCTTGATGACGCTCGACCTTGCCGAAGATGATGGATTCTTCGTCTCGACTCCGAGGTGGGACTATATAACAGACCCCTTGGGACGGGACTACTCGATTTACATGATGGATAGTCGTTATTTGTGTTTGCAACGACCATAGAGCGTTATCTAATGTATACATGGCATTCCAATGTGGAAGACAAGAATAATTAAAAGATACTCTATTATTGATGAAATACGAGATTTTATCCCGCGGGATTACATTGTCCAGTGAGGGGGCATCTACGTCAGTGGAGATATAATCCCTCAGCTCTTCATCTGTAAGCACTGGAGTAGGATCGATAGAGTCCACCACAGCATTGGTCTTGGAGTCCGAGAGGACTACGTGGGCCTTCTCTGGCGGCTGGGATGGCGGCGGCCTGCCTTTAAGACGCACCTTCAGAGGTGCCTCCGCTGTGCCTCCAGTGACTGGCATCTTCCCCTATAGTTTTGCCACGAGGGGAGCCGATGTTTGAGGCGGCTTTCCCTTGAGCCGTATCTTCAGGGGAGCTTCAGGAGCAGCTGGTGCTTTCCCGGGTAGCTTAATGCTCATGGGAGGCAACTTTTGAGGCGGTTTGCCTTTGAGTCAGATCTTCAAAGGGGCATCGGGAGTGACCTCAGGCTCCATGTCCGGCTCTGCTGCCGTTTCTGCTTCATCGTCAGCATCATTGGCTTCCTCCTCATCAGGTGACTTGTATAAGTCGGCATCGGTGAAGTATGCTTCAATCCCTTTGAAAGGGTCAATGTCTGCGAACTCCGTCCGGATGACGCCGTTGGTGGACACATACTTCATACACTGGTGGAGCGTGGATGGCACCACCATGTACTCATGCAGACATGGTCGACCGAGCAGGATGTTGTAGTTGACATCGGCATCCACAACGTAGCAGGTCACCTCAGTTCTGAGGTTACCGATGTGACACTTCAGCCGAATTTTGCCCAGCGGCTCGCTTTTTCTGGCATTGAAGCCACTGATTGTTGTGTTGGAGGGCGCCAACCGGTACATTGGGATCCCCAGTATTGAGAGCAGCATCTTCGGGATTATGCTGAGGGAAGACCCCGGATCGATCTGAATCCGCTTCACCTTGACTGAACCGATATACCCTGTATAATATAGCGGCCGGTTATGTCGGTTGTGCTTGAGCAGCATGTCTTGTTGGGTGAAAGTTATGTTCGGGATAACTTCATCCGCACAATGACAGTACGCACATGTAGTGGGGAGATCTTCAGGCTACTTGACCTAACTGAGAAAGGATTCAGCATCCTTCAGAGCTTCACATTTCTCGAAAGTCTTTGGAAAGATGTAGGAGCTCAAACAAGGATAGGCGGGCAGGAGTACTGGCCAGTTGTGCCAGTATGTCGAAGTTGTGGGTCTTGGGTAGCCCCGAAGCATTCTCCTTTCGTAGAGGTCTGTCGAAATGAGCCTCCATGTGCTTCTGCTTATTGGCTGCTGAGGGCTTAGATGGACCCTCCTCCTGGACAGCAGGGACGGTACAAGGAGGCACCACCTCGACGGCAGCTTCGTCGGGTTGGACGTTCTGTTGTGAACGCGTCTGCACAGGTAGTGCCTCTTCCGTTGAAGAAGAGACCGTGCGGCAAGACTTGATCTTCCTGCCTTTGGATTTGGAGGTAGGGTGTACCTCCGATTGAGTCACCTCGGATACGAGGTCGGGGTGAACCCATAGGACCTCTCCTTGAGATGTGGTGAGTGGGATGAGTCCACTCACGTTGTCACGGGTAGGTGGTAAGTTAACCACCTCTATTGTTGCCTTAGGGATGGGGACGACTCCATCCTGTGTTGTTGTTGGCGGTAAGGTGCCGAACTGGAGTGACACTACGTTGGCCGACACCGTCTTCTCCTCGTAGTTGACGGAGATTACATCGGCATTGATCATGCGCTGGATGTAATTCTTGAGGACATAGCAGTCCTTGGTTGGGTGTCCGACAAACCGATGGTAGTGACAATACCTCGGGTTGTCCACTTTCCCAACCTCATCGGGCCGCTTTGGGTCCGGCAGCTTGATCTTGTCACCCTGCTTCAGTATCTAAAAGAGTTGCAGGGTGTCTTCGTCATTGAACGAATAAACCTCCTTCGGTCTTGGTGCAAGTGGAGGCTTCTGAGTAGGTGCCGACGCACCTTTTGAGGCATTGACAGTCAATGCCTGTTTCTCCTTGGTCTCTCGTCCGGGGTTGTTGGCTGCAGGCCGTTTCCCCTTGTCATCAAAGGCAGGGAAACTAACTCCCAAAAGACGAGCATTGGCTGCCTTCTTCTCCGCGGCTTCTGCTTCAATGATCAAGGAGCTCCAGTCGGGAGGAGGAGTAGAGTTGAGCCAGAGTTTGAATGCAGGCAGCATGTTCATGCTGCAGGAGGAGAGGAGCGCATGTTCTGGCATGCCCGGAGGTAGTCTGAAGCAGGCCTGTCGGAAGCGTTCGATGAACACCCGAACCGTTTCCTTCTCCTTCTGGCGTATCTCTATGAGGGACGCCATCGTCATGTCCGTCCCGCTGTCGTAGAAACGGTCGAGAAAGAGGCACGTCAAGTCGTCGAAGGACGATATGGAATTGTCGGGGAGGCTGCAGTACCAGTCGTACGCCACTCCTTTCAGTGCCCCAACAAATATGCTGGTGAGTAGCGCGTCCTCTTTTGGAAGATGCCCCGTCTGTGACTGGAAGTACGTCAGATAGCGACACGGAGAGTCCTTCCCGTCGTACGGCATCAGTGTTTGTGGTTTATATTTTGGAGGATAAACCACCTTGTTCCACTCGAGGGGATAAGGCTGGGGGATGCCCATTTTCTGGCGCTCCTCTTGTCTCGTCTTGGACTCAAAGCGCTCGCGCAGGTCCCTGATCATCTCGACCACATCTTCCGTGGAGCTAGGAGTCGGGGAAGGTGGTACCACCGGATGTTGAGCATTTGAGGGCTCCGACGTCCGAGGTGCTTCTCGGCGATCTGAGTCCGAGGATACCCGTTGAAGGGGTACACTCGACTCTCCATTGGCCCCTGGATCGGGACCGGTAGAAGGTGTCTTTGCCAAAGCAGACTTTATCTCAAACACTGCTTGAGTCAGTATTTGCATGGAGATAGAGAGGGTTTTGAGTCCTCCCTCCAGAGTATCCATGCGCTGGATGAGGTCCGTTGGCAGCGCATCAGACTCGATATCAGCCCCAGTCACGTTTACTGTCATGACGCGGCCGGGAGTGGATGGAGGGGTTGAGGCCTCACTCTCGGCCTCGCTCTCTTGCAGGGGAGTCGCCTCTCCTGGAGCTTCGTCTTGGCTACCTCCGATTATGTTCGGGAGAACATTCACCACGGGCGCATCTGCAAGGGCCTGATTACCATCAGCTCCATCTTGAAGGGCCTCTTCTTCTTCAGAACTCGGGTCAGCAGGTGCTAGATTACCCCCAGCTATGTTCTGGGGGATATCCTCGTCTTCAGGGGCTTCTCGGAGGCTGATTTCGCCTCGAGGATCTGTCCCAGGTGTGCTTTGGACACACTCAACTTCGGAAGGAGGCTCCACAAGGGTCTGACTACCTCCAGCTTCCTCCAAGATCTTCTTTCTCCCTCGAGTGCCTTCGAACACTCCGGAGGACGAGACAGCTGTCTTGGTTTTCCTCGGTTGGCTTTTGGACGAGAAAGAGAAACTGCCAGTCGCCTTTCGAACTGACGAGGAGTTGGAGATCACGTTGCATGATGCAACCATTGGTTCCTCTTCTGTTGACACCTTCTTTCCGAGGCGACGTCGGAGAGGTGTCGATGGTTGCAGCCGCTGGAACACCGACTGCCTTGGTGGGACTGCTGCTTTACAACAACAGTTGATGGTGACCACAACACAAGTATGCCCCGTGAGAGGCGTATTGTGCTTGTCAGTCAACTCTCCTGATCGGCGCTTGTGAGTAATCACGTTACGCAGATCGTTGGAGGAGAGTGCCACCTTTGCACCCCCTTCAGGCACATGGCAAGGCCAAGCGCCGGGGTGGTCAAGTGAGTGCTGCGCCCCCTGATCTAATACCAAACAGGCATCCCGATCAGAAGTGGGGGAACCACAACATTTGGAGTGACTTGAACGGACCTCAAACGCACAACCGGAGGAGGCGCGGGAGTTCAAGACCACGGGATTTACCTTACTCGACTTGGTTGTGCACGCAGTAGATGCGTCCAAGTGCGACAAGGACTTTGAAGGTCGGCTCGTTCTCGGCGCCGCAGCACTCGAGTCGACCTTGTACAACTTACCATCAGCAGCGTGCATGATTGTGAGCGTATGCTTCTGGCTTGTTGCTGGCATAGCATATTTGGGACGCATGGCCCGTGCTGCCTTGGACTTCTTCGTACCAGGCCGCTGGGGTACGTAGTACTCAGAATCCAAATTCTCCTCGCCACTACAGCGAGTGAGTCTGTCAAAGACAGAGACCTTCTGTGGCGCATCAGAGGTGATACGCGGGGCATTGGTTGCGCCCCTGCTCCGTCGACGCATCTTTCTCACCTGATAGGGAGATGGCTGGGGAACGTGGTTAGCCGCACGTTTCTCCGAGAGATGCGCTGCACCGGCGGGCGCATCTTGGTTGCTGAGGACGTCAGCAGGAAGGGAAGGCTAGATTGGCGTATCCCCTTCGATGGTGGTGCCCGAGGCGTCGACCTTGCGCACCCAGACTCGGCGGGTCTTCTTCGGCTTCGGCAGTCGCTTCGAAGGACTCGTACTTCCTTCAGAGATGAACTCCTCATACGCCTGTTGATTGAGGCGTACGACCAGCGTCTTGTGGGAGGAGCCCACCTTCACATCGTCTGTTTGTGACACAGCTTTCTCGATGGAGGAGAAAGAGGTCCCTAGCAGAGTCGCCAGCTTGTTTGCCATTAAAATGCTTTGATTGCAAATTTTAATACAAACAGAACAGTGTTATAATATAGGACTTAGATGTAGTCCTAGGAGTACACTTTTGTTTATCTGGGTCCCTTGTGCCGATGGAGCGAGTGGTAATGCGTTGACTCCGTTGACGAACTGACGACTGTTATCAGTTCTCTGAAGGTCTGGATTGCTCGGGGTGATGGAGCTTGCTGAGAGGAGGAAGACGTTGAGTGTCTGTATCTGCCTCTCTGGTGATATGTTTGTTCGTTGGATATTCTGTGCCTTTTCTGTGTGTCCGTGAGAAGGAAATGATCCCTCTATTTATAGTTTTGCAGGCTGGCTGCTCATGCGCGCATGTAGGATGCGCTAGTACGTGGGGACGCCACCTGGTGATTGCTGATGGAGGCACATGGACGATGCGCCCTGATCGAGGGGTTGAATTCTTCATACTACTGTTGTGAGCCGGCACGTAGCAGAGGAGAAGATCTTTCTGTTGCTGAAATCTTGGGTGAGTTGAATCAAAGAACACGTATCGTCGACTCAAGGCTCGGAGATCTCGGATTTGATGGGGGGAATGATCCGGTAGAATGCACCTAGAATTGGGCGTATGAGAAGACTTTGGCTCGTAACCTTTAGGAGTCACGAACTATTCAGGGCGCATAGCTTTTGAGGCGCATACAGGCGACTTTTTTTCTGTCTTTTGGGATCAGAGAGCAGTCTGAGGCGCATGGGTTTTTAGGCGCATGCAGAGCTTCAAATGGAGACTTTTCTTCTGTCTTTAGGGATCAGTGAAAAGTCTGAGGCGCATGGCTTTTGTGGCGCATGCGGATGGTTGGGTGGCCACGTGGCTGTAGCCGTCGGAGTAAAGAAATAATGATGCTGACGTTGCCGACACTTCGTCTTCTGAGAAAGCTGTCAACTGTTCAGACTTTGGGAGGTGTGCTGCCAACTCTGTCAGTTCAGCATTTAATGTTTCTGACATTCGATAGACAGATGAGCGGGCACGTCGATTGACGTTCTACTAGGCGTATGGGAACGCATGGGGGCGCATCCTCTGTGATGCGCTTGGTACTGAAGGGCGCGACTGTGCTGATGTGCTTGATGTTGAAGGGCGCGTCTGTGTGATGCGCGGTCTGGCCGGCGCATCCACTTCGTGACACGTTCTTTAATGCAGCGACTGTTACGTTCTTCGAGTGCTTTAAATAGCCGTCTTGATTTGGCTGAATTCGAAGCGTCCGGTTCATCCATTAAATGCAAATTTACTGCACGGAATTCGGAGAGCCATCCACCTGGCGCATGGGTTTGATTTGCCCGACCTATAAATAGTGGCTTGGAGAGAAGGTTTGCTTCTCGTTCTCTCATGTCTTTTCGACATGAACTTGTGTACTCGAGTGCATTCTATTGACGAAGTGCTCCCGAGGGTGAAGATGCGACGCCATGTCTTCATTGATGCACTTGAAGGTGACTGTTACATCCAAAAGCCGGAGTCGAGGGCTTCCGAGACAGGCGGAAGGTGCCTGTTGCATCCAAAGATAGGGATACCCGGGCCTTGTCTTCGTTGTGCAGGAAGAGCCGTAGATCGGAATGGCGATGCTAGGCTCTTTTTTCCTTCAAAGTGGGTGTTGCCCACTCTGGTGGGTTTGGAAGCTGCTCCTTTAGCCGCATTTCGATTGCAGTCTTCTTTGGTCTTTGGAGGCTCTTTCGAAGCCTCCCCTGGTCATAGGCCGGCTTGCGGTGCTCTTCTCTTCCTGGGTTAGAGGGTTGATTGCCACCCTCGTTCTGCTTAATAAATGCTTCATTAGTCGAAGCACTTATCAGGTGAACCTGGCTGGAAGGGTGGCACATAACTGGGCTGCTGAAGGGATGCACATAACTGGGATGCACATAACTGAGCTGCTGAAAAGGATGCACCTTGCTGAGGGCGCATGGTGGGATGCGCCTGACCGAGGGCGCATGATGATTGCTGCGCCTGCCTGAGGGCGCATGGTGGCTGCTGGCTGTAGACTTAGGATCTTTTCTTTGTAGAAATTCTCCTTTGTACAGTCTTTCTTTAGACATGTAATAGACTTTTATATGTTAAATAAAAAGTCCTCTTTCAATGTCTATACTTGTTGTTTTGGCTGTGGAGTACTTTGTCCGAGCTCTGGCGCATGGGCTTTCTGGTTGTGAAATTCCATGCTTCTACACGTGCATAGGTTTTCGGCGCAAGAGCGCTGCGCGCATCGCTTTGAACTGAATCTATTGTAACTGTACGGTTGGGCTGCAGATGAGCCGACTCGTGGCAGCTATTGAGATTCATCTGTTGCTGAGATCTTGGTTGGTTGGTACCCGTTCGTGACAAAGACTGAGTCAATGACACATGGTGTATGTGCTTTGCTCAAAGATGTTAGGCTGTTAGAGCGGAGAAGATCCCTACGGTATAGCAAGCTTAGGTTCAAAATGACCATGGCGTATGAGATCATGTGTGGTAGGAACAAAATAAATTATTCATAGGGATGACCCCATACTAGAAAGAACTCAGTGTAGCAAAACTTCTTAGCATGGAAGAGGATCCACGTGGCATTTGCACAACTATCTCTAATAACGCTTTAATCATTATAATGATGTAAGCTATCAGCTCTGACTTCGAAGCATTTTTGGCTTTTAATGGCATGGGCTTGGGCTATGCTTGCATCGTACCTATGCCAATTGCTCGGCGTAGTAGCCTTTTGGATGAGCGGCTCTTCGGTTTCTGAGCTGCCGTCGTCTATACTTGGCTTGAGGCATACTGCACTCTGCTCGAGGTGTCGTTTGACATCTGACCTTGCTGCATAAGCATTAAATGCCCCTTGGTTAAAGGGAAGCCTAGGCATAGCATCTTGGATGGCGTAGCAACCTTGATGGTGTAGCAACATTGATGACGTAGCAATCCGGAGATAGATGTAGGCACATTAAGTCTGGTCCACTTTTCGGAAGCGATGTCGCTGTGTAGGGCACGAGGCTCGAAATGCTGACTTTTGACTGAACTTGGTAAAATCGATGTGGCAAGTTTATTGCCATTAATATGACATTCATCACATTAAATTTGGAGGCGGCAGGTTCATTACCATTAATTTGAGATTCATCGCATTAATCTCAGAGCTTTTGACTGGCTGCCACTTGGCGCACGAGTTTGACTATGATTTGGCCTATAAATAGAGGTGTTTGTAGAGAGAAAGACTTTGCTCATTCTCTTCGCATCTAACTTCATGTTCGACACTGATGTAGTTTAGAATGGCCGTGATCTTCCCCCTGGCATGTTTGTCGGTTGTTGGTTATAGATCTCTTCGTTCAAAGAAGCAATCGTTTTGATGAAAAAACCTATCATAGATCTGAGATGCACCTGGATGATTGTTGGTAGAGTAGTTCGTGCTTGTGCAACATCATGGTTGTGTTCTATCCTGAGACAACGTCGAGTGCCAAGATGTTGACTACGGGGTTTGGGTTGATTGTCAATGTAAATACTGTTCAACCAGTACCTCGTTCAAATAGCAGAAGTGTTGCGTCGGCTATCAACGACTAATCCACATGGTCGAAGACAAGGTTAAGGTCTTGCATGCTGTATGGCCGAAGTGATGCGCCTATGCTGCCAGCAACTTGGAAGTGTTGTGCTTTCTACCAGCGGCTCATCCATATGGCGAAAGTAATGTGCCTATCTTGGATAGTTAGAGTAGGCTTTTTGTAGTAGACTTTTCCATGTAATCATGAATGTCAATAAAATCTATTTTATGTAATAGATTCCCAAATATCAGTAAAAATCTTTCTTTTCTGCACTTCTATTTTATGTTGTTTTTGGGATATGCTAACCTGATTATGACGTCTGGCACACACTATTTGCAATGCCTAGGGATGTGCTTATTTTGTACTTTTTTTCTTTAGGGCGCATGAATTCCATGCTTCTATATTGACATGCAGTCATTTCATGTTTCAATCTTTTCGATTATATTCTATATTTGATTTCTTATTATTTGTTCAGTTCTTGATCACAAGGCTATGACATAATTTTAGTTTTATGTTATGCATATTTACATGTAACACTACATGACTCTCTATATGGAATCCTTACATGAATCAACTTATTTTATGACCTTGTATATGTTGTAGATGCATGAAAATTTTCAAAAAGAGACACAGTCTTCATGCATCTAAAACATAAAATGTTCTTGAGTTAAAGCTGCTAGAGGAAAAAGACACATTATTTAAGAAGTAGGCCATATAGACGTATGGCCCGTTCAGGCACATGATGTGCTTTTTCTCTTGTGTGAAGAGATGATTCTCAAGCAGTGTGTAGTGTTCAGACTACGAGGAAGATGTCAGTGATCACGTCATCCTTATCATTATACTTAGCCAGCTGTGAAGGAAGCCGTTGTATGTGTCTACTTACGTATCAGCATCTTGCAGTAAGCAATTATAGAAGCTATGTGTTTTAGTATTGAATGATTCATAGTCACTCAAAGAAAAGTTGTTATGTTGCAGTATGCAACCAATGGCTATGCGTGTAACAATATTCGATGCATAGCTGACCTTCATTAAAACAATCGTGTACTGACATGGCAGTGTTTCGAATAGAACGTCTCAAAAGACGTGGTGAGCTATACATGATTCTCGAGCATGTTCACTCCCCACTAACTCCAAGGCTCATGCGCCTACTCAAATTCATGTGCCTCTGAGGCAGAAGACAGTATATTTTTTGCACGTACGCATATGGCTATTCCAGTAAAGAAATGCTATAAATAGAGGACGGTTTTTCCTCACGAAGGGGGACCATATAAAGACATACGGAGCACCGGCATAAGGAGAGACTACATCTTCTTTGTTAAGAACATTTAGAGAGAAACTTTCAGTGATAAAGTTTCCCTTGTAATCGAGAGTTCATGAACCACCAAGCTTCAACAAATTCTGCATCAGATCGTCAACGGAGTAAAGATGTCGAAGTAGACTTAATATCCATCGCCCCAATCCCCAGATCATTATTGTACTCGGAATTTTGTTTAAGATTCTTGTTGTACCTTTGTTTTTTTATAATAATATAAAAGATCATACTTTTCCCAGACTCTTTTTGTGTTGAAACAAAAATGGCGACTCTCCTGGGGATGACTTTCTCCACCGACGAGAAAGTGGTGGCACAATCTGATGTGAACATAATAGGTTCCATTGTGAAGATGTTGTTGGTGTAGTTTGACCAACAAGCATATGAAGCAATGCTATCGGACAAGGAATCTACTCTGACTACCAAGAGGCAGAAATCAAGTGTGTTCACAAGGCTTGGATCCTAAAATCTCTCCCTGCTCCTCCCAACCCCGCTAATGGCAAAGGGAAAGCTTCGACTACTGTGGGCCTAATGGACAGTGTGAAGGCGCATGGCTCTATACCAGCCACAATATTGTCCGAGAACTTTTCTACTGTTAAGACACATAGGATTTTCTATGCGTCTAAAAGAGGCTTTACCAATGAGCCATCATCAAAGTCGTGTTCTTCTCATGGGAAGAAGAACACGAGGAAGATTTATTCCAATTATGCGTCTGTGAAGAAAATTGACACTTGTGATAGAGCTCTTCGTTCCAACTCGGATAAACATAATGTACAACTTTTGAATTCTAATAGAGGAAAACACCACGATGCTAAGAATTCAATGTTAGAACTTCTACCTCACAATTGGTACGTCGAGATGAGGGTTTTGCTTCAATATAGAATCCTGAACGCATAGATGAAAGTAGGAAGTCTGTCTTCCATATACTTTGATTTTCCAAAGATTCTATGCGATATGAATGAGGCTAAATTCATGTGTCCATTCATGTTGTGCGTATTGATGATGGAAAACAATACAAGTTGAAACTTATGCGCCCCAGTTAGTCATGCGCCTATCTTCGACAAATTGTGAAATGTACATTCTCTAATGTACCAAAAATGAGTTCACATGATAAAACAACTCAAGATCTAAGTACTAGGGGTTCCCATGTACATAAAATAGGTCATCGAGTTAACAAACCAACTCTCCCATACATGGACTTTTTCCAGTCACATAAGAAGGAAAAGGAGGTTATGCACTCTTCTGTTGACTTGTGTGACATGCTTGGCATAAACATAAATTAGCAGAGGAGTCAACAAACACAATTATGTCATGTCAGATACATTCCTGTGCAAAGATTGTTATTAATTGTTGTTGTTCAAAAGTAGTTGATCAATCAATAAGGCAGTCTGTCTTCACCAGATTGTGACCAAATTCTCCATATTTGTCATGTCTTGACGACCAGTCTCGGACAATAATGATGAATTATAAGAAGCCTCGGTCTATGCAACATATAGTCAAGGTGACGAGGAAACACCTTCATCCTCTTCACCTAGAGGGAGACAAAGAGTTACTTCACCTGAAGGTGTTTACCAAAGAACCCGCTTCCGATCTAGACATTCCTCGGACGCACTCTAAGCTCACGAACAAGATAATACTAGGGGTAACATTCTTCCGGTATTTGATTATTCTAAATCTCAATCGGGTGATAGAGTTCTTCACATCTCAGAAGGAGGTGATGCTGTTTCACAATCTGGGTCCAACAACACTAGTTTTAGTAATGCTTGCTTGTATACCTCTCCGTCATGCATCCCATACACAACCTTAGTATATGTGACTGGCAATGTGGCAATAGTGATCGACAAAGAATTGATACCATGGAGAACATGCTACAAAATGTTATGGCGATGATGCAGCAAATTCAAACAACTATGAACCTGCAAACATCTCTACATCAATCTCCTCCATCGATTCAAATTCCTGTCGATCAAGATACGGTAGGGGTGTCTTTCAACCCTAATGCATCACCGGTAGTAGGGAATGTATCTACACCAATATTACAACAGACACAACCGGCTATCATTCAATCAGCCTCTGTAAGCCAATTGATTGATACTATCGAAGCTATTCGGGGGTATCAATGCTCGATTGGATGATATTACTTCAAAAGAGGAACTGCATGAAATGGGAATGTCACGTCCTTATCATTCAGAGTGAGATGGTGTAGTTTGTCCTCCAAAATATAAACCTTAATCTCTGATTCCTCATGACAAAATAGGTTCCCCGAAGCAGCACTTGACATACTTTTACTCCCAAACCGTTCATATACAATGAAATGATGCATTGTGGTCTAAATTATTCATTAGTACTCTGAAATGCGTAGCTTTTGAAAGGTTCTGCAATCTACCTGACGGTTGCATCATAACTGTAGGAGCATGAAAATCTCAGCTGAAGACATCCCTTCGCCAAAGCGCAGAAGATGCAAAAGGCCGAGGCTCAGTACTAAAAAGACAAAACAAAAGATATGGAGAGAAATCTCTTCATTATCATGTCTACCAAAGTCTAGTACAGACACATCAGGACTATACATAAGGGACTAATTCTGTTTTTCTACAAAGGATCTATTACAGATTCGACAGAAGCCTAGAGGGATCTACAAGGGATGCAGTCTTCATCGAAGCGCAGCCTTCCTTCTACTCGATACACACGCTGGAAGTTGGACCTCCACCGAAGCATGTTATGATATTCTTGTGGGCACAGCCTCTCAGAAGCACATCAGTAACTCAGCACTTTGAAGAAGCCAGAGCCTTCAAGCAAGAGGCACAGCTACCTGCCTACGCCAAACTCAGAAACAAGATTGTGGTAGGCCCTCCTACCCTTCTTTTACTTCAGAAGCCAGTGTCTTCACTCCAGAGGTGCAGCTATCTGTCTGCTCCAATCTCAGACGCGCAAGGGTGTCGTGCCCTTCCCTTCACAGCCAACACCTTCACTGTTCAAAGGCGCAGCTACTTACCTACGTTCGCATGAGGCACAGGATGGTGATATGCTCACTCCATCTCCATTCCCACGGCGCAGTTATCTGCTCCGGGTCAGAAGCTTAAGTCACTTCTCTACAAGAGACTTGGGTACTCCCATCGCAACCAATGCAAGTCAACCTGTCGCACCAAAAGCACAGTAGCCTCGCCAACCTAAAGCACAAGCCTACTTGTCGCCTACAGCACAGTGACTTCAGTAGCCCAAAACACAGCTTCATAAGTTGCTCTATACGCACAGAAGTCTCGTCGTCATTCGAAGCAAAGTCCACTCGTCGCCTGAAAGCACATTAGTTTCGTCGTCTCCAGAAGCACGGTCTACTCGTCGCCCGAGAAGCACAGCAGCACTTAGTCATCACCAGAGGCACAGGAAGCATGGGTCCACCACAATTGATTTGTTTAAACTACCTTTTGCAGAGAAGATTGGGATTAAATCATGATTGATATCATATCAGATTGATTTAAATCTTAGACGAGGATCAATTAGACTCCAAATCTAGGATAGAATCCTAAGATTTACTCTGCTATATCCGAGCAAGCAAATCGGCACGCACCATGTGTAACCTCCTTCGGTTATGTTTATAACCACAAGAGATTTTGTTTGAGGAGAATCTTGATGTTCGCCACGTGTCAGCGCCACAGAAGTCCGCACCGTACAATAACGGTAGATTCTTTCATATCTTAGGAACCCTAAGGCACATCGCATATATGCTCGGTTCTCTATAAATAGAAGGAGTTCTTCCACCAAAAGTGGAAAAAGAGAGAGGGAACATTAACAATCGACAATCTTTAAAGGAGCAGCGATCTCTATCTATGAAGAGTCGACCACCCTCATCCACCTATCAACCAAAGAACCAACAAACCAACCATCTTCAAGGGATCTTCTCATCCAGACAACCTCTTGATCGGTGACTCCAGAGTCCCATCAAAGGTGCCAGAGAGCCGTAGCAATGTTGATTCATCGTCAGATCTTCAACGGAGTAAAGGAGCCACTGCAGCGCTCGATCTCTACCGTAATACATTCCCAGAAACCTCTTCTCCCTGTACTTAGAATATCTTGTTTAGGACTTCCTTCTTTGTACACAGATACCTTATACGTTCAAAAAAGCAAAAAGTTCGTTCAACCTTTTGTTACGTCGAACAAAATGGCGACTCTGCTGTGGACTACATTCTCCTCCAACGAGAAGGCGGTGACGCAATCTGATGACAACTTGCTGGGAGCTCTTCAAGTTATGCTGGTCATATGTTTCGACCAGCAAGCTTTTGAAGATCTCCTCTCTGATTAAAAGTTGAAGACTTTGAAGTGGTTTGTACAACCGAAGAAGAATCGACGTGTCTAGAGGCCAAAGGTAGCTGCAGCCACCAGTACGATGGCGGGAACTGCGTTTCAGGACCCCCTCAACGTTAAGGCCACAAAGAAGATCTCGGCTGCCACAGCCTTATCCCCTGGCCTGATTCCCGTCCCGGGAAAGCATGGCGAAGAAGATGGTGGTTCCATGGTTAATCTGAAGAAGGAATGATGCCAAAGGAAGCGCACACCGGTTCAACTCTCACGACGGGAGTATTGCCGGCAAGGAGATATGTCTTCAATAGAATCGCTTTCCCTTTAGGTAAACCTTCGACGGACTCTGAATACTACTTACCCGCTGGGGGGCAGTAGGAAGAGATCCCAGGTGGCTCATACTCCGTACAAAAAGCCTGCAACACCTGTTGCAGACCAGAGGCCCGTGTTAACAGTAATACGCACAGCCGACGAAAAGTTGTACAAGACTGGCTCTCACGAACCAATGCCTCAACCAGTCGAATCTCCCTCCCACTAGGTACTTATGTGCGTAAGTCAAGCCAGGGGGTACGTCCCACGGAGAGGAAGCCACGCGTGCAGCGTTCCTACAGAAGCGACAGAAAGCTTCCTCCCCAGATCTGCTCTGACCGTGGTTATTTGCAGCTTTCCTGAATGTACAATGGGAGTGCTACGACCGAAGATCCAACCCTCCCCCAGGCGGAAGAAGAATCTATGGCGCATGACGTGCCTAAATCAAGGCACTCTTGTACCCAGATTACCATCAACTACCGTTGTCAGCAGACGGCTGCGCCATCGCCGAGTAGGCGTTTCATCTTCCAGAAACTCTACTCCAGGTCGACTCCACGCCAGAGACCTAACAGGGGGTCGGTAAGCCATAGAGAAGACGAGCCCCGCATCGCTATGTGCTACATGGCGTGGGGTTCTAGAGCTTTCAAGAAGCCTTCCCAGAACCCTTCTATATCGGTTACTAAACCGAAGAAGAGGTCAGAGAAGAGTAAAGCTAAGGTATACGATGCAGGTGTGTTCTAAGGCACTCGTTCCAAATCTGCATGGGGTGCCTTGTCAAAAACTGGGGGTACCCAGCCTCCTACCATTCACGACAACCCTGTGTTCCAATCTGACGAGGCATAATATGACACGGATGTCTCCATTGGCGCAGCCAGTCACCAGACCGTTGGTAGCAACCATACTGAGTCAGAAAAAGATCACAATCTTACGGTATAGCCTCAGGGCAGCGAGACTCTAGTATCTGAGCTAGAAAGTGAAGGATCTACACCTCCCTCTTGTCACCCTCACACTCGGTCTGTGTTCATGGCCGATGTAAATGAGGAAGACAACAATGAAGCTCTCAGACGTATCGAAGTCCTCGAGACGAAGTTAGATACGCTGACGGACTCCATGAAGACCATATCCTCGGTCATAATCGACCTCAAGAGTAGCATGGCTCCCGCTACCTCTACAACTGTGCGTTATCTGCCAACTAATGATGAATCCAGCAGGTTGCCTACTACCAATCATGCAGGACCATCCTCGCCTACTCCATCAGCTACAGGCTCCGCAATGCCGGCCGAAATATAGCTGGCCATCAAGGAGCTATATGCCTGTCATGATGCCAAAGAGAAGCCAACAACGCTCCGGAAGATGGAGATCCGACAGCCATACCCTACTGAGTGGGACAACGTCGCCTATCCTCCCAAATACAATCCGCAGATGCTTACACCTTATGAAGGAAAGGGGTCTTCCCGATAATACTTGAGGTACTTTACCTCGGTAATGGGGCACCTGCCAAAGAATAAAGCCCTCCTATCCAACATATTCATAGGAGCCCTGCAGGGGGTAGCCTATGAGTGGTTATGCATTCTTTTGGACGACTGTATCTCGCGGATGACTGTATCTCGTCATTTGAAGAACTAAAGACTCGGTTCGTGGACCGATTCTACGAAGGAGGCATAGATATGACCATGTCGACCCTCATGGAAGTTGTCCAGAGGAAGAAAGAACCTGTCCGCACATACATCGAGCGCTTCCGCCAGGCAGCCCTCAGATTACCACCCAGCATGCCCGAGCCCATGATTATGGACTCCTATCGCAAGAACATGCTCCCCGCTATAAAATTGTGGCACAGTGCTCCCAACACGGAGTGGACACCTTTTATTACAGAGGTGGATGCCGCACAAAGGAAAGCCCATGCAGCTCTTGGGGCTACACTTTCCTGCACCCGAAGACAAGGAGAGACGCTCGTCCAGCAACAACCCTAAAGACAGAAAATGCAAGCAAGCCATGACCGTCAACATCTCCAATGGTTCAGCAGCTGCGAACCCCAAGTATACGAAATCGCAGAGGCCAAGGGAGACTTACTCCTTCATTGACAAGGATACGCTGGAGCGCTTCAAGATGCTTACGAAGAGTGGCAAACTGTTCATCCCGGCACCCAAGCGTCCTGATGAAATGGAAAAAGTGGACCATCACAAGTACTGCCATTATCACCACTACGTCCATCACTCAACACATGACTGTTATGTGTTAATGGGGCAAATTCAGCGCCTCATTAACGCCAACGTCATATAATTGGATTACGAAGAGAAGACTGTCACGGCCAATATTGTTACTCTCCAGTATGAGAGTAGTCCAGCCGTAGAGGTGCAGTGTGACATCATTCCTGTCCTCGACGTGGCAGTAGAAGTGGTCAATCTTCTAACAGCATTGGGTTACGAGCAAGAGGACACCCTGTACTCTAATGACAGAGAAATTTAGGGCTTCGGAGAAACGCTATCCGCCAATATGGTCTCTCCAAACCCTATGTCGAGGACGAAGACCAAGCGTTCGAGTACTTCAAAGACGAACCCTGGGCACAGCACTTAGGATCCCAATAGGAGTGGCATTTTGAGTAGCGTGAACCCCCTATAGAAGATGAAGTCGTCTAGGTCGAATTAGGAGATGAGGCCTCACCTAAGCCCATCTTCATCAGCAAAAGTCTAACAGAAGATGACAGGCAGTCCCTGATACAGCTCATCCATGAGTATATCGATGTCTTCGCCTGGAGCTATGAAGATATGCCAGGGCTATACCCGTAAGTGGCCATGTACCACTTCAATATCCTGCCCCATGTTAAACCAGTCAAGCAGCAACAGTGCAGTTCTACCCTAATATTATGGATGCTATTAGGAGAATGTCGGCAAACTCATCGAGAGTGGCTTCATCCCTGAAGAGCATCACCAAGATTGGGTCACAAATGTCGTTCCTGTCACTAAGAAGAATGGGAAGATACGAATTTGCATAGACTTCAGAGACCTTAATTCGGCCAGTCCTAATGTAACGCTCCAGTCCCAAAATATGTAGGACCAGGAACGTAGACATGCCCGCTGTATACATATGAAATATGCTAAAATATATGGAATACTCGTATGCATACATAAGCTATAAATGCAATAAAACTAAGACTAACTAATCTCATCCACAAAATAAAAGAATAAAGACATCATATAATCACTATGAATTGTCTTTGTTCAAGATGTTGGGTAGAGACAAATCCACTAACAACTATGAAAAGAAATACATAATAAAAGAAAGAGTTTGGCGAGCGAAGCGAAGACGATCCAAGTGCAATCATCCTCGAAGAAATAGGGATGATCACGGCCACGGATAGAACACCTGCGAAAGATAAGAGCACACACCTGGAGAGATAACCAGGTCCTCAGAGGGACGTAAAAAGATACATAATATCATGGCATAAAACTGAATATAACTGCTCAATAATAATAAGTAAAATCGGATCATAATATGGTCCAATTTCTCACCTTTTGGATTAGCGTACCATCCCCCAACCATACAACGATACGAGATGGCACAGTAACCCACAATGAAGTATCATTCCATGTCATGAATCCAATATGGTATCCGGATCCCAACAAGGTTCATTACCTTCTCATCGGAGTAGTGAGCCACACCTACAACCAAATAAGGACAAGATGTGGCAAACTAGCCTGCAACAAGTTACTGTTCCAAGCCACGGTCAGATACAGGTACCCAAACCTAGAGTACTCATACCTAACGGATAAGGGTGCCTAACCAATCTAAGTGAATGCAGTTTTAAGAACACCCTCTAACGCATGAGCCCTGGCTAAAATAGGATCAACATGGTCCCCCCTTGGGGCACTAGAGGCCCAATCAATAAGAGCATAACGTTCTGCAGAACGTCAGTGGCCGTCAGTAAACATGGGTCATCTCACCCGCGTCTTCGATGGACCTCACGGGTTATAAAAGATAAAGTGTATAGTTGCCCATACGCTAAGGAAATGTCCTCTCCGTTCCATACCAATATGTCACCTTCGCAATACATATAACCTCTATTAACCGCTAAATCAAACTATGCATGCAACCTTTATTAGCGGTTAATCCTATCGTATGTCTTATACGTTCTGGTGGCCATCCAGTCATTCATGTCCGAGTTCTATATATGACTCACAATAACGTGGTACAAATGTGTCAAGGCCTATGAATGCAACACACAAAGGGTGGTCCCTAAAATCTAAGTCCAATGTGTTTAAAAATAGTACATAGCAGGAAATAGAACTAAACAGTAAAATTTTATCTAATTATGCCATGTATCACAGTTTATTTTGCGAAAAATAAATAATGAATAAATGCATGAATATAAGCTAAAGTAAAATAAACAGCTAATGACAAGGTATCTTTTCTGGTGTTGCGCCTAGTGTGCTGCGATGATTAATGTGGCATAAAATCTGACTTTAGTGTTACAACTACGCATCACAGCTTCTGATGATGGTATGGACTGTTCTATCAGGTCCAGGACGGTCAACTTAGCTAGGGACGATATAAATAAGTTCGAGATTTGTAAGAAGATATAAATATGACTAACGAGACAAGATCGATAATCGAAGAGATTTGTTTAAATAAAAAATATGTATAACTAATTTAGAAAATAATTATCGTATTGGAAAACTATATTATAGTAGTCAAAATAATATTTGAAAACATAGGAATTATTTTGATATCAAACTATAATAAAATTATATAAGAAAATTATAAAATGAGTATTTTTAGAGTCCCAATCCGTAGTTAAAATACCATAAATAATATAAACATAGGAAGATATTCAGGAACTTTTAGAATCATTTACAAATATATAAATTTTGTCAAAGTAATATAAAAGCCTTAATGAGTTCAAAGCCCAATATTATACTTTGTAACCAATAATTTAGAAATACTACTATATATATTTTAATAAGAAAAATAATAATAACAATAATATTTGTAAATATATATTTCTAGTAATATACAATACTTATAGCAAATATTTCGTATCGTCAACAAAAAAAATATTAAAGCAAAAAAAAATAAAGAGACAGGACTGCTGCCATCTTGTTTTGGAAAGAGGGAAGGGATTTATAATTAAAGTCTTCTCTCCATGTTAGCGTTTGTTAATGCTAAAATTATGATAAATAATAATCTCTATTATTGTCCAAGGAAATAGGGTGAATAGAGGAGGTGATTGATTAAGAGTATAGGTAAAAATTAAAGGAGGAGAGAAGAAAACCCGTTGGAAGGGAAATAGAGTTGTTCTATCGAGAACCATAAGTAACAAAAGTAAAACAAACCAAAACTTAATAAAATGAAAGAGGAAGTCATAAAAAGAGAGGGAGTGAACCATTCAGAGAAAAAGTCACCGATTGGAGAAAGGTAAAGGAAGCAAGGGGAAGAGGTCGGAAGCGGAGAGATGAAGGAGTGGGAGGCGAGTCTCTCGTCTGGTGGTCGGGTTTGGAGAAATCCGGTAGTTCTCTCCAGGGCTGCAGTGGAGGAGGCTGATTAGAGGCACGGGGAGATAAGGGCTGGAGAGAGGGAGAACGAGAGGAAGGTGGGCTATAGGCTGATGGGGTACCGCAGCGGAAAGCACGACAGTCGTTGCGGCGACGTTGCATAGAGGCGGCGCGGCAAAAATGATGTAGGCGGTCGTGATAGCGGAGGAGGTAGACGGATCGGAGGACGCATGCATCCGCGGGGGGGGGGGGGGGAGGGGGGCGACGAACGCGGGCGCGCTCCCAACGGCGGTGGCAGTTTAGATAAGAGGGTGCTATTTTTCTTTGTCTTCTATTTTGATGGTGGTGGTGTGGCCAATTCTTGGTGGAGGTCGTGGGTCATGGTGGTGATGATGATGACGGTGGTGGTGGCAGTGACCGGGATGGCCGCGGCGACAGTGGCGGTGGTGGTAGTGTCTAATTTTTTTGGAGGGGATTTGATGTGGATATGACGGCCTCGCAGGGATGGTGGCGGAGGTCGATATTAGTTGTGGCAGTGGGGTTGTTGGGATGATGAGGGAGAGGTGTCGTTCGGTGGGCGTGATGGCCATGGTGGTGGTGGTTGATGGCTGGGTTAGGTTAGAGATTCAACCGGGTGTGGCGGCACGGCGAGGGCGTGGTGATGGCTGGGTTCGGTTAGAGATTTAATTTGTGTTGGGGTGTGTCCGACACAGAAAAGATGAAATTGTATATGTAACATATGGACTAAGAAATTGGATGGGGGAACATGGACACGATTGTAGAAGCATGAAAATTTCAGCAATGAAGCCTTATACGCCCAAGCCAATGAGAGCATATGTGCCCAAGTGAACACATATGCGCCCATGTCACCTTGTGAAACACATATGCGCCCAAGCCACCCTGTGAAGCTCTATGCGCCCAAGCCAAGTTCCCCCACAAGGAGGGCGCATAGCTTGAAACAGGGCTATGCGCCCAAGCCCGACTCAGACAAAGCCATGATCAAAACGTGCACCGAAGCGTACGGCCACATCAGTCTCCACAAGCAATCGTGTACAGAAGCATGCGGCCACGTCAGCACCACGATCAACCTACGATTACGCAGCCTGCATGCGCCTACATCCTATACGCCTAAACCAGGACTATACGCCCTCATGAAAACCAGTGTGTTTCCTCATGTGGGCGCATAACATCATTCTAGCTCAGAAACGACTATAAAAAGGGGTCTCATCCCTCTTCAAAATAGAGAACGGAAAGCATTTTCAAGAGCCAAATTGCTGCACTTCTTGCCAGTGAGTCGAGAGTTAGCAATTTTTCTTAGGTTTTCTCCCACTTTTGTAATCGAAGTGTCAACGAAGTAAAGGAGCAACTGCCGCTCGATCTCCATCGTCCCATTCCCTAGAATTCTTTTTTGTACTCGGGGATCCTCAACACAGGATCTCTCAAGCGTATTCGATTTGTGGTGCCTTGCGCCAATAAAGAAAAGACAGCATTTCTTCTTTTTTTGTGTGTGTCCACAAAAATGGCGACTCTGCTGGGAACTACCTTTTCCTCTGACGAGAAGGTGGTGATGCAATCCGATACCGACAAAGTGGGGAGCACTCAGAAGATGCTGATTGTAAAGTTCGATCAGCAGGCATTCGAAGAGATGCTCTCGAGGGACGGCTCTACTTTCTCAAAATCAGTGAAGCCAAACAAGTCTCGCAAGACTTGGCTTCCGAAGCCTCGCCGTGCATATCCTGCTAGTGTCATAGCAGATATGCGACTGGAGGACTCTGTCACACGGGTGCATGACTCTGCCACAGAAGCTCCCTAAATGAAGAAGGCTCACACCGTTCCAGGCTCTACTAGCCCAGTAACTTCTTTCTTGCGCAACCAACAAGAGAGTGTTCGACACTCGAGACTTGGCAAAAGAAAGCACTACGATGCCAAAAATCAGGGTATTCGACACTCTGGGAAAACCCAGTGTGGCTCACAAACGAAGGAGGTGAAGCTGGGAGAAAATAGCGCTGCTCCACTAAACATGTGCCCAAAGCTATGCGCCCAAGGGGGTGTTTGGGCGCATAACTCCAATCAGAATTCTTCTGTCTTCGACAGATTGGACATCCAGGGTCATGCGCCCAAGGCTATGTGCCCAGGCTCCACTGATCCATACTATGCGCCCATATCGAGGAAGCTCAAACATGCTGCCAAGAAGCATGCACCCAATGCCAGTCTCCAAGGACTATGCGCCCATAGCAAAAAGACAGGCCCCAACGCGTATAGCACGAGGTTGTCTTCAAGGACATTACAGAACTTAGGTGTGGGGGTTGACCCTATACGTGAACTAAGTCTGGATGCGCCAACTCTCTTTACAAACCCACATGCAAAGCTCGACGATGCTTGTAATATGGATATTAAGGCAAAACTCCATTCCGCTAACTTACGCAATATGATAAATCATAAGCGTAAAGCAAGGGAGGACATAACAATTCATAGTGCACATCCGTGCACTAGTATTATTATCAACTATTGCTGTTCCAAAGCAACAAGAGTGCCTCAGAGACAGTCCGTGTTTCGACGGCGGCATTTCTTTGACGATGAAAAGTCGTGGTGTGTGTCATCCAACATGGCTTCATGGGGTCCCCCTTACGGAAGCCCCAATCAAAGGCGGTAGACCACGAACCCAACTTTCTCTCTCAGTTCCACGAGAAGAAGAAGACGAAGTTTACCAATAGATAGCCAACAGGCTGTCACATCTGAAGGAGTCTATATGGGTACTCGGTCAAAGGCAAAATTCTGTAAGATGACGAAGACTCCTATGCTGGGTAGTATTCCCTCAGAGTCTGAAGCGGATGACCTTCACACTGGGGGTAGCCTTCCAGAGGACGACGATCCCTCCGAGTCTGATGGTGACTATCTACCTCCCCTACCTGAAGATGAGGGACTTATCAACTGGAAGACAGACAGTATCAGCACCAGTTATACTGTTTCTTCTGTTCATTCTCGTATATTATCTACATATATGGCAGACGAAGAAAGACCAGAAGAAGCAAGTGATCAGACCAACAGGCGGCTAGAGGGTCTTGAAACAGCATTCACCAAGATCACTGATATGCTTACCAGTATCATGGCGGTCCAAACTGCTGGGGCCGTCCCTCCACCTCAACAAAACATCTCGACTCACGCTAGTCTGGCACCTAGCAACAACCCTCCTTCTCTACAAATGGAGTATCATTTCGTTATGTCTTCCCGAAATCTTGCAAATGCTGAGGGTGGTCCTTCGCCAACGACGCTTGACAACCGTTTAACAGCTATTTCCCAACACCTGCTTAATCAACAGGATGCAATTGATTCTCTGGTCGCCCGTCTCGACACCATCTAACACAAAGACGAGCTCCAGAAAATGTGGATATCTCAACCTTATCCTCCTGAATGGGAGAATGCCACTTGCCCTCCTAACTACAAGCTGCTGACGCTAAATTCATTTGACGGGCTGACTTCTCCTCGTCAACACATGACATACTTCAACACGCAAACTCTACACTTACCCAGGGACGATCCATTCTTGTCAAAGCTGTTTATTAGCACCTTGGAGAGGGTAGCTTTTGAATGGTTCTGCAGTCTGCCTGACGGTTGCATCAACTCTTTTAAAGACTTGGGGAGGTTGGTCCTCAACAGGTTTTATGAGAGTGGTATGCATGTTAGTATGTCCACCCTCATCGAGACCAAACAAAGGAGGACTGAGTCTGTCATTGCTTTCATCGAACGCTTTAGGCGGCTAGCACTGAAGATGCCCTTCGGCATACCAGACTCAGAGCTTATGGATACTTGCCGACATAACTTCCTCCCTACAGTGAAGTTCTGTCTGGGTATACATAATTATGATACATGGCCCACTTTCATTGGGGTCGATGATGCTGCTGAAAACGATATTCCTAATGTAGAACTACTAGGGTTGAAAACACACAGATCCAAAGACAAGGGCAAGCATCCTCAAACTATTACTGTCCGTAGGGGTAAAGGGAAAGAAGTCCTGAAGGTCGACACATCCAAAGGAGCTTCCCATTCTCAGGGCGCTTCCGACAAGCCTGAGAAGACCTTCTCCTCTGACGAAGACGATGTCATTACCATCTTTCACACATTGACGAAGGGTAATAAACTGATATTGCCTCCACCATGACATCCTGCAGAGGAGAACCAGCTCAACGATCCCAAGTACTGTCTCTATCATCAGTACGTGCATCATTCCACCAAGGACTACATCGTCCTGAAGAAGAAGATGCAACAGCTTATCGACAGCCAAATGATCAACCTCGAAGCTGAAGACAAGGTCGTATCTTCTAACATGATCTCTCTTCAGTTTGGTGACTTTCCTCCATAAAAGTCCAAAATGGCGTAGTCCCGATTCCCAAGGTAATAATGGAAGTCATCAACCTACCGCCAGCTCGCAACTCAACCATGTTGCCACTCACAACTGAATATGGTGAGATCATGTGGGTCCATCCGGACCTTGTTCAAGAAATGACGCAGGGGGTGGTACCTCCCAAAGCAAAAAGGGGTAAGAAATACAAGCCATGCCATATGGTGTCTTCTTCCGTCTACGAGGTTCTATCTAGCGAAACGCGATCGGAGAAGGCTTATCTTCGGACGTACAATCCCGTACAAGAAGAAGCAGTACCTTCTCAAGATCCTGCTGTCCACAAAAGCTCAGAAGTTGGCCCGTTTTAGCCTCAAACTATGGACAAAGCCAAGCAGAAGGAGACGCGGTTTAACAAGTCTCTGAAAGTGCCAGCTCCAAAAGGCATGGATCGGCCCTACAACTTTGACATAATGGCACAGCTAGCCAATACACTTGCCAGGTTGTCTCTATTTGATCTGTTGCGACTCTCCAAAGAAACGTAGAAGGCCTTAAGTGAGGCATTAGTACATGTCGACTCTTATCTCGCTGAAGTCAAAGCCCCTACTGAAGACCCTGCCTCCTGTCCTCACTGCTATAGTACTATGGAAGTGGTGCCCAACATCACCTTTTCATAGGAGGATATGCGACTAAAAAACAATCGTCATGATAGACCCCTGTACTATACAGGGTATATCGGGGCGATCAAGGTGGACCGCATGCACATCGATCCATCTTCCCCACTCAGCATCATTCCTAGAAGTTTGCTTCAAATTCTAGGAATCCCTCTGCACAAGATATCCGCAACCAATACAACTATCATGGCTTTTAATGCTGGTCGAAGCTACCCGCTAGACAAGATCAATCTCAAGTGCCAGATCAGTGATCTTTGAACGGAGATTTTCTGCTATGTGATCAATGCCAACGTACCCTACAATGTCTTGTTAGGACGTCCATGGATACACGAGTACATGATCATTCCTTCCATAATTCAACAGTGCTTCAAGTACGTCAACAGCGACGGAATTGTGAAGACGGAGTTTGCCGATGTCGATCTTTTTAAGGGCATTGAAGCCTACTATGGAGATTCGGTACTTTACCAATCTCAGCCCCCAAGGATGACGACAATGAACCTGACAATGAAGCTGAAACACGTTCATCCTCCAATGATGGTCCCCTTATTATTCGAGTCAAAGGACGTACTACTCCAAAAAGTACTCTGAAGCCTCTCACAATCTGGGTGAAAAAGAAGAACCCTGACAAGGTCTAACCATTGACCATCACTCTGCACAATATACCTCGGGAGGAACCTGCTGAAGTCCGTCCACCCAATCCTGAAGAATTACCTACATGGTAAACCTTGCCAAGACTGTGGCTCCTCTTTCAGATGATGATCCTATCAATGAGTATATCAATACTCATAATAATATACCTTCAGCAGATGATGTTATCCATGAAGAAGAACTTGCGTATTTTCTTAGTAAAGGTTTATCTTTGAATTATTCTGATGTCTATCAGTCTATAAACCACTACATAGATACGATATACGCTCTAGAGCATGGCATAGGACCACACCTCTGTATGTCGGTCACGATGCCTCACATGCGGGAAAAAGTTACCTAGAAGATATCCACTACTTCATCGTCCTAGCCAGAAAGAAGGATGAAGAACTAATTATCTTCGGTCGAATAATTGGCAAAAGAAAGTTCGTTCCGGACTCTACTTCTTCCAAGCACAACACGGAAGCTGATTATGACTTTGGGAAAATGCAACTTTTTCGATATAGTTGGCAGGCCAAGAATATCATCCAAAACATGGGATATGACATCAAAAGCGACCATGGGCTAAATTATGGTCGCGGACGACGGTTGCCAATACGACATGTCACTCCTCCAACAACTCCCAAAATATCAGATGAAGAAGCAGATCGTTGTTCTAATTCTTCTGATTCCTCCCTCTGGGACTCAGACTCCAGCATCGGTGAAATGCTAAAAGCAACTCTGTCCATCAACATGGTTTTCGTTGACCAAATTACGGACGATGTCCAATCGATCGAGCTTGAATAATGGGCTCAAAAGATGGATACTATATAGGATCTGCGCTTCGAACAACGTGAACCACCTACCGAAGACGAAGTCATCCAAGTCAATTTAGGAGATGAATAATCTTTTAAACCAATCTTCATCAGCAAAAGTCTATCTAGCGAGGAACGCCAATCTCTTATACAACTTATAAGAGAATATATCGACGTCTTTGCATGGAGCTATGAAGACATGTCAGGCCTGGACCCTAAAGCCGCCATGAATCGCCTGAATATTTCATCTAATGCTAAGCCAGTGAAGCAGCAACAACGACGATTCTGACCAGATGTCATGGAGGCCATCGAAAATGAAGTCAAGAAGCTCATTGCCAGTGGATTAATTCGCGAAAAACAACACCTTGACTGGATTGCCAACATCGTTCCAGTCATGAAAAAGAACGGTAAAGTTTAAGTCTGTATCGATTACCGTGATTTGAACTCTGTATGCCTGAAGGACGAGTTCCCTCTACCAATCACCGACGTAATGATCGATAATACTTGCGGCTTCGAGCAGATGTCCTTCATGGATGGGTTCTCAGGCTACATCCAGATCAAGATGTTCCCCGACAATGAAAAGCACACATCTTTTTGAACACCGTTGGGGATATACTGCTATACGGTGATGCCCTTCGGATTGAAAAATACAGGGGCGACATACCAGCGAGCCATGAACACAATTTTTTGTGATCATTTGCGCAAAATAGTGGAGTGCTACGTAGACGATATCACAGTTAAAAGTCGTCTCAAGGGCAACCACTTCCAAGACTTGAGAATGGTGTTCGAACTAATGCGTGCACACCAACTCAAGATGATTCCAACCAAGTCTTTTCTGGGAGTCTCCAGAGGATAGTTCCTTGGTTTCGTCATCACTTCAAAGGGTATACATCTTGACCCAAAGAAAGTGAAGGCTATCTTCGATATGCATCCTCCAAGAAACCTTAAAGAGCTACACGGACTGCAAGAAAGGCTAGCCTACATCAGAAGATTCATTTCGAACCTTTCTAGAAGGTGTCAACCATTCACTCAGCTCATGAGGAAAGGCATATCTTTCATCTAGACTGAAAAATGTCAACGCGCATTCGACAACATCAAGAAGTATCTCACAAGCCCTCCAGTATTGGTAGCTCCAATAATGGGGAAGCCTTTCTTACTATATATCTGTGTTATGGACCATTCTCTTGGCGTCCTATTAGCTCAGAAGAATGAAGGAGGCCATGAACAGACAATCTACTACCTCGATCGTACAATGGTGGGTGCCGAACATAGATACACACCTGTAGAAATGGAATGCCTTGTACTGGTATTTGCCATCCAGAAGACACGCCACTATGTGTCTGGGCAGACCATCCACGTCATATCTAAAATCAACCCTCTCAGAATACTCATGACTAAATCGGGCTCTCTCAGTTCCCGTTTAGCTACATGTGCAATACTGTTGACTCCATACGATATACTCTTCGTTCCTCATAAGTCAGTAAAAGGCCAAGCATTAGCCGATTTCCTAGCAGTTCATCCGGTGCCAGAATCTTCCAAACTATACGACGAAATCCCTGATGAAGTAGTGGAGTCTAATACTGCAACAGAAGAAATTCCTATTTGGCAAATGTTCTTTGACGGTGCATCAAGAACAGGACCCAAAGGAAATATTGTGGCTGGAGTAGATATCGTGCTCATGTCACCTAAATATCTGGTTATACATCGTATATATTCTCTCATGGAACCATGCACCAACAACGTGTCTGAATATAATGCCCTATTAATCGTCCTACAACTGGCAAAACAACTGGGAGTTGACTATCTAGAAGCTTACGACGATTCTAAGCTAATAGTCAGTCAAGTTTGAGGGGATTATGAAGTTCGTCACGAAGATCTGATCCCCTATCACAGAGAAACAATCGAGTTGGCATCTACTTTTGCTGGATTCTTCATCGAGCACGTGTCTCGACTACAGAATATAGAAGCATATGCTCTAGCCGGTCTCGCTTCTTCCTTGACCGTCCCTACCAATACTCAGCAGTCGATCACAGTGTCTGGTCGAGAACTATTCTATATGAAAAATACCTTGCGTATTCATCACAGTTATACAACATAAACAAACGTTGATGTTAATGACTGGAGATTTCCTTTCATAGACTACGCCGTCTATGGAATCCTTCCCAAGGACCCGAAGGAAGCAGCGTCTATCCAATGGCGATCCCTCAGATTTTACTACGATACAGCTACCAAGATGCTGTATCGGCGCTCTTACGACGGGCTACTGTTACGTTGTTTATCAAACACATAAGCCAAACATGCACTCCGTGAGGCTCACGACGGAGTTTGTGGTGCACATCAACTAGGCCCCAAATTACAAGATCGCCTTAAATGAATGGGTTATTATTGGCCCACGATGATAGCAGATGTGTTGAATATGCAAAAAAGTGTAGAGCTTGTCAGTTGCACGCCGATTTCATTCATCAGCCTTCGGAGTTTCTATACCCGATGACAGCATCCTGGACTTTTGAAGCCTGGGGCATGGACGTCATAGGACCAATCAGTTCGCCATCATCCAAAGGATATCGGTTCATCCTTGCCATAACCGATTACTTCTCCAAATAGATAGAAGCTATACCGCTCACCGAAGTGAAGGCATCAAACGTGATCAATTTTATCAAACATCATGTTATCTACCGCTTCGGCCTACCTCGCAGGATCATCCATGATAATGGTCCACAATTCATAAGCCACGTATTCTACCAGTTCTGCGATAGGAATCGAATCCAGAATGTAGCCTCTACTACCTACAATCTAGCGGCTAACGGGCTAGCAGAAGCCTTCAATAAAACCATCATTAAACTTCTGAAGAAATTTGTGTCTTCAAACAAGCACGATTGGAATGAGAAGCTCGGCGAATGTCTATGGGCCTATCGTACAACGGTCCGGACTCCAACAGGCAGTACGCCATTCTCTCTGGTTTATAGGAGTGAAACAGTTTTTCCCCTAGAAATCCAGATTCCTTCTCTTCAAGTAGCCTTAGTCAGCGAGTTGACTACCGAAGAAAGCTACCGTCTGCGTCTACAAGAGCTCGAAGCGCTAGACGAAAAATGCTTGTTAGCTCAGCAGCGTATTTAGCTATACCAAGCATGCCTTTCCAGAGCCTTCAATAAAAAGGTGAAGGAAAGAATCTTCCAAGTGGTGATCTAGTCTTAGCAGTAAGAAGACCAATGGTCATGATGCACAAAACGGAAGAGAAATTTTAGCCTAAATGGGAAGGTCCTTTCATTATAGAATCAGTGTATTCTAACGGTACGTACCGACTAACCAAGCCTGATGGTGACTTGCTCATGATGCCTATCAACGACAAGTTCTTGAAGAAATACTATGTGTAACCTTTTTTACATAATGTTCACATAGGTTCAGTCATGTAAATGTACAGTGCGATGTTTATGTGATTCGAAAATTATCTAACTATTATCCGTATTTCAAGAGTCTTGAATACACCTTGGATAATAGGCCCTCCAAAATATTTCCCCAGTGGAATTATTACCCTTTTTTTGACTATGTCCAAACTTGGTTTGACGAAAACAAGTCACGTCCCTATTACCTCTGAATTGTTTTTCGATAATTATTTCCCCAGTGGAATGATTAAGAAATGTTTTGCCATGTCCATATAACCTCTGAACAAAGTATTCATCAAGGATACTACGTCCATATTATCTATGTTAGGTTTTATCTCAAAATCCATTCTACCAAAAACCACTCCTGATTATCGTATGTCACGTCCTTATTACCTCTGATACCGATAGTCTTCCGACTTGACGCCTGTACCCAACCCGGGATAAAAGACACGGAGTTAAGACCACAAAATCTATCACGTCCATATTACCTATGTTGGGTTTTGTTTTGAATCTATTACCCGCACAGCCAGTGTGCAAAGGGGTAATAGGTCCACAAAAATATCATTCAAATCTATTTTCTCGCATTTCCAGATGCACAAAAGGGCAATAGGTCCACAAAAAGTCCCCCAGTAGGATATCCTTTATCAAACACAAATGCTGTATTAGGCCCTCTAGTAAAAGCACCAAAAATACCACAAACAAAGAATGAAATGAATGTATTCTGTTTATTCAAAATCAGCTACATTCAAAGGATTACATCTCCAGTAAAAATCACAGATTCGTCATAAGAGTGAGCAACCTAAAAAGTTCTCCATTTCTTCATTTAGATAGGAAATAAAGGATTACATCGAGGTCCAAAAGAAGCAAAACACAAACTACAGCTAAAGACACCAAGACAGAATACGGACATTTATAGGAACCCACGGATCCTAGGTGTGTTGAGGCATATACCATTCCCTCAACCATTTCGTATATGAAAGATCTATTTGATTAAGGTCTTCAGCAGGGGCAGAGGGTCAGAACTCCCAGTGCTACTGCCCTCATACTTGGGCTCCTCCTTAATAGCAGTCTCAATCTTGGGAGTAATTTCCTCACTGAGAGACGCCAACTCTTCTTTTACCTAAATTTTTGGTATCACCTCTTCCTTAACGAACGGTGACTCTTGTTCGATGAAAGGGGGCAGCATCTCCTCCTTTACAACAGTCTCAGCCTTCGGCGTGGATGCTGCAAGAATCAAAGACAGCAGAGAAGGTCAGACTCAGAAATTGTAGGAAAAACTAAGTGCTGAAGGACTCTTGTGCGCCCAAAGGGCTATTCGCCCAAAGTAGGACTAAGCGCCCAAGACAAACATGTGGGCGCATAACGTATAGCAGTATGTAGGCGCATAACATATCACAGCAGGTGGGCGCATAACATGGCAACATGTGGGCGTATAGCACACCACAGTGTTGGCACATGACTTCTATGGGCGCATAATGATGCTCACAAAAAGTATGTTGCCTTAGGCGCATGCGCCCATGCAGAAGAAAATTCTGAGCGTCTTAAATTAACGCTCGAGACTTTATTTTTTGAGGCATGCCCTCACCCAGAATCGGGTCCAAGACTGGCGAGGATGCTGTCGCAGGAGGAGAGCCACTCGGTGCAAGCCCCTTGCCCTTCGCAGATCTCTTGGCGACCTTGTAATGCCCCAGTCCCAAAATACATAGGACCAAGTACATGAACATGCCTGCTGCACATGTACGAAGAATGCTCCAATATATGGAATCCTCATATATGCACATAAGCTGTAAATAAAATAATCACAGGCCAGAATAATATAATCTAATCTCACAGCTCAACATAGAAGATAATAGAGTCCAAATAATAAATAAGTGTATCAAAAGATAGCTGGATGAACATGCTCACTCCAAACAGCTATGAAAGTAGTCTCACAAGATCGGAGTCCAACCTCTGCAAAATAGAAAGAAAAGAGATGTAAAAATAATGTCCACTAATGTCTCAAATAAGGAATAGACTAGAAATTAGTAGGAACTGTCTCGTCATCGATGTAAGCTGAATCCAATACCACCCCGTAGTCCTACGGGAAGTCGTCTAATCCTGGAGAGATAACCAGGTCCTCAGAGGGACGTAGCAAGATACAAGAAAACACCATGCCATGTAACTGTGATAATATAATAAGAAAGAAAGGTATGCATGCAATAGGGTTCCTGACCATTCTACTGTGAATATGCAGTTGAGATATAATCCTTCGACGCATGAGCCCTGGCTGAATATAGGATCCGGTATAGTCCCATCTTGGGCACCAGTGACCAAGCGCATAACGTTCCAAGGACGACAGTGGCCAACCTGAGAGGCTAATCATATCCGTATCTCCAGCGGAGCTTCCGGATTACAAAGAAAGTGCAATTGAAGCTCATACGTCAGGTATTGTTCTCCCCACCCAATGCCTAGTATCATCATCTCCATGACTGACATGTACCTCTAGTAACCGCCAAGTCTTCTAGCATGCAATTCTATTGGTAGTTACTACTATCCGTCGCACGCTCCATACGTATAGGTGGCCAGCCGACCACGCGGGTACGTGTCCTACATGTGACTCACATCACATAGTAAAGCAAGTGCCAAGGCCATATGAGATATACCAATACCTCAACATCAAGTCACTAGGCTAAGTCAATGTACAAGAATATAAATAAAGGTAGAAAATGACTGATAGAGTCGCTCGCACCCAAGTGAGACATAGACGCATAGTTTTATAATATCAAGAAATAAGAAATGATAAAAATAATAACTAAAAATATGAATATAATAATCACAGAGTAAGGTGGTAAGGTATCTTGCCTGATGGTGCAAAGTGGCAAGTCCAAGAAATCACAATGTCAGCCAAGAAACGTCACAATCTCTAAACAACTTCGGACGCTGAAACAAGGATAAAAAATGTACTCGGTGTATAAGATATACCTAGGAAATACCTGTCCAAAAGTCTAATTCTGGAATAGGGGCAAAATCATAATTTTGGGTCAAAACGATGTCCGCCGTTGGACCCGCTTTGCACCGAAATGCGTGCCAAAGTCTATGGTCTCTAAAGTCATCAAAATACATGTCTATGGATTCAGTTTGAGGAGAGGAACTCAATGGTATGGCCAATTTTGGATTCCGATGAGTCGCATACAAAATCGCCCGTTTGAGTGGGTCGGGCCCGCCAAAAAGGGGTTCCGGTCGACCTTCTCAGAATCGAACTAAACTTGGTACATAGGACCAGAATTTTGATTCGGACCTGTTGGCGCAAGTTTCATCTCGATCTGACGACTGTACACGAAGTTAGGGTCAAGTTTGTAAAAGGTCGATACGGGGGTATCTTGACGGATATGGACTGATTTTGTCGCGCACACGCGACATAACTGAGTTCCGTCAGTTCCCGCATGTCAGCAACGTCCATAGGCATCTTTCGATGTGTATAGCACGTGACCATATCGCCCGGTTTGTCGGGGCGCACGCCGTATCGAGAAAATTTCAGAAATTTTATATAAATTAACACATGTTTTCCTCCAACTTCAACATCAATTTACTTTTTACACGTTAATCGAAACAACGATCCAGAAGATGCGTTGCGATCTCTGTTATGTTGTATTTTACTGTTTTCAATTAGTTCCTACAAGTTTTTAATGCACAGCAAGAAAATTTGCCAACAAGTTGTCGTTTAGAATTATTTTTAACAGTCCAGAAAAATAGATTCTTTGCTAACTTCGATTCGATTTTTTGAACCAGTTAGATGGTCATGTCGAAATCCATATAGAGGATCTCGAAGAGGGTCAAGTCTACTTTCCAAAAAATCTTACGGATCGAAAATCGGTGTTACGAGCAAAAAGTTACGTCGTCGGGAAGTAGGGTACCTTGAGTGGAAAAACTGATCCGTGGATGACGAGGGGATGATTTTCGATGCTCAGTTCATCGCGCACACAACTCTGTTGCTGGTGAAACGAACTCGTAGACGAAGAGGATATGTTCTGCCACAATTTTTGTTTTGGGAGTCTAGGGTTTTGAGGTCTGTGGAGGAAGTTATATATAAAACAAATTGGTTGAAAAACCTAATACTACTGCTATTACTAATAAGCCAATTGGGCTTGCCCACGGGTTGGTGGTGTTAGACGCGTTGGCTTGCTGCTTCAGCAGCAAGCAAGGGAGGGGGGGGCACTTAAGTGGGTGGGTATTTGATTTCTTTTTTTTTTCGTTTTTTTTCTTTTCTTTTGCTTTTTCTTTTTCATTCTTTTTTATTTCTTTTTCTTTTTATTTATTAAAAATTCTTCTTTTTTAAACTATTTTCTATTTTTCTATTGTTATTTTATTTAAATATCTAAATTCTATTTTTTATTTATTATTTCTAATTAAAAAACTTATTTCCATAATTCAATAATTTAGATATATTTATATACACATATATTTCGACATATATGTATATATAAATATATACACCTTAATAAATCAACACATACACACATACATATATACATATAAATATAACATATAAACTTACACCCATACTATGAATTAACTTAAGTATTTGCTATTACTATTATTTCACACTCTTAATATTATGCATACGTGTATTTAGTACCAATTTCTACACAAAAATAAATCTAAATATTTTAATGAATTATGGGGTTTTACAGACCTTGGGAGACATAGTTCGTAAAAGGAAGGAGATGAAGAGTCTTTTTGAAAGTTCTAAAGAGAAAAGAATAATGAACTTTCTCTCTCTCAAAGCCTATTTATAGGCATGGGCCACTTCCTATACGCCCACTATTTTTATGCCCTTATGCGCCCATTAAGCGCTATGCGCCTACCATGGCTTATGCGCCCACATGATGATCCAGCCTCTTGTACACTATGTGACTGCCACTTGCTGACGTGGACAACGTATGAAGGATGGACCTCTTCAAATTCTATCCCGATGAATCTGTCAGTTCAGATTTTCGAGGAAGATCTCAACAGTCGTCTCTTTGACAGGCTGGCCAAAACGCAATACGCCCAAAGAGAGAGCTGTGCTATGCGCTCACGAGAAGACGGTCCATGCTTCTTTCAAAGTATTTCGAACTCGTTCAAGTATTAAAAACTTTGATGGGGGTCTTGTAGAAGCATGAAAATTTCAGCAATGAAGCCTTATGCGCCCAAGCCAATGAGATCATATGCACCCAAGTGAACACATATGCGCCCAAGTCACTCTGTGAAACACATATGTGCCCAAGCCACCCTGTGAAGCTCTATGCGCCCAAGCAAAGTTCCCCCAGAAGGAGGGCGCATAGCCTGAAACAGGGCTATGCGCCCAAGCCTGACTCAGTCAAAGCCATGTTCAAAACGTGCACCGAAGCATACGGCCACGTTACTCTCCACTAGCAATCGTGCACCGAAGCATGCGGCCACGTCAACACCACGATCAACCCACGACTACGCAGCCTACATGCGCCTACATCCTATGCGCCCAAAGCAGGACTATGCACCGACATAAAAACCAGTGTGTTTCCTCATGTGGGCTCATAACATCATTCCAGTTCAGAAACTACTATAAAAAGGGGTCTCATCCCTCTTCAAAAAAGAGAACGGAGAGCATTTTCAAGAGCCAAATTGCTGTACTTCTTGCCAGTGAGCCGAGAGTTAGCAATTTTCTTAGATTTTCTCCTACTTTTGTAATCGGAGTGTCAACAGAGTAAAGGATCAACTACCGCTCGATCTCTATCGTCCCATTCCCCAAAATTCTTTTTTGTACTCGGTGTTCCTCAGCGCAGGATTTCTCAAGCGTACTCGATTTGTGGTGCCTTGCGCCAATAAAGAAAAGCTAGCGTTTATTCTTCTTTTTGTGTGTATCCACAACGATGCACGTATATTTGTGGAAAATTTTGTGGAAGAATTTGTGGAGAGCTCAATGGGAAACTCCCCTATATATAGGGCTAAGGAAATCCTTGGTAGATAAGGATTGGACCAAAATATAATATTTCTTGTTTTAATCTAAATTGGTTTAAAACTAATTCGTTCAAATCTTTACTTATTTAAATCTAAATAATTCCTCAAATCTTATTCAAAATTATATATAAAGTTTATTTAATAAAATCATCATCCGATTTATTCATAACAACTATTTTAGAATTAACTCTTTATAACTCAAAAAATATGCTATAATATTAATTTCGAAAATCATAATTAATAATTCAATGTTAATAACTTTTTGCTAAATAAATAATAATAAATAATTATAATAATTTTTTAAAAATACACATGAAGTAATTTGATGTTCTTCATACAAGTAGAATATTCACATAAAATCTAGTTTTTCTAGATTACCACTAAAATAAGATAGCCTTTTACAAATAAATAAAGTTTGGCAGTCTCGATACGATTCCTTTCACAAGTTGAAGTAAAATACTTATTATATATTATTTTGAAACTAAAAATAACAAAATGTTTTTATAAAAATATGTACCTCGCACATATTCGCACTCGACGAGCAAGTAAAAAAAATGAAATCAATACCAATTTAAAAATAAAAAATGTTAATGAAAAATTTGGGGGTTTACATCCTACCCAACTTAATAGAATTTCGTCCTCATAATTAAGAATAATTAGGGGTGAGAAGGTGCAAGGGTATATCAATAAGGAAATACGATCAAGTCAAGGAAACAGCATTAAACTCCAACATGCTATTAGAAAATCGTGATTTAGATAACCCATAAAAATTTTATGGATTAGTCATTAAATGAGGGTCTCTAGTTAATAGAGAAATAACGATTTAGGTTCACGAATAAGCACGGATTGAGGGTTGGTAAGGAATTGAGTAGGTTATGATAAAATAATTAGAGACTTGGAGGTATGGTTTCTTGTGAGAAGACGGCATAATAGCCGTCTAGGTTGAGGATATGAATATGAGAACTATTGGAATCATTTTCAAGTTTCAATGAATGAATAGAAAGTTGCGATAATAGATACGGAATCGACGGGTAGTTCAAGGCGAGGATATAGTCTCATTGGTTGGTCAATGGTTAACTATCTTGGCAATAGATGGTGGGACAACTAAAGGTGATACTTTGCGTCTATCTTTCAAGTATGAGCTTTTGTCTAAATAGGTGAAAGACGAAAACCAATATGAGTCCAAAGAAGATGTTTTCGAATACCAATATGTGGTTCAAAGGCGAGTGAGTAATTCAAAGAAGAATTGCCAAGTCAGTCGCATATGAGACTCTAGAGGGCAAGTTTAACTATCTCTCTATCCACGTAGAATGATATCTAAAAAGTGAACCAAAGTGTACTAGGATGATCAGACTATCATGCACCGGTACTGATTAGACAATATGTTAGTAATAGCGCTCCTAATAAAATATGTCATCAACAAGCTCGATAAGGAATGAGCTTACAGAACTAGGCTATATTAGCATCATTAGTCAAGATAGTCTAAAATATAAGTACAAGAGGTAATGATTGGCAGAAAAATATGAATAGTTCAAGTTCCATAAAAATCTAAGTCTCGTCCGAAGTTTGGGTCCATATAGTTGTTCTAGTGTCTCCTTGTCTATGGCTTGGTTGGCTAGATGTCTTAGGGTCCTCTAAATTCTACAGTCTATGTAAACTTATTAATATAGGTCACAAAGACAAAGGGAGTGTTAGGTCGTGGGGTATTCTACCCAACTTACAAGAGTTAAACTAATGGTGTTTTGGGACAAACGAAACAAGTCTATCTAGTAGGGGTCACCTTCCTAACCTCTAGCAAGCACGAAAGGAAAATAAGAATAATGATGGAAGGAATCAAACAAGATGCATATCGATGAGTCAAGCGGTAGTTCGCAAATAGAATCGAGAAAAGAGGTCAAGTATGTGGATGCGATCCTACACTCTAATCCTATAAACAGGCTTGCTTGGTACGGTAAAGTAACCAAAAAAATTATCTGACCTGCATGGGCCACCACAAAAACGTGTAACGCCCATTCCAAAAATATGTAGGAATAGGAATGTAGACATGCCAGCTGTATACATACAAAATATGCTCTAATATATAAAATCATCGTATGTATACATAAGCTGTAAGTGCAGTAAAACCGAGAATAACTATTCTTATCCACAAAATAAAAGAATAAAGATATCATATAATCACTATGAATTGTCTTTGTTCAAGATGTTGGATGGAGACAAATCCACTACCAACTATGAAAAGAAATACATAATTATAGAAGCTTGGAAAAGAACAGAGAAAAGCCCATGCGGCTCCAATAGAAGGATCCTTATGCGGCTCAGAAATCCATTAATGACTTATGCGGTTCAAAGTCCTTTAGAGCCTCTTGTGGCTCGGGTAGCCCTATGCTGTAAACCCCCTAATTTTTACTACATATTTTTTATTTTGTTTGATTGTATTTGCGTATTGTACGTCACGCTATTTTTATTTATAGTTCAAAATAATTTATACAATAAATACTTTGCTATCATACAAAATTTCTAAGTTTGTTCTTTTCATTTTAAAGGCCCTTCCATTATAAATAATAAATAATATTTTTATCGAATACTAGAAAGGTATATTTATATGAATATTATTGTGCATACCCATTTTCGTAAATATTTATTAGTCATTTTAAACAATAGTACAATTTTTGAAATTAATTATTTTATGAAAATGATATTCGAGATATTTTATTCGTAATACTAATATAAATTGTAACTTAGAAAATAATATTCTATTTGCATGCGATTGCATGAATTTAATATTTTAATTTTTGAAATTTTTATCTCAATTTAGTAAAAGATATATTTTTCATATTTGATGTTTAATTATTTATGGTAATTTTCGAAATCATTATTATTAGAATTTTGGAAAATATATTTTAAAATTATTGTAGCAATTTAAATCTCGATTTGATTTCATGGATTGATTTAATTAATATCTATATTGAAATTCGAATTTTCTTATTTGGTTTTAAACTAAAAGATGGAATATAATTAGATTTAAATTGAATTTTGATTTGAATTAGGATTTTGATTGGTTTAAATTTATTTAATTAAATAATGGATTTATCTAATGGGGATTTAAAACCCCCACAATCCTATCCAAATGGGAATTCCCACATCCTATAAATAGGCAGGTACTCTTCCATTAATTCCATAAACCAATTACTCCACAAATTCTCCACCACCCATAATAGTGCGTGCAACGTGTCTGTGTCCATCCAAAGTCTTATTCTACTTTTTTTTACACATACAAATACATCATCTTCTTCGTGTCGGACAAATTCCGACATAGTCAAATCCATTACCCTAGCTATCCTCCGTCCATCCACAGACTCATGTTGCCGCCCTCCGACCACCGACAGACCAACGCACCCTCTACTACTATCCCGACCGTTCCCCGACACCACCAGCATCGCCGTTACCACCGTCTCACCACCACTGTGGATGTCCCAAACCACATCCCTCCGGTCGTCCCCTTCTGGCCAACCACCCAACCCGACAGCCCGACCAAGCCCCAGCCAAACTCCGGCCGCCACCCGTACCATCTCCGCCATCCTCACCACCTCCTCCATACCAGTCATCACCACCTCCGTCGCAAGTACCACCACTCCGCCGGTACCAACACACCCCAGCCATCGCTACCGTCGGCCATGGCCACTGGCCGGAAACCCGACACTACCCCCAAAATCCATCACGGCAAAAAAATAAAATAAAACCCTAACCTAAGCTTACATCCGTCGACGCCAGCACCACCCCGACATCTGCCTTCCGCGCTGACGCCGTGGTGTGTCCGAGGACCCTTCGCCCACCGACCGCAGGCCACCACCTGGCCTGAGCGAGCGCCGTCTCCCTCTGCCAAACCGACACCGCACCTAAGCCGAGCTCTCGTCGCCCCCTACGCTGCCATGGCCGCCGCCCAGATCGGGACCTGGCGGTGGAGCCTCCAACCCGCCACCGTTTCCCCACATCTGGCGCCGCCCATGCTCGACTCCTCGACAAACCCATCGGCCGCTGCCTGGCCCTACCAGTCCAGAGCGCAACCGCGCCAGCAAAACGAACGCCGACGAACGCGCAACATCTCCGCTGCCTCCGACCGCCTCCGAAAACCTCTTTCACGCCGATGCAACCTCGCCACCTTCGGCGAGCCTGCTCCGCAGCTCCCTTCGGCCGCGCCGTCCTTCTCCGCCTCTTCCTTCCGCCACCTCTCTCCCGTTCTCTCCGCCCGATCGCCTCCGGCGATCGTCGCCCGCGTCCGCTCTTCACGAAACCCCACTCTCCCCCTCAGCCTCACTCTTTCCCTTCCTTTCCCCTCTCTTCCCTCTCACTCTCTCTTCCTTGCTCTTCTCTCTCTTACTTTCTTTCATTACTTGTGAAAAATATTCTTCTCGAAAGAAGAAGGAAAGGCAGCAGTCTGCTGACCTCTCATCATCATCATCATCATCATTATTATTACTATTATTATTTTTCATTCTTTTTTTCTTTTTTTCTTTTATCTGTTATTTATTATTATTATTATTATTATTATTATTTTTACTTTAGCTTTGTTGTTCTATTGTGTAGAGGGAATACTTTGATATTATTATTATTATTATTATTATTATTATTATTATTATTATTATTATTATTATTGCTGCTACCAGCAGTATCGTCCCTCCAATTGTATATAAATTTTATTTTTAGTAGAATTACTTTTGGTTACTTTAATTATAGTATATACATTATTATTATTAATATTCTATTTTATTAATAGTTATCAAAATCTGATTTGATAAAAGTAGGAGTTTTAAGTACAAAATAAAAAATCTAGTTTTCTGTCAAGTCCATTCTTACAAACTTAAAGCATTTGTGGCCAAAAATAAAATTTGTATTTTCAAGTATTTAAGACTAGAAATATTTGTTGAACTAATATAAATATAGTTTCTCTATCTAAATCCGTATCTTTACAACTTAGAATTTTTGCCAAAACGATTTTCATGACTTTAAATATTTTTTCCTATGGATATTTTGACTCATGAAAAACTAGTTTTAAGTATTATAAATATCTTTCAAAATTTGTATATATGTTATTTTCTTCAACTTCTCGATTTTCCTACAGTCCATGACTAATTCCCTTTCTCATATCCCCCGCCAATCCCGTGCCTCCCCTTATCGACCCTGGCTAAGTTGACCATTCTGGACCCGATGGAGCAGTCCATGCCATCATCCGAGGCCGTCATGCGTAGTTGTAACATCACAGTCATACTCTATGCTACAGGATCATAGCACCACACCAGGAGACCCAAAGGCAAGTATACCTTGCTAATTAACTGTCAAATTATTTATTTTCTGTATTATTTTTTTTATTTCATATTGTTAGTTTCCTTTGTTATAAACTGCACGTCTAAGCCACACTTGGGTGCAAGCGACTCTATTAGTCGTTTTACTTTACTATATGCATGTTAACTTAGTGTTAGCAGACTACCCTCTTGTTGGGGGATATCCTTATATCTCCTTGGGCCATGACACTCACACTACACGGTTTGAGACATTTTGCTAGGGGCATGACTTATGGACTGGCCCTCTCTAAAGTCGTGTGACGGATAGATTATCGTAACTGCTATGACTAGGGTTTTAGAGACTCAAGCAGTTACAAAACTGGACGAGCCATGGACATGACTTGAACAGTGTGGAAAATATTCGGGGAGGACAGTCGCTAGTGTGTATGGGAATCCAAACAGGTAAACCACAGTCTTCTGATGGAACTGTGGTGATATATTTGTAGATACCCTCTGACGTTTTGGACGTTATGGCCGGATACAGATGACTGGATGCCAGTTACGTACACATAGCCTAAAATCTCACCCATACGCATGAAAGTTGTCCTCTAAATTGCACGTTAGGCGGTTAGAATCTCCTTTGCATATGTGTGTCTAGAATAGTCTATTATATATTATGTTATTATTCTGACAGTTCATATTAGCATGTTCTTCCTGTATCTTGCTACATCCGTCTGAGGACCTGGTTCTTTCCCAGGTGTGTGCTTTCATGATTCATTACAGGTGTTCTAGCCAAGGCCGTGGTCTTCTCCATTCATTCGAAGACGATTGTGCTTGCTTCGTCTTGCTATTTTATGGATTGATTCTTGTACATTTCCTTCATTGAGATAGTTGGTAGTGGCTTTGTCTCCGCCCAATGATTGTATCATAAATATTCAAGTTGATTTTTATGTTCTTATTCTTTTCATTGTGGATGAGATTTAGTTTGTCTTGGATTACTACATTTTACAGCTTATGTATACATACAAGGCCCCTGTACTTTGTATGTATACAGCTGGCATGTCTACGTACTTAGTCCTACGTATTTTGGGACTGGGGCGTTACATATGCGGCTCAGAAAAGAGCCACGTGGCCCTAAACAGTTCTCACCTACAGCTGGCCATAAAGTGACTGCTCCCATTAAATGCTCTGACATAAAGTGATAACTCTGACATTGAAAGCTGAAATGATAAACTCTGACATGACGGCGTGTTCCTCGGAAAACAAAGAAAATCTTATATACAGCTGGCACGATCCACCAACTCCAAAGCTCCCTATGCGGCTGCCACTCCCCCAATGCGGCTGATGCTCTCATGCGGCTCAGATCGTGAAGACCATCGTCATACGGCTCAAATTCTAAGAAGCCACCCCATGCGACCGCTGTTCTCATGCGGCTCAGATCATGGGGATCATCTCCATACGGCTCAAATACTGAGAGGCCATGCCTATGCAGCCTTGACACGTGGCTAGTCTTATGCGGCTTAATTGGAAACCACCCCCATGCGGCTCAGATTTCGGAGGCTATACTTATGAGGCTGCCACCTTCATGCGGTTCAAAACCTAAGGAGCTACCCTCATGCGGCTATGATACATGGCAGATGATCAGTTTCCCCGTAATAATGGTTAGACACATGGCATTAAATCAATCAAGATTTATCAACAAATCCGAACAACCGGATTTAGTGCAATCATCATAATTACCCGAATCAGAGCAGATTTATGCAATCACGCGGATTAAACACGTGGCAGGAGATCCGAGCTTCCAAAGATTCATGACAATCAGCATTAATTGACCATACAGATTTGGCACAATCAAGAATCAATTGCCCAGATGTAATACAATCACGATTAATGGCCCAGATGATTGGCCGCCGACTTTTCAAGGGACAATCATTGTAAACCCTAATGATCACACACCAATCCTATAAATAGCAAGGTGCCATTCCCTTGCAAAAGATCCCCGATCCAAAACCGAAAAAAATATAGCAAGGTGTCATTTCCTTGCAAAAGAGATTCTTTTCACGCGGCTGGACACACAGAGAGACAAAGACGCGCACAGAAGAGTCTTCCTATCTTGAGAGCATTTCTTCATGACAGCCAAGGCTACGTCTGATCGTCCAAGGAGTAAGGCAGAGCGGCCGTCGCTTTCCCGAGCCTCTATCGTCACCTCCCAGAATCAAAACTAAACAATCGTACTTAGATTGTTGTACCTAGGTTTTCGTTCCTAGGCTTTCTTTGTACGAGCGAGTTTGTATTATGAAGTAAAAGTCCAGTCCTCCCATATAATTGTTCTGTTCTTTTATAATCAATGGAAAACACGATGGCGACTCTGCTGGGGCCTAACTTCTCCACGGTTGAGGAGTTGGTGATGCAATCAGACGAAGCCAAACTTGGCTCCACTCAACAAATGCTGGTCGCCCGGTTCGGCCAGCAGGCGTTTGAAGAAATGCTCTCCGACGGGAGCACTGGCCCGGTCCAGCGGCGAGCCCGCATAAAGAAGGCCCGCAGGGAGTGGAGACCCAAATCATTCGCTCCTCCCCAAGCTCTCGAAGAAGTACTCTTTGTTGCCCGAGACAACAGAGAAGTCTCGCTTGTGGCCCTACTTCAGACCATAGAGGACTCTGCTGTCCCCAAGTCCGGCAGAAGAAAACACTATGATGCTGGACTTGCAGGGCAAAGAGAAACTCTATGCAGTCCAAGCCACATAAGGGCGCCAACCGCATGGAGGCTCATGTGGCCGCAACTGCCAACCGCATGGAGAAAACTCATACGGCCACAAACGTCAGCCGCACGCAGAAAGCCCATGCGGCCAGAACTTTCAGCAGCATGCAGGCAGCCTGCACGGCCATGACTTCTAGCCGTATATAGAAGGTTCATGCGGCCACAAAGGATAGCCGCATGCAGACAGCCTGTACGGCCACGACTCCTAGCCGCATACAGAAGGGTCATGCAGCCACATATACTAGCCGCATGCAGACAACCTGCACGGCCACCGATCCCAGCCGCATACCATCTATCCCATGCGGTTCACGGTCAGTCTTTGACCGCCTCTCATATGGTCCAGACCACGAAGGCTCTCTGGAGCATATGCCAGACTCTGTTGTGACCTGCTTGGACTCTTCCTACTATGCACTCTCAGGTGCTAGAAGGAGGAAGTCTCGGAAAGCGCGGGCTCGACGAGCTCAGTCGGCTGTCCCAACTTCTGACTATCAGGGTGTACCGCTGACTATTACACGGGCCCCTGATGGAAAGTTGTATAAAACTATCCGTGTCCAGCCCCCGGCAGCCGACGAACGGGATAGTCATCAAGAATCTCCCAACAATGATCAGGGGAAAGTACTCGTACATCCCCCACATAAGGGAGCAGGCAGGAGGCCAACACGCTCATGTGCTCAGAAGTCCCGGACTCATAAAACGGGTGACTTGCGCAACGTGATTCTTCACAAACGCAAAAAAAGAGACGAGTATTTGATGTGCAGAGAGTCCTGTCAAGGACATCAATGCACCCAAGTCATTGTCAACTGTTGCTGTAACAAGGCAGCAGTACAAAAAGACCGGCGGTCCGTCTTCCAAAGGCTGCAACACCCAAGCTCAGAAGATGAGGTGCTTCTCGTCGCCTCCTGCAATTCTTCTCTGAAGATTCCTGGCAGCGGTAGAGGGAAGAAAACAAATGTCTCCAGCCCAAAAATTTCAACCGGCGTTACCAAGAAACTTTCTTCTAAACGGTTGTCTACTACCGTTACAGGAGGAGTTTACCAAGGTACCCGTTCAAAGACGAAATCTGCCACACTGGAAGATTCGTCCATATCTATGGGAGACACTGGAGCCGGGGGTAGCATTCCTCCGAATATCCATGACAACCCGGTGTTCCAAGAAGATAGTCCGGGGGAAATGGTTCACCCAACAGATGCAGCAAATCCCGACGTCCCCGAGGACGTCCACAATTCTCAAGATGAGGCAAGCTCTGAAGCTGGAGGTACCACTCTTTCTGAGTCCGAACCAGAGGATAACATTCCCATATACCCTGACGACTTCTCTGTACAAGAGTACGACTCAGAGGGCACGTCCTCGACCGTTCCTTCCATCTCTCGTCATATAAGGACGGTATTCATGACGGACGACAACCAAGAGGGTCCCAGTGATCGCCGACGCATCGACACTCTGGAGGCCATACTGCATGCTTTGGTCAAGTCCGTAGACGAGATCAAAGCGTCCCTTCCAACTCTGCAAGGAAGGACGCCTGGCTAAACAAGTTTGGGTCCCGCTGTCAATGCGGACACGAACTCAGCTGCACCAAACCCGGGCGATAATCCTCCTGAAATATCGGCTCCCACCGCTGCAGACGAGGCCAAGGAGGCAAGAAGAGAGGTCCAGGAGCTCCGGGCCATGTTCCAGGCTCGAGATACCTGCCAGGACCTCAGGATACGACAACCGTATCCTGCTGCGTGAAGAGATGTTCCCTTTCCACCAAAATATAAACCATTCCACATCAATCCATATGATAGGAAGACATCTACAAGCAGGTACATCACCTACTTCGAAGTCACAACCAACCATCTGCCTCATGACGATGCCATCCTTACGTGGTTGTTCATTGGAGCATTTGAAGGGGTCGCCTTCGACTGGTACTACAACTTGCTGGACAATTACATCCACTCCTTCACCGGCTTCAAACGTATGTTCTTGGAGAGGTTCTACGAAGTAGGACAAGACATGACGATGTCCACCCTCATGGACATTGTTTAGGGAAAAAAGGAGCTGACAAGAAACTATATCGAGCGGTTTTGCCAAACCGCGATAAAGCTGTCTTCTGGTAACCCAGATTCCTCCTTGATTGAAATTTGCCAAAAGAGACTGCTTCCAACAATCAGCCTCTGGATGGGCGAAAGTCAATTCAAGGATTGGAAGACGTTCACCATCAGTGCCACTAGCGCAGAAGACAAGGTAAAGAAAGCCCGCCAACTGGGATTGCACATCTCAGAAGGGGAAGACAAGGGCAAACGCCCTAACGTCAACAACAACAACAATGGTAATTTCTCCAGCAACCGAGACAACAAGGGCAAGCAGGCTATGGTGGCCGACACAGCCCCAAAGTCTGAATCAAAGCCGGCAGAAAAGCAGTGGCCTCAGATGACCTTCTCCTTCGAGGATGGCCATTGTAGAAGCATGGAAAAGAATAAAGAAAGATCCATGCGGCCATGGAGCCTCATACGGCTCAGAAAGCTCATGCGGCTCTGGGATCCATGCGGCTCGGTTAAGTTCCATGCGGCTCAGAGGGGAGCCACGTGGCCTGCAACAGCTCTTTCCTTTGTCCTTTACTGCATTAAATGCCTTGACGGCTGACAACTCTGATAGATGACAACTCTGACACAAAGAAACAATAATGACTCCGTCATAATGGCAGACTCCTAGGGAAACAAAGGAAATCTCTGACACAATCTCCCGAAATCCAGATACTTTCACGCGGCTTTGACACGTGGACAGTCGCATGTGGCTCGAGCAGAGACCACCCCATGCGGCTAGGGTCAAGGCTGTCCCATGCAGCTCGGGTCGAGGCTGTCCCATGCGGCACGGGTCGAAGCTGTCCCATGCGGCTCAGGTCGAAGCTATCCCATGCGGCCGAGACAGAGGCTACCCCATGCGGCTCACCAAGACTATCTTCATGCGGCTCATTGAGAAGCCGCCTATTATGCGGCCGCCTACGCTCATGTGGCTCCGATCATCACCATGCGGTTCAAATGTTTAGGGGCCACTCCTAAGCAGCCTTGACACGTGGACGGCCTCATGCGGCTCAATGGGGAGCAATCCTCATGCGGCTCAGACTTCCTCAGGGGCTCGCGGTTAAGACACGTGGAAAGTGGGACACGTGGCATCAAATCGATCAAAATCCATCAACAAATCCCAATAAAATATTGGGATCAAATCAGATCATTTGCAATCAAGCAAATCAAAGACACGTGGCAGGAAATCTGAGATTGGCATGACAAATCAGGAGGATTTATGTCAATCATCATTAATTACCCACAAAAGATTTGATACAATCACATTAATTGCTCAAATCTCTTATACTCAAGATGAACAACCAAGATTCAGGGATGCTTAGCCGCCGACATATCAAGGAGGCAATCATTACAAACCCTAATGATTGTATCCCACTCCTATAAATAGCAAGGTGCCATTCCCTTGCAGAAAAGGACCCTCTTTTTTTTTTCGAAGATCAGAGCACCAGAACACTTGGAGAGAAAAAGAGAGAGAGCAAAGAGAGCATTTTTTCAATGCCAAGTAGATCTTTTTCGGAGCCAAGGCTGCATACCGATCGTCCAAGGAGTAAGGCAGAGCTGCCGTCGCTTTTCCGAGCCTCTATCGTCACCCCCTAGAATCTAAAATAAACAATTTTACTTAGATTGCTGTACCTAGGTTTTCGTCCCTAGGCTTTCTTTGTACAAGCGAGTTTGTATTGTGAAGTAAAAGTCCAGTCCTTCGATAATTGTTCTGCTCTTTTATATTTCATGGCAAACACGATGGCGACTCTGCTGGGGACAAACTTCTCCACGGCTGAGGAGTTGGTGACGCAATCGGATGCAGCCAAACTTGGCTCTACGCAACAGAAAATGGTCGTCCACTTCGACCAACAGGCGTTTGAAGAAATGCTCTCCGACGAGAGCGCTGACCCGGTCCAGAAGCAAATCCGTACAGAGAAGGCTCGCAGGGAGTGGAGGCCAAAATCATTTGCTCCTCCCCAAGCCTTGGACAGAGTACTCACTGCTACCCAAGACGGCGAAGGTAATTCTCATGTGGCCCCACTTCAAGCCATAGAAGACTCTGCTGTCCCCAAGTCCGGCAGAGGAAAGCACTACGATGCTGGACTTGCTGGGACAAAGAGTGATTCTATGTGCTCCAAGAGGAAGCCGAACACTCATGCGACCAAAACTGCCAGCCGCATGCATGAGGCTCATGCGGCTGAAACTGCCAGCCGCTTGAAGAATATCTATGCGGCCAGATCCTACAGCCGCATAGAGACAACTCATGCGACCGAGACTTCCAGCCGCATGAAGAAAGCCTATGCGGCTACAATTGCCAGCCGCATACTGCCTGCTCCTCGCAGCTCAGGCTCAGTCTTCGATCGCCTCTCCTATTGTCCCGATCTCTCATATGTCCAAGAGAATATATCTGACTCTCTGCAGCATCACTCTGACTCCTCCTACTATACGCCTTCGGGCGCTCAAGTGAAGAAGTCAAGGACAGCGCGAGCTTGGCGAGCTCAGTCGACTGTCCCAACCTCTGACCATCCGAGCGCTCCACATACTGTTATACGGGCCTCCGATGGAAGGTTGTACAGAACCACTCGAGCCTAGCCCCCGGCGGCAAATGGACGGAGTGATTCCCAAAAGTCTCCCAAAACCCAGGGAGCAAACATGGTCGCTCCAGACCCGTCTGACTTGCGTGAGGTTATCCTCCACAAACGCAAGAAAAGAGAAGATTCCCCGGCATGCAAAGAGTCCTCCCTTGGATGCCACTGCACCAAAATCATTGTCAACTGCTGTTGCAACAACGCAACAGTACAAGAAGATCGGCAGTCAGTTATCCAAAGACTGCAACGACCAAGCTCAGAGGACGAGGCGCCTCCTGTTGCCTCCTGCAACTCTACTCAGAAAATCCCCGTCGATGGAAGAGGGAAGAAGATAAATGTTTCCAGCCCGAAGACTTCAACCACTGTTACTAAGAAGCTGTCATCTAAATGGTTGTCCTCTACCAGAGTTTTCCAAGGAACCCGCTCGAAAACAAAATCTGCTACAGTGGGGGATTCATCATCTGCACCGCTGGAGGTTACTGAAACAGGGGGTAGCACTCCTCAGAACATCCACAATAATTCGATGTTCCAAGAAGACGTGTCCGAGGAAGCAACTCTCCCTTCAGACACAACAAAAACCGACGTCCCCGAGGACGTCCACGACTCTCTAGATGAAGAAAGTTCTGAAGCCGGGGGTACTATTCCTTCTGAGTCCAAACCAGAGGAGAACATTTCAACATATCCCGATGACTTCTCGATACAGGGGTATGACTCTGAGGGCACGTCCTCTACCGTTCCGTCCATCTCTCCTCATGTAAGGACGGTGTTCATGACGGACAGCAATCAAGGTGGTTCTAGTGATCGCCAACGCATCGACACTCTGGAGGCCATACTATAGGCCTTGGTCAAGTCTGTAAACGAGATCAAAGCGGCTCTTCCAACTATGCAAGGAAGGACGCCTGGCCAAACAAGCGCGGGTCCCGCGGTCAATGCGGACTCGAACTCAGCGGTACCGAACCCGGGCAATAATCCTCCTGAAAAAATAGCTCCCACCGCTGTAGATGATGCCAGGGAAGCAAGAAGAGAGGTCCAGGAGCTCCGAGCCATGTTTCACGCCCGAGAAAACTCTCAAGACCTCAGAATACGGCAACCATACCCAACTGCATGGAGGGATGTCCCCTTTCCATCATGATATAAGCCGTTCAACATCAATCCCTACGATGGCAAGACCTTCGCAAGTAGATACATCACTTACTTCGAGGTTACCACCGACCATCTGCCCCACGATGATGCCATCCTCATACGACTATTCATTGGGGCATTGGAAGGGGTCGCCTTCGACTGGTATCGCAACTTGCCAGACAACTGCATCAACTCCTTCGCCAGCTTCAAGTGCATGTTCTTGGAGAGGTTCTACGAAGTAGGGCAGGACGTCACAATGTCCACCCTCATGGACGTCGTCCAAGGGGAGAAGGAGCTGACAAGAAACTATATTGAGCGGTTTCATCAAACTGCAATAAAATTGCCATCTGGTAATCCGGATTCCTCTTTGATTGAAATTTGCCAAAAGAGATTGCTCCCAACAATCAGTCTCTGGATGGGCGAAAGTCAATTTAAGGATTGGAAGACGTTTATCATCAGTGCCACTAGCGCCGAAAAATGATTGAAGAAGGCTCGCCAACTAGGATTGCACATCTCGGAGGGAGAGAACAAGGGCAAACGTCCCAATACCAACAATGACAATGGGGGTAGCCCCTCCAATAATCGGGACAACAGGGGCAAGCAGACTATGGTGGCCGATACCGCCCAGAAACCTGAGTCAAGACCGGCAGACAAATAATGGCCGCAAATGACCTACTCCTTCGAAGACAGCCACGTCAAGCCCATCTTGGATATGCTCATACAAGGAGACAGAATTCAGCTCCCTCCACCAAGACGGAAACCTCGGTCGACAGAAATGGGGAGCCCAAAGTACTGCCATTTCCCCCGCTACGTCCACCATGCTACACACGACTGCTACCAACTAAAACGATACATCTAAAACCTCATCGATTCGAACGCTCTAGCCATCGATTTTGAAGTGGTAACCGTGGCAACCAACATGGTATCCGTACAGTTCGGCAGCTTCCCTCCAACGGAGACTCAAGATGGCGTGGTACCCATCCCTCTGGCGACGATAGAGATTGCTAATCTTCCACCTCCTCGGGATCAAGCTGCTGGTCTAGTGCCCCTCACCACATCACGGGGAGAGATCATGTGGGTCTATCCGGACCTGGTACTTGAAGTGACTCAGTCCACACCACCTTCCATTCGCAAGAAGAAGAATAGAAAAGTCAAATCCTACCACACAACCTCCGCAAATATCGAGGAAGTCACAGCTGTCGTTACCCGGTCCGGAGCACAATCCCAACCTGTGGCTGATAACTCGACTGAAGATCATCATCCAGCTACTGCTGACACTCCGGGACCGTCTCAGCCTCCGACGACCGACAAGCCTAGGCCGAAGGAGACTCGCTTTGACAAATCCCTCCGAAAAGATGTACCTCAGGGGCTGGAGAGGCCCTAAAACTTCGACATCTTGGCACAATTAGCCAATACACCAGCCAAATTGTCATTATACGAGCTCTTGAGACTCTTAAAGGATGTTCGCACGGCTCTAAGCGATGCACTCCAGAACGTCGACGCCTATCTGGCTTAGGTCAATCTCACAGGAGAGAGTTCGCCTGTAAATCACCAAGACAACGCCTGCACAGGGGCGATGCCCAACATTGTCTTCACTCCGCAGGATATGCTCATCAAAACCAATCTGCACGATCGTCCGTTATACTACACCGGATACATCGGGGACGTAAAGGTGGACCGAATGCACATTGATCCTGGCTCTTCTATAAGCATCATTCCGAAGGGTCTGCTACATCATCTCCGCATTCCTATGCATCGCCTGACGCCAACAAGCACTGCCATCAATGGTTTCAATTCGGGAAGGAGCTACCCAATTGGGAAGATTCGTTTGAAGTGCCAAATTGGCGATCTCCAGTCAGAAGTGACCTGTTACGTCATAGATGCAGACACTTCTTACAACATCTTCTTGGGATGCCCTTGGATACACGATTATATGATCGTGCCTTCCATGCTGTACCAGTGCTTCAAATATGTCGACAAATACGGCTTTGTGAGGACGGAATTTGCCGATATCGATCCCTTCAAAGGAGTCGAATCCTACTACTCGAATTCCTGCTTATACGAGAAGTCGAAGAGGCACCTGGATGAAGATATACAGGCTCGAACTGAGATAGCCTCAGGATCGGAAGAACCTCTGACGATACACCTTTAAGCTCGCAAACCTGGCAAATTTGCACCCCTTACGGCCGCTCTGCGTAAGGATGCGATCAGCCTCTCGGCACAAGAAGGGCAAATGATAATCCAGCTGCCAAGGTCCGGCCATGCGCCGAGACCCACAACAAAGCCACTGACAATCAGGCTACCGAGAGTCAGCCAACCACAAGCAGGGAAGCTCAACCCCTCTGACAGGCCAATGACGATTCGTCTTTCCAAGAAGAATCATCATCCCGATGCAAAGTCTGGAGCTTCTAGCAAACCAACTACTCCTCGCCCGACATCGAGTACCAAACGGGGGGTCATTAGTTTGCCAACAACCCCACGTTCGGCTCCACCAATAGAACCTTTGATGATCAAGCTGCCCAGGTCATCCTTCCAGTTGTAGAAGCATGGAAAATATCAGAATAATGGTCCATGCGGCTCCGGATACGAAGCCCATGCGGCTCATATGGGAGCTGTCTTATACGGTTCAAAGGAAGACTTTCAGTCTCATGCGGCTCGAGAGTGTATGCGATTCAGCAGGAATATGCGGCTCGATCGATGCCACGTGTCCCCTTGTGATCCTTTCCTATAGCTGGCCCTTTGAATAGTGGCCTCATTTAATGCTCTGACACGATTTGATGACTGTGACGGCTCTGGCATAAAGTGTCATAATGGCTCTGCCATAATAACAGACTCTTCGAGAAAAGAAGAAGATCTCTGACCCGATCCGTCAGAAATCCTAGGTTGCCACGTGGCAAATCTCATGCGGCTTAAATAGAGAACAGCTTCATGCGGCTCACTGAGAAGTCACCCTATATGATTAGCAGAAATCAGCCATATGCGGCCCACTGAAAGCTCAGCCCCTGCGGCTCAATACAACGCTAGCTCATACGGCTCGCAAAGACTATGCATATGCGGCTCATTGAGAGTTCGTTCCCTGCGGCTCGATGAAGCATTGTCCTATGCGGCTCACGAAGAGTATCTCCCTGCGGTTCAAGTGTTGCCCATCCTATGCGGCTCTGGCAGGACCTACAATCCAAACACGTGGCATCGGATCAATCAAGGATTTAACCGAATCCCAACAAGTATATTTGACATCATCGTCATAATTACTAAGATCAAGGCATATCATTTATTATCAAGCTAATGGGACACGTGGCGAGCAATCAGACATTGGCGTAATCAATCATGAAGATTTAAAGCAGTTAGCATTAATTGCTCACAAGATACGGTGCTATCCGCATTAATGGCCTAGATTTATTGTAATCAGGATCAAGGGTTCAGATAGATTGAAAGAGCGCCGACATTCCAAACAAATGATCATTAGCAAACCCTAATGATCATACCCCACTCCTATAAATAGCCAGTATCATTCCCTTGCAAAAACACACGGGGCAACAAAAGAATAAAAAAAAGAGAGAGACAGATATACAGAGAGAGTTCTCCTCTTTTCGATAACAACAGAGAGAGAGAAGCCAGGAGAGCAACACGAGGAGAGCAAGAAGAGCATCCCTTCGTCCACGCCAAGCAGATCTTCTCCGAGCCAAGACTGCATACCGATCGTCCAAGGAGTAAGGCAAAGCGGCCGTCGCTTTTCCGAGCCTCTATCGTCACCCCCCAGAATCTAAAATAAACAATTGTACTTAGACTGCTGTACCTAGGTTTTCGTCCCTAGGCTTTCTTTGTACAAGCGAGTTTGTATTGTGAGTCTAAGTTCAGTCCTCCCATAAAACTGTTCTGTACTTTTATAATCAATAGCAAATACGATGGCGACTCAGCTGGGGATCAACTTCTCCACGGCTGAGGAGTTGGTGACGCAATCGGATGCAGCCAAACTTGGCTCCACACAACAGAAGATGGTCGTCCGCTTCGACCAACAGGCGTTCGAAGAGATGCTCTCTGAAGGCAGCGCTGGCCCGATCCAGAAGCGCACCCGTACCACGAAGGCTCGCAAAGAGTGGAGGCCAAATCATTTGCTCCTCCTCAAGTCTTTGATGAGATACCCTCTGTTGCTCAAAACGGCGAGAAGGACTCTCCTGCGGCCCCACTTCAGACCGTAGACAACTCTGCTGTCCCTAAGTCCGGCAGAAGAAAACACTATGATGCTGGACTTGCAGGGGCAAAGAGGAACTCTATGCGATCCGAGCCGCAGAAGGGTATTAGTCGCAGGGAGAAAGCCCATGCGACTACATCCGCCAACCGCATGAAGAAAACTCATGCGGCCACATCTGTCAGCCACATAACTTATGCGGCTACAGTTGCCAACCGTATGGATGAAACTCATACGGCTATTAGAGTCAATCGCTTGCAGAAAACCCATACGGCCACAGATGCCAACCGCATGCGGCCAGCCTGCACGGTCGTGACTCCTAGCCGCATAAGAACTCAGCCGACGACAGAAGACAACCGCATGCACACAGCCTGCACGGTTTCCAATCTCAGCTGCATAGCATCCGCTCCATGCTCCTCTCAATCAGTTTTCGATCGTCTCTCGTACGGTCTGAACCCTGATGATTCTCTAGAATCTGTGGTATTCAACTTGGACTTTTCTTATTATGCACCTATAGGTGCTAAGAAGAAGAAGTCTAGGGCAGCGCGGGTTCATCAAGCCCAGACAGCTGCCCCAACCTCTGACTATCGGGGCGTCCCGCTAATTATCACGCGGGCCTCTGATGGGAAGTTGTATAGAACCGCTCAAGTCCAGTCCCCAGCGGTAAACGGACAAAGTGGTTCCTCTGACCTGCGTGAGGCTGTCCTCCACAAACACAAGGAAAGAGAAGGGGCCTCGGCGTGCAAAGAGTCCTCACATGGACGTCACTGCACCTAAATCATCGTCAACTGCTGCTGCAACAATACGGCAGTGACAGAAGATCGACCGTCCGTCCGTCTTCCAAAGATTAGAGCATCCGAGCTAGGGGACGAAGCACCTCCTATTGCCTCCTGCAATTCTGCGCAGAAAGTCCCCGCCGAGGGGAAAGGGAAGAAGACAAGCATCTCCAGCCCAAAAATATCAACCACTACAGCTAAGAAATTGTCGGCTAAACGGGTGCCCTCCACCGGAGTATACCAACACACCCGTTCGAAGACAAAATCTGCTGCAATGGGAGATTCATCGTCCGCACCGCTGAGGGTCGAGGGAGCTGGGGGTAGCACTCCTCCGAACATCCACAACAATCTGATGTTTCAAGGAGACGAGCCCGGAGAAACAACTCTCCCATCAGGTGCAACAGATGCTGATGTCCCCGAGGACATCCGTGACTCTCAAGATGAAGCAAACTCCGAAGCTGGGGGTACTGTTCCTTCTGAGTCCGAACCCGAAGAGAATATTTCCATCTATCCCGATGATTTCTCGATACATGGGTACGACTCGGAGGGCACACCCTCTACCGTCCCTTCCGTCACTCCTCCCGTAAGGACGATATTCATGACGGATAACAATCAAGGTGGCTCCAGTGATCGCCAACGCATCGACACTCTGGAGGCCATACTGCACGCCTTAGTCAAGTCTGTAGACGAGATCAAAACGGCTCTTCCTACTCTGCAAGGGGTGACACCTGGACAAACAAGCGCGGGTCCCGCAAACAATATAGATTCAAATTCAGCGGCACCGAACCCGGGCAATAATCCTCCCGAAGTAACGGCTCCTACTACGACAGATGAGACCCGAGAAGTAAGGAGAGAAGTTCAAGAGATCCGAGCCATGTTCCACGCCCGAGAAAACTCTCAAGACTTCAGAATACGGCAACCATATCCTGCTGAATGGAGGGATGTTCCATTCCCACCAAGATATAAGTCGTTCAATATCAACCCCTATGATGGCAAGACCTCAGCAAGTCGGTACATCACTTACTTTGAGGTCACCACCGACCTTCTGCCTCATGATGACGCTATCCTCACGCGGTTATTCATCGGGGCATTGGAAGGAGTCGCCTTCGACTGGTACCGTAACCTGCCGGACAATTGCATCCACTCTTTCGCTGGCTTCAAACGCTTATTCTTAGAGAGGTTCTATGAGGTAGGCCAAGACGTCACAATGTCTACCCTCATGGACGTCGTCCAAGGAGAGAAAGAGCTGACGAGGAATTACATTGAGCGATTTCATTAAACCGCAATGAAGTTACCATCCGGCAATCCGGATTCTTCCTTGATTGAAATCTGCCAAAAGAGACTGCTCCCAATAATTAGTCTCTGGATGGGCAAAAATCAGTTCAAGGACTGGAAGGCTTTTATCATCAGTGCTACAAGTGCCGAAGAACGATTAAGGAAGGCTCGCCAACTGGGGTTGCATATCTCGGATGGAGAGAACACGGGCAAGCGTCCCAGCACCAACACCGACAATGGGGGTAGCCCCTCCGATAATCGGGACAACAGAGGCAAGCAGGCTATGGTGGCTGACGCGGCCCAGAAGCCCGAGTCACAACCAGCAGACAAACAATGGCCTCAAATCACTTACTCTTTTAAAGACGGCCACGTCAAGCATATCTTGGACATGCTCATACAAGGAGATAGAATTCAGCTCCCTCCGCCAAGATGGGAGCCTCGGCCGGCTGACTTGGAGAACCCAAAATTCTGCCATTACCACCGTTACGTCCACCATGCTACACACGACTGCTACCAACTGAAACGGTACATCCAAAACCTTATCGATTCGAACGCTCTAGCCATCGATTTCGAGGAGGTAACCGTAGCAGCCAACATGGTATCCGTACAATTCGGCAGCTTTCCGCCAACAGAGACTCAAGACGGTGTTATACCCATCCCTCTGGCAACGATGGAAATTACTAATCTTTCGCCTGCTCGAGATCAAGCTGCTAATCTTGTACCTCTCACTACATCGCGAGGAGAAATTATGTGGGTCCATCCGGACTTGGTCCACGAGGTGACTCAGCCCACAACGAAGAAGAGAAGCGAAAAAGTCAGATCCTGCCGTACCGTCTCGGCAAATGAAGAAGAAGTCACGGCCGTTGTTACTCGATCTGGAGCACAATCTCAGCCCGTGGCTGAGAACCCGACTGATGATCATCCGCCCACTTCTACTGATACTCCGGGACCGGCTCAGCCTTCGACGACCGACAAGCCTAAGCCGAAGGAGACTCGCTTCGACAAATCCCTCTGAAAGGAGATACCTCAGGGGCTGGAGAGGCCCTACAACTTCGATATCTTGGCACAATTGGCCAATACACCGGCCAAATTGTCCTTATACGAACTCCTAAGGCTATAAAAGGATGTCCGCACAGCTTTGAGTGATGCACTCCAAAATGCCGATGCGTACTTGGCTCAGGTCAACCTCACGGGAGATAACCAACCGACAGATCTCCAAGATAGTGCGTGTACGGGAGCGATGCCCAATATCGTCTTCTCTCCGCAGGATATGCTCATCAAAACTAACCTGCACGATCACCCGTTATACTACACTGGATATATTGGCGACGTAAAGGTGGACTGAATGCATATTGATCCTGGGTCTTCCATAAGCATCATTCCGAAGGGTCTGCTACATCATCTTCGCATTCCGATGTATCGCCTGACGCCTACAAGCACCGCCATTAGCGGTTTCAATTCGGGCAGGAGCTACCTAATCGGGAAGATCCGTCTGAAATGCCAGATTGGCGATCTCCAATCAGAAGTCACCTGCTACGTAATAGACGCCGACACTTCTTACAACATCCTTTTGGGGCGGCCTTGGATACACGATTACATGATCGTGCCTTCCACGCTGCACCAATGTTTCAAATATGTCGATAAGCATGGCTTCGTGAGGACGGAATTTGCTAATATCGATCCCTTCAAGGGGGTCAAATCTTATTACTCAGACTCCTGTTTGTACGAAAAATCGAAGAAGCACCTGGTCGAAGAAGATGTGCAAGCTCATACCAAGACAGCCACAGGATCAGAAGAACCTCTAACGATCCACCTCCAGGCTCGCAAACCAGGCAATTTCGTACCCCTCACGGCCACTCTGCGTAAGGACGCAATCAGCCTCTCGGCACAGGAAGAGCAGTTGAGAATCCGGCTGCCAAGGTCCGGCCAGGTGCCGAGACCCACAACGGGGCCACTTACCATCAGACTGCCAAGAGTCGTTCAACCCCAAACGGAGAAACTCAACCCCTCCGATAGGCCACTGACAATACGCCTTCCCAAGAAAGGTCATCATCCCGAAACAAGGTCTGACACTTCTAGCGAACCAGCCACCCCTCGCTCCACATCGAGTGCCAGACTGGGGGTTGCTAGTCTACCGACAACCCCACGCTCTGCTCCGTCAGTTGAACCTCTGAAGATCAAGCTGACCAGGACGTCATCTCAATCTTCATTCACACAGGGGGTAGCCGAAGAGGAACCAGAGCTAGCCAAGTATGTGGCTGCCCACACTGATGTTCCCTCCACAGATGATGTAATCCCTCTAGAAAAGATACCTTACTTCATCAATAAAGGGTTATCTTTGAACTACACCGAGCTCAATAAGCTATGTACAATATATGCTATGGAACACGGTATTGGCACTCACCTACACACACAGGTGACAAATGTGTACACCGCTATCCAACTTACTCCAGTAGAAGACGCTTACCGAATAATCGAGGGAGGGGACCATCCAATCATCTTCGGCCGGACGAACAACCCGCATCCCCTCACCATAGAAGAAGTCGACCTCGGGTCAGATGCTGGAAGACTGCCTTTGTATCTCTATAGCCCTCAATCTAAATATCTCATGCAGAAACAGGGATATGATCTAGAGACGACGCCATGATTGAACTACGGCACTGGGCGACGATTACCTTTGAAGTCGCCAGCCCCGGCGGGCAAACCACAGAACTACTATAACAAAACTCGATGCGGGTTAGGGTAGGTAATGCCTACTACGACCCCTAAAAGTTCAGACGAAGAATGCGACTGGCAGTCACATTCAACCGGATCACCAACTTCCGACTCAGATACCAGCATCGGAGATGTATTCAGACAAGTCATGTCAGTCAACATGGCATTCGCCGACGCTTATGAGGAAGACGAAGACATCCCCGAAATCCTCGAGCTTGAGCCATGGGCCCAACAATTGGATGCACAATGGGAAAAGCGGTTCGAACTGAGAGAACCTCCTACTGAAGATGTGGTCGTACAAGTGGATCTCGGCAGCGAATCTTCTCTAAAACCGATTTTCATCAGTAAAAGCCTAACTGACGAAGAACGGGAGTCGCTGCTAGAACTTGTCAAAGAGTATATTGATGTGTTCGTCTGGAGCTATGAAGACATGCCGGGGTTAAATCCTGACATCGCTCTCCACAAACTCAATATACGGCCGGATGCAAAGCCAGTCAAGCAGCAACAGCGACGCTTCCGCCCGGGCATCATGGACGCGATCGAAGCCGAGGTCAACAAACTGATAGCCAGCGGCTTCATTCGCGAAGAGCAACATCCAGACTGGGTCGCCAACATAGTACCCGTCCTCAAGAAGAATGGGAAGATTCGAATCTGCATCGACTTCCGTAACCTGAATGAGACGTGACCCAAAGATGAATTCCCCCTCCCCATCACAGACATCATGATCGATAACACATGCGGCTTTGAACGTATGTCATTTATGGATGGATTCTCGGGGTACAATCAAATCAAGATGTCTCCCGATGACGAAAAGCACACATCATTCCGAACACCGATTGGCACGTACTGCTACACAGTCATGCCATTCGGTCTAAAGAATGCAGGTGCTACATATCAGCGAGCCATAAGTATCATTTTCAGAGAACATTTGCGTAAGACAGTGGAATGCTATGTCGACGACATCGCCGTCAAGAGTCGCCGTAAGAAAGACCATCTTCAGGACCTGAGGACGGTATTCGACCTGATGCGAGCCCACAATCTGAAGATGAACCCTACGAAATCGTTCTTAGGCGTATCCAGCGGGAAGTTCTTGGGCTTCATCATCACTGCACAGGGTATCCACGTAGACCCCGAGAAAACAAAAGCGATCATGGAGATGGCTTCCCCGAAAAATCTCTGCGAACTTAGAGGCCTCCAAGGAAGGCTAGCTTACATCAGGAGGTTCATTTCTAACCTCTCCGGGCGCTGCCGACGATTCACGCACCTCATGAAGAAAGGAGTCTCATTCGTATGGGACGAGGAATGCCAGCGTGCTTTCGACAGCATCAAGGAATACATATCAAACCCTCCAGTTTTGGTGGCCACGGACCCTGGAAAACCATTCCTGCTCTACGTACGAGCAATGGAATACTCCCTTGGTGCCCTGCTGGCACAAAACAACGACGCAGGCCACGAATAGGCCATATATTACCTCAGCCGAATGATGATTAGGCTGGAACACCGATACACCGCTGTAGAGAAGGAATGCCTCGCCCTGGTGTTCGCCATTCAAAAGATGCGGCACTACGTCACAGGGCAAACCATACATGTGATCTCCCGAGTCAACCCTCTCAGAGTCCTCATGACTAAACCAGGGGCACTCAGTTCTCGCCTCGCTACATGGGCAATATTGTTGTCCCCCTATTATATGATCTTTGTCCCGCAGAAGGCTATCAAGGGTCAAGCCCTGGCAGACTTCTTGGCAGTCCACCCAGGATCGGAGTCATCCAGAATATATGAAGAGATCCCAAATGAGGTCGCCGATTCGAATACAGCCACCCACGATAACATATGGCGGATGTTCTTCGATGGCGCTTCAAGAACCGGACCCAAGGAAAACATTGTCGTTGGGGTCGGGGTGGTATTGATTTCTCCTACTGGGCTGGTGATCAATCGCGCCTATTCCCTCCCAGAACCCTGCTCCAATAATGTGGCCGAGTATAACGCTCTGGTCATTGGCCTCCAACTCGCAAGAAAATTGGGGGTAGAATACCTTGAAGCATACGGCGATTCCCAACTAATCGACAATCAGATCCGGGGCTCGTATGAAGTCCGCCACGACGACATGATCCCTTATCACCAAATAGCGATTGACATTATCTCGTCATTCGAGGGGTTTTTCATCGAATATGTCCCCAGACTTCGAAACATCGAAGCTGATGCCCTAGCTAATCTTGCCGCTTCTCTAGCAGTTCCAAACTATGATCGCCAATCAGTGGATGTGATAGACCACGAACTGGTCTGTCCCAAGAACAATGTGCAATTCGTGGCAACTTATTCCGCCCAGACAATCGATGATGCCCCAGACTGGAGACAACCATTCATCGACTTCGTCGTCTACGACATCCTTCCTGAGAACCCAAAGGAAGCTACTTCTGTCAGACGGCGTTCTCTCAGGTTCTTCTACGATACAGAGATGAAGATGCTGTATCGCCGCTCATATGACGGATTATTACTCCGGTGCCTGTCGAACGCAGAAGCCAAAGAAGCCGTGCGAGAAGCTCATGACGGTGTCTGCAGGGCCCATCAGCCCGGCCCAAAACTACATGATCGCTTTCGCCGAATGGGCTACTACTGGCCCACAATGGTGGCAGACGCGATAGACTATGCCAGAAAATACAAAGCTTGCCAAGTCCACGCAGACTTCATTCACCATCCATCGGAGTTTCTACATCTGACAGTGGCATCCTGGCCATTCGAAGCATGGGGAATGGATATTATTGGCCCAATCACCCCACCTTCCTCCCGAGGACATCGCTTCATACTTGCTATCACTGATTACTTCTCCAAATGGGCGGAAGCTGTCCCACTCGCAGAAGTTAAGACTTCAAACATGATCAGCTTCCTTAAGCATCACGTTATCTACCACTTTGGATTACCTCGAAGGATCGTCCATGACAATGGTCCACAGTTTGCAAGCCACGCATTCTATCGGTTCTGCGATAAGCACCGCATTCAGAATGTCGCTTCGATACCGTACAACTCGGCAACAAACGGGTTAGCAGAGGCATTCAACAAAACGATCATCAAACTCCTCAAGAAGTTTGTCTCCTCCAACAAACGTGACTGGAACGAAAAGCTCGACGAATGCTTATGGGCTTATCGCACCACAGTTCGAACAGCCACCGGGAATACACCATTCTTCCTGGTGTACGGGAGTGAGGCAGTCCTCCCATTGGAAACTCAAATCCCTTCACTCTGCGTCGCCCTCACCTATCACTTGACAACGGATGATAACTACCGACGTCGACTACAAGAGTTGGAGGCCTTAGATGAAAAACGCCTCCTAGCTCAGCAAAGGATCGAGCTATACCAAGCACGCATCTCAGGAGCCTTCAACAAGAAGGTTAAAATCAGAACATTCCAAGTGGGCGATCTTGTGCTGGCAGTCCGCAGGCCAATGGTCATGACTCACAAGACCGCCGGCAAGTTCCAGCCAAAATGGGAAGGTCCATTTGTCATCGAGGCCGTGTTCTCCAACGGTGCTTACCGCCTCGCCAAACAGAACGGAGACTTGCTCATGTTGCCCGTCAACGGCAAGTTCCTGAAGAAATACTATGTTTAAACATCATTCTCCAGATTATCGAGTCATGTACCCCTTTAGTACCACTGAACTCTCATCCACCCTATTTCAGATTATCGAGCCATGCACCCGCTGGTACCGCTGAACTCTCACTCCCTCAATATTCTAAATTACCAAGTTATGTACCGGCTGGTGCCTCTGAACTTACATTCCGGTCACTCTTGTAGATAGTAAGTCACGTATGATTATACCTCTGAACTTTCTTTCTAGAAGAGATCCTCCCTCATGATCCACTACCCGCACTCCCAGTGCACAAAAAGGGTAGTCGATTCACCAATTTCCGAAACGACCATGTCCTCATTACCTCTGAGTCGTCTTCACTTCCACCAAAAACAAACCGCCCCCTCGTATAGAACTTCCACGTTCTCCTATCTCTGAGTCGTTCTATGTACCCACTCTTTATTGAGCCCACTCCTGCCATGTCCTCATTACCTCTGAATGGGAAGGCTCCGTCGAAGAAATCGTCATGTTTGCCATGTCCACATTACCTCTGAGCAAGTATGCCGGTCCTCTTTCAACCTATTATCTGTACCCACAACCGGAGTACGACAAGGATAATAGGTCCACAAATGTCCTCTGTTGACCACAAATGTCCTCTGTTGACCACAAATGTCCTCTGTTGACCACAAATATCCGCTATTTACTACAAATAGCTCCCGTAAAGTCTTCCCTGCCATGTTCTTATTACCTCTGAGCAGGAAGATTTTACAATAAAACCTTCACGTTTGTCATGTCATCATAACCTCTGAGCAAATGTGATTGGTTTCCTTTCATCCCATTATCCGTATCCTGAACCAGGGTACGCCAAGGATAATAGGTCCACAAATATCCCTTGCTAAGCTTCTTAGCATAAATCTACCATCTTACCATGCCCCGGAAGCCCAGCTGCTCTACGGCATTCCTTCCTCCAACACCAAGAACACCCATGACCACTTTGCCATAGCTGCTCCAAACATCCAAACTTGTTATCCGTACCTAAAGCCAAGGTACACCTAGGGTAACAGGTCCACAAATAATCCCGCAGCAAGTTCGGTTCCATAAACACCGCAAGTACAAGAAAGAAAAGATGAGTTGAAACATGCTCATTTATTCAAAAATCAAAGGGCTACATCAGCGGGGATCACACCCCTTACAAAAATTAAAAGAGAAAAAAAAAGAGGGAGAAGAAGAAGACAGAGGGCGGATCACTGCTCTGGAGCACATAACACCATGAGACGGTCCTTTATCAAGGCAACCGACCGCTCAAGCGTCTGTTTGGCTCGACGCTCCGCCTTCTGGTTCAGCACCGCCGCATCCTCCAGATGAGCATGGGCTTGCCAGTTGTCCTCAAACTTCTTGAAGGCCCGCTCCAGGTTGACAAAAGATCGGGAAACCCTCTCGGCCTCCCGAGTGATCGACTCCTGTTCTGCATGAGCAGCCTCCCGCTCTGACTCTAAGAAGGCCAACTCCTTCTGGAGTGCGAGAATCCGCTCCTTCGTGTCAGCTATTCCACGAGAGGCAGATTCTTTCCGGGCCCTACAAGCCTGACTCCGACGACCCAGTCGGTCATAGGAGACGGAGAACTTGTCAAGGCCCCCCTGCACAGCCGGCCCGGCAGTTTCTCGAGCGAGCTTGATCCTGTCCCTAGCAGCAACCAGGAAGCCCCTCTCCCGTTCAATCGTAGCAGGCAAGCTAGCCTACCGTACTGCCAGCAGTTAGGTCACAAGCTGGTCAGCCTCTGTCAACTTAGGTTACAGGAGCGCGGCTAACCCCACCCCGCCAGGAAGACCCTTCAGAGTGTCGATTTGACCTCGAGCGCCCTGTAGAGATAGAGAAAAAGGGATCCCCCGTTCCACGGCAGCGTTTACACCCCTCCCTAAGTGACGATAGAAGCTGTCAACCACATCCTGCGTCACCTCGTTCAGAGCCTCCGAGGAAGCCGGTGTCAACGGGAGTGTGGCTGGCAGCACGGAAGAAGACGCGACAGAATCTGCCGCTCCTGCCACAAGAGAAACCAACTCTGTACGGAAGGACGCTTGAACATCGGCCAATTCCTCTTCAGCGGCCCGCAGAATTTGGATGCTCGGTAGGGTCGAGAAGTCGATCTCCGGAGCCGTATAAGCAGCCGAAGACGAGGTCGGGGCCAGCACCAACTCCATCCCCATCGGCCCAGAGCTGGCAGGATGTCCCTCAACATGCGATGACGAAGGAGAGGAAACGCTCCTTTCGCCCAGATCACGGCAGACCGGGCCTTCCCCGAGAACATCCGCGGCGGGAGGTAAAGGGTCAGGACCTGCAGGGCCAAGGCAACCATGAATCGACTTGACCTGAAGGATATGTTGATAGAGCAAATAAGCCCCCTCGGTGGTCAATATGTGGCTCAGCTTACCAGTGGAGGAGTATGGAGGTTGGGGTTCGCCTACAGCCATCACAACCTCTTCACCAACAGCCTCCGAGTCAGGAATAATAGACTCATCCACCTTGCATCCTTAGGAGGAGATGCACCGAGAATGGCGTCGTCTTGCTGAAGTTCAGGAATCTCAGAGACGGGCCCATGGAAACTTTTGTCACCCCGGGCTGGGGCCTCAGCAGCTTGGGAGTCCTCAGCCGCTGCTGAGAGAGCCCCCGCAGAGAGAACCGTGGCACACATGTCACTAATCAAAGCAGCAAGGGCCGGGTCAACTACTAGGGCAGTAGATGGTTCAGGAGAGCCTGGTTCGTCAGACACCTACAAAGAAAAATGATCAAGTCATATCTTCAAGAGGAAAGAAAACCGCAATAAAGATATAACTCCGACTTAGTCTTACCTCCGGAGTAGCGTCTGTACCTTCACCCTTCTCGATGATAAGTGATCCACGAGACCTAACAGCGGCTCTCTTCACGGAAAAGGTCGCTCTACTGTCAGAAGACTCGGGTCTGACCCGTTTACGCGAGGGACCAGACACGGCTGAAGGTTGTTATTCTCTCACTACTCCCTCTTGCGTAGTAAGCAACAGATCCTCCGCCGGGTCATCGGGTGTGGGAAGCGGTTGATCCGCTACTTCTTCACCCCCACCAGAGAGGGAGCCTTCACTGTCATTATCATCCTCATCCTTAGCCGACTCGGAAGGTTCTGATTCAGGGAGGGGGACCTGGAGCGCCAGTTGCTTTCTAGCCTTAGCCCCTTTGGGCTTCTCCTCTAAGCCGGTACCCACGATGAAACTGGTACTCGGATCAAAGTTAACAGGAGGCTTGTTCGCCATAACGTGATACAAAGCAGCCACGTACAAGATTTCCTTCGGTGCCTTAGTATCGGGAACCGAGAAGCTGGCCCGAGTATGATAAGCGTCATAATAATTCTACGCTCGGACGCTGTCAAGAACGCTGCCTTCAAAACCCAAACAAGGGTTGGGACAATCAAGGAACAACTAGCTATAACCAAACTGGCGGAAAAACCTGCTAGGTAGGTAAGGTTCCAAGTACACATTATCTCGGTTGCGATAAACCAGATGCGCTGGGCGGATATTGCGCAACCAAGCAAGCATATCCGAAGACAGAAAATGAGAAGGTCCAGTACCATCAAGGTGTACCTTCCTCACTTCCTCATCAGAAAAAGGAGAAACAGACACAAATAGGTCACACCCATCCACTCTCGCCAGCGCCCTCCGACAAGCTGGCATAGTGTTGTATTCCCAAGACCGGTGATGGCATTTGAAGAGGAAAGCATCTTCGGCTGTAGCATCTTCTGCTATCCCAGGTCCCAGCAAAGACTTGTAGTGCATCGCCAACCACCCCATCAGGTAGTAGAAGGGCAGTTCTACGCGCTCAAAATCCAAAGTCTTCTTGCGAGCAATGACCTTGGACGAGAATGTTCGCAGACCATGGTGTATGCTGTACACCATAGCAGGAAGGAGGGCCAGCCTAACTCCGAATACTAGTTTAACGGCAGGGAGGATGAAATGACGACCAATCCTCTCGATAGAACCCGCTCCTCTCGAGACTACGCAGTTCCGTAGCCATATCATTAAAAATCCAGCCAGAAGCGCCTTCTCCGACATCTGCATGGTCCCGTAGTGAAAATAACTAAGAGAGTCAGCTTGACTCCCGAATATATCGCTCTTGGATCGCGACTTCTTGACACTTGACATCAGATCCCTTACCTCTACATACGTTCGAGGGGCTCGGGGAGTAACTTCGCTAGAAGGATCAACCCTAAAAAGATAGTTAATCCAGGATGTGGTATGGGGAGCGGTCCCCTCGGAGCTATCCGTCGTTTTTATAGCCATCTGATGACAAGCACTATGATGGCACAACAACTCCCGATACACCGCAACAGAACCCGGGAGTTGCCTGTCCAAGGCCTCGAACTCCTCATTCGACGGGGTATACACCTCGAAAGGCTCATTCCCCCATGGAAGTTTAGAGACAGTATATATCTCGTGAAGAGCAAGCCCCAGCTCCCCTACTGGTGCAAAGACCGTCCCCGTTTGCCGACCATACATCTCCAAGAGTGCTACGAACAGTGGTTTATTAATGGAAAGCCCGTGACATGTGCCCCGAATGGCATGGTAAAGCCCCACCTCCCGCAAGAATGTTTCATAAGTCTACAAAACCCAAGTAGTCAACTGGGTCCACGTAGAGGTGGGGTTTATCCAGTTCGGCAGTGCCAGCCTACCAACAGGATAAGACCTCTTGCGAACAAGCCAATTCAGGAAAGTATCAGCTTGAGTAAGTGTGAAGTTGGGACCGTATACATTCATGAAAGAGCCCGGGGCCAGACCTATCATATACCGGAGGACGAAATCCTTACCCGCATACGCTGACCGCATATTCGGATTATAATGGATGTTGCCCATCAACATCCCTGATTGAGTGGGAGTTAAGTTACACACCATCTTCCGGTCCAGCAACACCATATTGAACCATGACAAAGGATAATGACGTTCCATGAGAGGAATATGGATTGCCACCCCATCCAAAGAAAAATCCTAGTTCTCGAAAATCTCTAAAACTTGAGGATTCTTGATGATTAAAGCATCACCGAAAAGGAACAAAGGCTTCAGGTATTTTCCATCCAGCTTTCCAGTATTCATCATAGAACGGAGGTAATAGAGGGTCTGATCCTCAATGGCCTTCAACCTCTCCGAAGGCTCATCAGTAGGGAATTGATTCAATACATGCTTAATTAAGTCGTCAAGACGCACGCCCAGGGCGAATTGATTCGAACCCACTATAAGCTCCCCAACAGGATTTACGGGCAGATTTACTGGAGAAAGACGAAAGAAACGAGGTTAGAAGATAGTCAAAAAACAGAAGCATTAGAAAGATCATCTGAGTCTATGCGGCTCGGGTCGTCACAGCCTCATGCGGCTCGGCATTAGATACGTCCATACTGTTCGGTGCATCATAGCCTCATGCGGCTCCGAGTTAGCCGAGTCAACTCAAATTCAGACGAGCTTATAGACCCATGCGGTTCAGGTTAAGCACGCCTACGAAGCCAGACTCATGCGAGCGGATGCGGATGTAAGCGAGCGAGTTTATGCGGTTCAAAAAGTGAGCAACGCTTATGCGGCCCAAATCGAAAACACATATGCGGCTCAGATCGAGTATAACAAGCTCATGCGGCCTCATGGGGCGAAAGGCTTATGCGGTTACATCGATAAGCCCCGTACATGCGGCTTGTGCATAAAGTATGCAGCAGAGCCATGGCAACGGTTAGGGTTTTCAGACGACCCTTACCAGCGATAGGCGGGTGAACGTCCGGATGGATAGAACGCACAGCAGTCGGCGGAGGAGTGACTACGTTCGTCGCTGCAGTCGTCGTAGAAGCAACCACTTTACCCTTCGCGGCTTTCGATGCAGCAGCCTTCTTGGGAGCCATTGTCGATCGTTGAAGGAAGAAGACGAAGAGCAAAGACGGCAACAGGGAATTCGAGCAAAGAGAGAAGGTATAGAAACCCCCAAGAGACTAAAAGACTCCTATTTATAGGCGAAAGAGGCCCATAAAAACAAACAGACGTCTCGGATTATGCGTCGCCTCAAAAGATAAAGGCAAAACTCTTCGGTCAAGGCAGAACCGACCCTTGGGATCCTTCCCCAAAAAGACGGCGTTAATTCAAAACGAATCAAAGGCATTTAATGAAGATTTGCATACGTGGTCAGGACACGTGGCAAAGAGCCTATGCGGACAGATGAATCTATGCGGCTGGGACACTTATGCGGCATAAACGGGACCATGCTTCTTATTCAAAGTGTTTCAATTTTGCAAATTGAAAACTTTGAAGGGGGTCCTGTAGAAGCATGGAAAATATCAGAATAAAGGTCCATGCGGCTCCGGATACGAAGCCCATGCGGCTCATATGGGAGCTGTCTTATACGGTTCAAAGGAAGACTCTCAGTCTCATGCGGCTCGAGAGTGTATGCGGTTCAGCAGGAATATGCGGCTCGATCGATGCCACGTGTCCCCTTGTGATCCTTTCATACAGCTGGCCCTTTGAATAGTGGCCTCATTTAATGCTCTGACACGATTTGACGACTGTGACGGCTCTGGCATAAAGTGTCATAATGGCTCTGCCATAATGACAGACTCTTCGGGAAAAGAAGAAGATCTCTGACCCGATCCGTCAGAAATCCTAGGTTGCCACGTGGCAAATCTCATGCGGCTTAAATAGAGAACAGCTTCATACGGCTAACTGAAAAGTCACCCTATATGATTAGCAGAAATCAGCCATATGCGGCCCACTGAAAGCTCAGCCCCTGCGGCTTAATACAACGCTAGCTCATACGGCTCGCAAAGACTATGCATATGCGGCTCATTGAGAGTTCGTTCCCTACGGCTCGATGAAGCATTGTCCTATACGGCTCACGAAGAGTATCTCCCTGCGGTTCAAGTGTTGCCCATCCTATGTGGCTCTGGCAGGACCCACAATCCAAACACGTGGCATCGGATCAATCAAGGATTTAACCGAATCCTAACAAGTATATTTGACATCATCGTCATAATTACTAAGATCAGGGCATATCATTTATTATCAAGCTAATAGGACACGTGGCGAGCAATCAGACATTGGCATAATCAATCATGAAGATTTAAAGCAGTTAGCATTAATTGCTCACAAGATACGGTGCTATCCGCATTAATCGCCTAGATTTATTGTAATCAGGATCAAGGGTTCAGACAGATTGAAGGAGCGCCGACATTCTAAACAAATGATCATTAGCAAACCCTAATGATCATACCCCACTCCTATAAATAGCCATCATCATTCCCTTGCAAAAATATACGTGGCAACAAAAGAATAAAAAAAGAGAGAGACAGATATACAGAGAGAGTTCCCCCCTTTTCGATAACCACAGAGAGAGAGAGAAGCCAGGAAAGCAACACGAGGAGAGCAAGAAGAGCATCCCTTCATCCACGCCAAGCAGATCTTCTCCGAGCCAAGACTGCATACCGATCGTCCAAGGAGTAAGGCAGAGCGGCCGTCGCTTTTCCGAGCCTCTATCGTCACCCCCCAGAATCTAAAATAAACAATTGTACTTAGACTGCTGTACCTAGGTTTTCGTCCCTAGGCTTTCCTTGTACAAGCGAGTTTGTATTGTGAGTCTAAGTTCAGTCCTCCCATAAAACTGTTCTGTACTTTTACAATCAATGGCAAACACCAGTCTTCATTTATACGGGGGTGACCGAAGAAGAACCGGAACTGGCCAAGTATGTGGCTGCCCACGCTGATGTTCCCTCCACGGATGATATAATCCTGCTAGAAAAGATACCTTACTTCATCAATAAAGGGCTATCTTTGAACTACCTCAAGCTTAATAAGCTTTGTACAATGTATGCTATGGAACACGGTATAGGCACTCACCTACACACACAGGTGATAAATGTTTACACCGTAAACCAACTTACTCCAGTGGAAGACGCTTACCACATAATCGAGGGAGGAGACCACCCAATCATCTTCGACCGAAAGGATGATCCACAGCCCTTCACCATAGAGAAAGTCGATCCTGAATCAGATGACGGGAGATTGCCTCTGTATCTTTATAGTCCCCAATCCAAATACCTCATACAAAAATAGGGATATGATCTGGAGACTACGCCCGGCTTGAACTACGGTACCAGTCGACGATTACCATTCAAGCCACCAGTCCCGGTTGGCAAACTACGGGACTACTACCGCAAGACCCGATGTGGATTAGGGTATGTCACGCCCACAACGACCCCCGAGAGTTTAGATGAGGAATGCGACTGGCATTCACATTCAACCGGGTCACCAACTTCTGTTTCAGATACCAGCATCGGAGACGTATTCAGACAAGTCATGTCAGTCAATATGGTATTTGCGGACGCTTAAGAAGAAGATAAGGACATGCCTGAAATCCTCGAGTTAGAGCCGTGGGCCCAACAGCTAGATGCACTATGGAAAAAATGGTTCGAATAAAGGGAACCTCCTACTGAAGACGAGGTTATACAGGTCGACCTCGGCAGCGAATCTTCTCCAAAACCAATCTTTATCAGTAAAAGCCTGACAGACGGAGAGCGAGAATCGCTGCTGGAACTTGTCAAAGAATATATTGATGTGTTCATCTGGAGCTACGAAGACATGCCAGGACTAAACCCCGAGGTTGCCCTTCACAAGCTCAACATTCGACCGGATGCAAAGCCGGTCAAACAACAACAATAACGCTTTCGCCCAGGCATCATGGATGCGATCGAAGCTGAAGTCAACAAACTGATAGCCAGCAGCTTCATTGGTGAAGAACAACATCCAGACTGGGTCACCAACATAGTACCGATCCTCAAGAAGAATGGGAAGATTCTAATCTGCATCGACTTTCGCAATCTGAACGAGGCATGTCCCAAAGACGAATTCCCCCTCCCTATCACAGACATCATGATTGATAACACATGCGGTTTTGAACATATGTCATTCATGGATGGCTTCTTGGGGTACAACCAAATCAAGATGTCTCCTGACGACGAAAAGCATATATCATTCAGAACACCAATCGGCACCTACTGCTACACAGTCATGCCGTTCGGCTTAAAGAACGCGGGCGCCACATATCAAAGAGCTACGAGCATCATCTTCAGAGACCACTTATGCAAGACTGTGGAGTGCTATGTTGATGACATCGCCATCAAGAGTCGCTATAAGGAAGACCATCTGCAGGATCTGAGGACGGTATTCGACCTGATGCGAGCACACAACCTGAAGATGAATCCCACAAAATCCTTCTTGGGTGTATCCAGCAGAAAATTCCGGGGTTTTATTATTACAGCCCAGGGAATTCATGTCGATCCAGAGAAGACGAAGGCAATTATGGAGATGGGTCCCCCGAAAAATCTCTGCGAACTCAGAGGCCTTCAAGGGAGGCTAGCTTACATCAGGAGGTTCATCTCTAACCTCTCCGGGCGATGTCGGCCATTCCCCATCTAATGAAGAAAGGCGTCTCGTTCGTATAGGATGAAGAATGCCAACATACCATCGACAGCCTCAAAGAATACTTGTCGAACCCTCCAGTCCTGGTGGCCCCGGTTGCTGAAAAACCATTCTTGCTATATGTACGAGTAATGGAGCATTCCCTCGGCGCTCTGTTGGCACAAAATAACGATGTAGGCCATGAACAAGCTATATACTATCTCAGCCGAATGATGCTCGGGCCAGAGCACAGATATAATGTTGTGGAGAAGGAATGCCTCGCCCTGGTATTCGCCATTCAAAAGATGCGGCACTATGTCCCGGGACAAACCATACACGTGATCTCACGAGTCAACCCTCTCAGGGTCCTCATGACTAAACCAGGGGCACTCAGCTTCCGTCTCGCCACATGGGCAATATTGCTGTCTCCTTATCATATGATCTTCGTCCCGCAAAAGGCTGTTAAAGGTCAAGCTCTGGCAGACTTTGTAGCAGCCCACCTGGGCTCGGAGTCGACCAAAATATATGAAGGAATCCCAAATGAGGTCGCCGACTCTCATGCAACCTCTCACGATGATATATGACGAATTTTCTTCGACGGTGCTTCGAGAACTGGACCCAAGGGCAACATCGTCGTTGGAGTCGGGGTGGTATTGATTTCTCCTTCCGGCTTAGTAATCAATCGCGCTTACTCTCTCACAGAACCCTGCTCTAACAATATGGCCGAGTACAACGCTTTGGTTATTGGTCTCCAACTTGCAAGAGAGCTGGGGGTAGAATATCTTGAAGCATACGGCGATTCGCAGTTAATCGTCAACCAAATTCGGGGCTCGTACGAAGTCCGCCATGAATACATGATCCCCTATCACCAAATAGCGATCATCATTATTTCGTCATTTGAGGGATTCTTCATTGAGTACGTTTCCAGACTCCAAAATATCGAAGCCGATGCCCTAGCAGGCCTTATCGCTTCCCTAGCAGTACCAAATCATACTCATCATTCGGTTGACGTGATAGGCCACGAACTGGTCTGTCCCAAGAACAATGTTCAATTCGTGGTGAGTTATTCCGTTCAAATGATCGATGAAGCGCCAGAGTGGAGACAACCATTCATAGACTTCGTAGTCAACGACATCCTGCCCGAGAACCCAAAGGAAGCCACCTCCATTAGAAGGCGTTCTCTCAGATTCTTTTACGATACAGAGACAAAAATGTTGTATCGCCGATCCTACGATGGACTATTGCTTCGATGTCTGTTAAACGCTGAAGCCAAAAAAGTCGTACGCGAAGCCCATGACGGTGTCTGCGAGGCCCATCAGCCTGGCCCTAAATTGCAAGACCGTCTTCGCCGAATGGGCTACTACTGGCCCACGATAGTAGCAGATACGATAGACTATGCAAGAAAATGCAAAGCCTGCCAAGTCCACGCGAACTTCATCCACCAGCCATCCGAGTTTCTACATCCGACAGTGGCATTCTGGCTATTTGAAGCATGGGGAATGGATATCATCGGTCCGATTGCTCCACCTTCTTCCCGAGGACATCGTTTCATACTCGCCATTACAGATTATTTCTCCAAATGGGCAGAAGTTGTCCCACTTGCAGAAGTAAAGACGTCAAACGTGATCAGCTTCCTCAAGCATCACGTTATCTATCGCTTTGGACTGTTCCGAAGGATCATCCACGATAATGGTCCGTAGTTTGCAAGCCATGCCTTCTATCGGTTCTGCGACAAGCATCGCATCCAGAATGTTGCTTCGACACCATACAATCCGGCAGCAAATAGATTGGCAGAAGCATTCAACAAAACAATCATCAAACTTCTCAAGAAGTTTGTATCTTCCAACAAATGCGACTCGAACGAGAAGCTTGGTGAATGCCTATGGGCGTACCGTACTACAGTCAGAACAGCCACTGGGAACATACCATTTTCCCTGGTATATGGGAGTGAGGCAGTCCTCCCATTGGAGACTCAAATACCCTCACTCCGCGTCGCCCTCACTTACCAATTGACGACGGACGATAACTACCGTCGTCGGCTGCAAGAGTTGGAGGCCTTAGATGAAAAGCGCCTCTTGGCTCAGCAACGAATCGAGCTATACTAAGCACGCATCTCTGGAGCCTTCAACAAGAAGGTTAAAATCAGAACATTCCAAGTGGGCGATCTCGTTCTGGCAGTTCGGAGGCCGATGGTTATGACTCACAAGACCGTCGGCAAGTTTTAGCCAAAATGTGAAGGTCCGTTTATCATTGAGGCCGTATTCTCCAATGGTGCTTACCGCCTCGCAAAACAAAATAGAGACTTGCTCATGTTGTCCGTCAACAACAAGTTCCTGAAGAAATATTATGTCTAAACGACATTTTCTAGATTTTTGAGTCATGTACCCGCTGGTACCGCTGAACTCATGTTCACCAATTTCCAGATGATCGAGTAATGTACCTGCTGGTACCGCTGAACTCATATTCCCTATTTTTTTAGATCATCGAGTCATGTACCCGCTGGTACCGCTGAACTCACTTTCATATCGAGTCATGTACCCGCTGGTACCGCTGAACTCATATTCACCATTTTCCAGATCATCGAGTCATGTACCTGCTGGTACCGCTGAACTCATATTCCCTATTTTTCAGATCATCGAGTCATGTACCCGCTGGTACCGCTGAACTCACTTTTACATCGAGTCATGTACCCGCTGGTACCACTGAACTCACATCCAGAGAAATCCTAGATTGCTGAGTCATGTACCCTCTTGTACCGCTGAACTCACGTCCTCCTTCCACAGAAATCCCAGATTATCGAGTCATGTACCCGCTGGTACCTCTGAACTTGCAGTTTGATTCCAAAATTCCTGGATTGTTGAGTTATGTACCCGCTGGTACCCGTGAACTTACATCCTGGTCACTCTTTTGGGGGAAAGTTATGTATAACCATACCTCTGAACTTTCTTCCTGAATGAGCTCCTTCCTCATGATCCACTACCCGCACTCTCAGTGCACAAAAAGGGTAACAGATCCACAAATTTCCAAAACAACCATGTCGATGTTACCTCTGAGTCGTCTCAATTCTGCCAAAAACAAATCACCCCTCTACATAAAACTTCTATGTCCTCATTACCTATGAGTTGTTCTATGTACCCCCTTCACTGAGCCCACTCCTGCCATGTCCTCATTACCTCTGAGTAGGAAGGCTCCGTCGAAGAAACCTTCATGCTTACCATGTCCTCATTACCTCTGAGTAAGTATGTTGATTCCTATTCGACTTACTATCCGTACCCACAACCGGAGTACGCCAAGGATGGTAGGTCCATAAATGTCCTCTGTTGACCACAAATATCCTTCGTTGAGTCCACTCCTGCCATGTCCTCATCACCTCTGAGTAGGAAGATTCTGCGGTAAGAAAACCCTCATGCTTGCCATGTCCTCATTACCTCTGAGTAAGCATGTTGGTTCTATTTTCATCATATTATCCGTATCCTAAGCCAGGGTACGCCAAAGATAATAGGCCCACAAATGTCCTTTGCTAAGCTTCTTAGCACAGGCCCATCATTTCTCATCATGTCCCGGGAGCCCAGCTGCTCCATGGCATTCTTTCTCCCGATACTCGGAACGTCCACGACAATATTACTGTGGAACCGTTCTAGGTATCCCCAATCAAACTTGATACCCGTACCTAAAACTAAGGTATGTCAGGGGTGACAAGTCCACAGACAAGTCCCCCATGCGGGGCAAACAACACCATAATACCACAGGCACAACAAGTACTACAAATAAATGGTAGAATGGAAATTACTTTTTATTTGAAAGACGGAAAAAAAGCATTACATGTTTTGGGACCACGTCCCTCTCAAAAAAAAAGGAAAAGGGAAAGAGAACAAAAGAATAGAAGACCGACTATAGTTCGGCATTACATAATTCTAAGAGACGGTTTCTCACCAAGGCAGTACCCCGCTCAAGCCTCTGTTTAGCTCGGCGCACAGCCTCCTGGGACAACTGCTCTGCATCATTCAAGTACATATATGCCTGCCAGTCATCCTCCATCTTCTTCAGGGCAAGTTCCAGATTGGCAGAAGCTCTACTAAACCTGTCAGCCTCCTGAATAACAACCCCTTTATCAGTACGGGCAGCTTCGAGCTCGGACTCCAGGAAGGCCAGCTTTCTCTGGAGCTCGAGGATCTGCTCCCGGGTGTCAGCTAACCCGCGGGAGGCAGCCGCTTCCCGAGATGCGCAATCTTCAGTCCGACGGCTCCATTGATCGTACGACTGAGTCAGATCCCGGCGGTCCTTCAATATAGTTGGCTTGATCGACTCCCGAGCAAGCCTCACCTTCTCCACCGCGGTTATGAGGAAGGTGCGCTCTTGGTTTATTGTCGCGGGTAAATCAGCTTGCTGCAGCACACAAAACTGGGCCACAAGACGATCAGCCTCTAGCAACTTAGGCTCCAGAAGTGCAGCTAGTCCTGCCCCACCGGGAAGTGTTCTGAGGATATTAATTTGGCCACCGGCGCATTGACGGGCCATAGCAAAGGGAGTCCCCCTCTCCACAGCTGCCTCGATCCCTCTCTTCAGGTGGCGGTAAAAGCTGTCGACCATATCCTGGGACACTTCATCCAAAATTTCTGTAGAGGACGGCGTCAAAGGAAGTGTGGCGGGCAGTACCGAAGGAGTAGCCTCAGAACTTGCCATCTCCACCACCAGGGAAACAAATTCTGTGTGAAAAGATGCATGAATAACAGCTAGCTCCTCTTCCGCCGCCCGAAGAGCCTGGATACTTGGCAGTGTTGAAAGGTTAACCCCCGAAACCATATTCGTAGAGGAGGGCGCAGGAAGCATCGTCTCTCGCCCCAGCTGTACTGCAACTTGGGCTCCCGAACTCGACCCTACTGGAGGCCCCTCAATATAGGTAAGAAAAGAAGGAGGCACATGTGCTTCGATCAAATCCCCTCCGGAAGAGTCCGTCCCGGTAATGTCCGTCACCGACAATAAAGGGGTGGGACCTGTACGTCCAAAGCAACCATTAATCGACGTAACCCGAAGGATAGGATGATGGAGCAAATAGGCTTCCTCACAAGTGAAGATTTGGCTTATCTTACCAGGGGAAGAGCATGGAGGCTGCGGCTCGTTCGCAGCTGGCATAGTCTCCCCACCCGCGGCTTCCGAATCGAATTCAACTGGTTTCCCTGTCACAGCCATCCCTGAAAGGGAGCCAGCCTGGTCAGTGTCATCCTGTTGAAATTTAGATGTATCAGGGATAGGCGCAGTAGAGCCCCCATCCCCCTGGGTTGAGGTCTCGGCAAGGTGAGACTCCTCGGCCACCTCCGGAAGAACCCCAACAGAAATGATAGCGGTGCACACATCATTGACCAAATTGGACAAGATCGGATCGACCTCGGCAATCGGGTCCCGAGAAGCAGACTCATTTGACGCCTATAAAGAGCAAAAGAAAAAAAATGATTAGGCCATAACATAGAGAAAGAAGAAGGAGGTAGTTGAAATTCATATCACCTCAGAAACAGCGTCAACATCATCAATAAACAACCTACGACGTCTTACCGCAGCGTGCTTCGTGGAGTAGGTTCTGCCATCATCAGTAAACACGCGCCTGCTTTGCTTACGCGAAGGACCAGGCACAGCAGGTGGTTGATCCTCCACCACCTCGTCAGGCCCAGCAGGCGGCTGACCCGCCACCATTTCATTCAGCATAATAGGGGGCTGATCCCCAACTTCCTCGTCCGAAGAATGCGACGAGTCATCGGTGTCCTGCTCATCATCCTCTTCGTCCGCCACAGTGGACTCCGAGTCCAGCACAGGAACCCTATTCGCCCTTCTTTTTCTCTTCTTGGATCCCTCAGGCTTCTCGGCCAAGCAGTGCCAGCAATGAAGCTGGTACTAATGTCAAAGTTAATAGGAGGCTTGCTCGCCGCAACATGATAAAGGGCCGCCATGTACAAAATCTCCCCTGACGTCTTAGCATCAGGGACCGAGAAGCTAGCCCGGGTATGGACCTCATTGTAATAATATCAAGCCTTGATACCATCGAGGACGCTGCCCTCAAAGCCCAGGCAAGCGCTGGTGCAATCAAAAAATAGCTGACTATACCCGAATTGACGGGAAAATCTACAGGGCAAATAAGGCTCCAGGTATACGTTATTTCGGTAACGATATATTAGGTGCACGGGGCGAATATTACGCAGCCAAAGAAGCATCTTCTCAGATAAGAGTTGGGGAGGTTCAATGCCGTCAACGTGTACCCCCCTCACTTCTCTAGCGGTAAATTGAGGATGAGAGACAAAGAAGTCGGGCCCGTCAACTCTCGCCAATGCCCTCCGACAGACTGGCATGGTGTCATACTCCCAAGGCTGTGACGGTATCAAAAAAGGAAGGCGTCATCAGCAGTAACATCATCTTCAGTTTCGGGCCTCATCAACGACCGGTAATGCATCAATAACCACCCCATGAGATAATGGTATGGTAGCTCTATCCGCTCAAAGTTCAGTGTCGTCTCGCGAGCAATAATTTTAGACGAAAAGACGCGGAGGTCGTGGTGTATGCTTCACACCATAGCCGAAAGAAGGGCCAGTTTGACTTTGAAGACCAGCTTTACAGTCGGGAGAATAAAGTGGCGGCTGATCCTTTCAGTAGAACCTGTCCCTCCTGAGACTACGCAATTTCGTAGCCATACCATCAAGAACCCGGCCAGGAGTGCTGTCTCAGACATCTGCCGGGTACCGTAGTGGAAATAACTGAAGGAGTCAGTACGACTCCCAAATCTATCGCGGGTGGACCTCGACCTTTTGGCATTCAACATCAGGTCCTTTACCTCCACCTGGGTTTGAGGACCTCGAGAAGAAACCCGGCCGGAAGAACATAATTTGAAAAGATACGCGACCCAGGTCGTGGTATGGGGGGCATTTCCTTCTGAACTATTATTCTTTTTGATGGAAGTCTGGTGATAGATGCTATGGTGGCACAGCAGTTCCCGGTACACAGCAACGAAACCCGAGAATCGTCGATCCAGATCATCGAATTTCTCGTTCGTCGGGGTGTATACTTCAAAGGCCTCGCCCCCCCTACAGCAGCTTAGAAACAGCATGCATTTCATGGAAAGCAAGTCCCAACTCCCCTCCGGGTGCGAAGAAAGTCTCCGTACGCCGGTTATACATCTCCAAAAGGGCCATGAACAACGGCTTATTAATGGACAACCAGTTACAGGTGCCCCGGATGGCGTAGTAAAGGTCAATCTCCTGAAGGAATTCCTCGTAGTTTCTCAGGATCTATGAGGTAAGATTGGCCCATGTAGGAATGGAGTTTATCCAATTCAGTAGCGACAACCTGCCCACAGGATAAGACCCCTTGCGAGCGAGTTGATTCAGGAAGGTATCAGCTCGAGTAAAAGTGAAGTTGGGACCAGTCACGTTTATAAAAGTACCAGGAATCAGCCCCATCACACTCCGACTGACTGACTCCCTGCCCGCACATGCTGACCTAATACTCATATTATAGTGGATATTGCCCACAAACATCTCCGATTGGGTTGGGGTTAGGGAGCCCACCATTTTCCTGCTCAACGGTACCATATTAAACCACGAGAGGGGAAAATGCCGTTCCATCTCGGGAATATGGATCTCCACCCCGTCCACAGTAAAGTCCCAGTTCTCAGAAACGTCCAGCAATCGGGAGTTGTTTATGGAAAAAGCATCTCCAAAGAGAAAAGCTGATTTCAGATATTCTCCGTCCAGTCTCCCAGAATTCATCATAGTGCAAAGAAAGTGGAAAGGCTGGTTGTTGATGGCAGCCACCCTCTCCAAAGGCTCATTGGTGGGAAGCTGATCCGTCATATGTCGAATTAAATCGTCGAGCCGTACACCCACGGCAAATTGAGCTGAACCCACCAGAAGCTCTCCTGCCGGGTTGGTTGGGAGGTTTACTGGAAAAGGACAAAAGAAATAGGATTAAAAGATGGTTAAAAACGAAACCAACTAAAAGTCTCTCAAAAAGAAGTTCCTATGAGCCTATGCGGCTCGGATCAACGAAGCCTTATGCGGCCCAATTCAGCTGGGTTTCATGCGGCACGGCTTCAATAGAGCCTATGCGGCTCGGGTCAACACAGTCTCATGCGGCCCAATTCAGTTAAAAGTTCCATGTGACACTGATTCGATAGCTTATGAGGTTCGGTTGAACTTATGCGGTTCTATCTAGCAGAAGAGCTTATGCGGCACGACTCAGCAAAATTCTATGCGGTCCAGTTTGTCAGAAACAGATGCGGTCCCATTCAAAGGAGGCTTCATACAAGACAAATCCAGAAGCGCTCCTGCGGCTCAAATCCTTTCCATGCAGCTCAAACAGAGGGCATGACCTATGCGGCTCGGATATGAGAGGGTCATACGGCCCCTACAACATATGCGGCTCCATCATGATTGAACTTGGACAAAGGATGAAGGCTTGTGCATAAATTATGCAACAGAGCCATGGGTCCTTAGGGTTCAAAGTATTCAAATCCAATCCTTACCCTTGAAAGCGGGGTGGACGTCAGGATGCACTTCGGGCATGGCGACCGATGAGGAAGCCGCTTTCTTGTCCTTTGCAGCAGCAGAGGCGACCTTGGAAGACTTGGGGGCCATTTTCGACGATCGGAGAAGGGAGATAAGGAAAGAAAGTCGAGACAGCAAGAGTTGGTGACGAAAGAGAAAGTAAAGAAATCCCTCCGACTGAACTCGTCCCTATTTGTAAACAAAAGTAGGGCGTTTCGATTCTCGTGTAGCACAAAAACCGACCCTTCGGTTATCGAGGCGAGCTGCCTAAAATGAAGGCCAAACTCCTGGGATCCTGCCCCGAAAAGTGGCCTTAAAACTGACAGCAGATCAACAACATTTAATATAAAAGATTTCCACACGTGGTAGGATGATGTGGCGAGGAGCTCATGCGGCCAGAACAGCCTATGTGGTCCGAAAGTCCATGCGACTGAGACATCCATGCGGCCGAAACTTCCATACGGTTGAGACATCCATGAGGCCAGGACATCATATGCGGCCAGGAGAGTTTTTGCACAGCCATGCTTCTTATTCAAAGTATTTCAATTTTGCAAATTGAAAACTTTGAAGGGGGTCTTGTAGAAGCATGGAAAAGAATAAAGAAAGATCTATGCGGCCAGGGAGCCTCATGCGGCTCAGAAAGCTCATGCGGCTCAGGGATCCATGCGGCTCATGCGTCTATGCGGCTCGGTTAAGTTCCTTACGGCTCAGAGGGGAGCCACATGGCCTGCAATAGCTCTTTCCTTTGTCCTTTACTGCATTAAATGCCTTGACGGCTGGCAGCTCTGACAGATGACATCTCTGACACAAAGAAACAATAATGACTCCGTCATAATGGCAGACTCCTAGGGAAACGAAGGAAATCTCTGACACAATCTTTCGAAATCCAGAGACTTTCACGCGGCTTTGACACATGGACAGTCGCATGCGGCTCGAGCAGAGACCACCCCATGCGGCTCGGGTCAAGGCTGTCCCATGCGGCTCGGGTCGAGGCTGTCCCATGCGGCTCGGGTCGAAGCTGTCCCATGCGGCTCAGGTCGAAGCTATTCCATGCGGCCTAGACAGAAGCTACCCCATGCGGCTCACCAAGACTATCTTCATGCGGCTTATTGAGAAGCCGTCTATTATGCGGCCGCCTACGCTCATGTGGCTCCGATCATCACCATGCGGTTCAAATGTTCAGGGGCTACTCCCAAGCAGCCTTGACACATGGACGGCCTTATGCGGCTCAATGGAGAGCAATCCTCATGCGGCTCAGACTTCCTCAGGGGCTCGCGGTTAAGACACGTGGCATGATAGTGGGACACGTGGCATCAAATCGATCAAAATCCATCAACAAATCCCAATAAAATATTGGGATCAAATCAGATCATTTGCAATCAAGCAAATCAATGACACGTGGCGGGAAATTCGAGATTGGCATGACAAATCAGGAGGATTTATGTCAATCATCATTAATTACCCACAAAAGTTTTGATGCAATCACATTAATTGCTCAAATCTCTTATATTCAAGATGAACGGCCCAGATTCAGGGATGCTTAGCCGCCGACATATCAAGGAGGAAATCATTGCAAACCCTAATGATTGTATCCCACTCCTATAAATAGCAAGGTACCATTCCCTTGCAGAAAAGGACCCTTTTTTTTCGAAGATCAGAGCACCAGAACACTTGGAGAGAAAAAGAGAGAGAGCAAAGAGAGCATTTCTTCAACGACAAGCAGATCTTTTCCGGAGCCAAGGCTGCATACCGATCGTCCAAGGAGTAAGGCAGAGCTGCCGTCGCTTTTCCGAGCCTCTATCGTCATCCTCCAGAATCTAAAATAAACAATTGTACTTAGATTGCTATACCTAGGTTTTCGTCCCTAGGCTTTCTTTGTACAAGCGAGTTTGTATTGTGAAGTAAAAGTCTAGTCCTCCGATAATTGTTCTGCTCTTTTATATTTCATGGCAAACAACCATGTTAAACCCATCTTAGACATGCTCATCCAAGGAGGACGAATTCAGCTTCCTCCTTCCAGGTGTTAGCCTCGTCCTGCAGATATCGAGAGTCCCAAGTACTGCCATTACCATCGCTATGTTCACCATGCTACACAAGACTGCTACCAGCTGAAGCGACACATCCAACATTTCATCGATTCTAAGGCCCTGGCCATTGATTTTGAAGAGTTGACCGTGGCGGCCAACATGGTGTCAGTACAATTCGGCAGCTTCCCTCTGACAAAGACTCAAGATGGAGTAGTACCCGTCCCCAGAGCAAAGATGGAGGTCGCTAACCTTCTACCTCCTCGAGACCAAACTGCTGGTCTAGTACCCCTTACCACATCATGGAGGAAGATCATGTGGGTCCATCCGGACTTGGTACCTGAGGTGACTCAGTCAGTACCACCCTCTACCAGTAAGAAGAAGAATGGGAAAGTCAAATCGTGCCGTACGATCTCGACAGAGGTGGAAGAAGCTACCGTTGTTGTTACCCGCTCCGGTGCACAAATCCAACCTCCACCGGGTAACTCGGCTGAAGACCATCAGCCGACAGTTGCTGATGCTCCAGAACCTTCGCAGCCTTCGATGACCGACAAGCCTAGTCCGAAGGAGACTCGCTTCGACAAACCGCTCTGAAGGGAGACGCCTCATGGGCTAGAGAGGCCATACAACTTTGACATCATAGCATAATTGGCCAACACATCGGCCAAATTATCGCTATACGAACTCCAGAGACTCTCCAAGGATGTTTGTATCGTACTAAGCGAGGCACTCCAGAATGCCGACGCATATCTAGCTCAGTCCAATATTACTGGGGAAAGCCCGCCTGCAGATCTCCAAGACAGTGCTTGCACAGGGTCAATGCCGAACATTGTCTTCACTCTGTAAGATATGCTCATCAAGACCAACCTGCACGATCGCCCTCTGTATTATACTGGGTACATTGGCGATATTAAGGTGGATCGGATGCATATTGACCTCGGTTCTTCCATAAGCATTATCACGAAAAGCTTACTACACCATCTGTGCATCCCAATGCATCGCCTGACGCCGACAAGCACCGCCATCAGCAGTTTCAATTCGGGCAGGAGCCACCCGATCGAAAAGATTCGTATGAAGTGCCAAATTGGCGACCTTCAGTCAGAAGTGACCTGTTATGTCATAGATGCAGACACTTCCTATAATATTCTCCTAGGGCATCCTTGGGTACACGATTACATGATCGTGCCTTCCACACTGTACTAGTGCTTCAAGTACGTCAGCAAGCACGGCCTCGTGAGGACCGAATTTGTCGACATCGATATCTTTAAAGGGGTTGAAGCCTACTACTCAGATTCATGCTTGTACGAAAGGTCAAAAAAGCATCTTGCCGAAGGAGATACTCAAGCTCAAACTGAGGCAGCAACTGGATCAGAAGAACCTCTGACGATCCTCCTCCAAGCCTGCAAACCTGGCATAACTGCGGCCCTTACAGCCACTCTGCGTAAGGACGCAATTAGCCTCTCTGCACAGGAGAAACAAATGATAATTTGACTGCCAAGGTCTGGCCAAGCGCCAAGACCCACGACAGAGCCACTAACAATCAGGTTGTCTAAAGCTAGCCAGCAACAAGCAGAGGAGCTCAATCCCTCTGTCAAGCCGATGACAATTCGTCTTCCCAGAATGAATCGACAACCGAGCACTAAGCCAGGGACTGCTAGCCAGCCAACAACTCCCCGTTCAACACCGAGCACCAAACTGGGGGTAGCTAGTATGCCAACGACTCCATGTTCTGCTCCACCCATGGAGCCCCTGATAATCAAGCTGCCCAAGTCATCCTCTCAGTCCTTATTTACACAGGGGATAGCTGAAGAAGAGTCAAAACTATCCAAGTATATGGCTGCTTACACTGATGTGCCATCCGTAGATAATGTAATCCCACTTGAAAAGATACCTTATTTCATCAATAAAGGGCTATCTTTGAATTATCTCGAGCTTAATAAGCTTTGTACAATGTATGCTATAGAACACGGTATAGGCACTCATCTGCACACACAAGTGATAAATGTCACATCGTAAACCAACTTACTCTAGTGGAAGACGCTTACCGCATAATCAAGCGAGAGGATCACCCAATCATCTTCGACCGGAAGAATGATCCACAGCCCTTCAAAACAGAAGAAGTTGATCTCGAACCCAACACCGGAAGATTGCCCCTTTATCTGTATAGTTCCCAATCCAAGTACCTTATACAAAAACAAGGGTATGATCTGGAAACTACACCAGGCTTGAACTACGGTACTGGACGACGATTACCCTTGCAATCGCCGGTCCCGACAGGGAGACCATGAGACTACTACAACAAAACCAGATGTGGGCAAGGTTATGTCACACCTACAACAATCCCTGAAAGCTCAGACGAAGAATGCGACTGGCATTTTTACTCAACCAGATCATCCACTTCCGATTCAGATGTCAGCATCGAAGACATGCTCAGGCAAGTCTGGTCCGTCAATATGGCATTTGTCGACGCCTACGAAGAAGGTGAAGACATTCCCGAACTTCTTGAGCTAGAGCCATGGGCACAACAACTAGATGCACAGTGGAAGAAGCGGTTCGAACAAAGAGAGCCTCCCACCGAAGATGAGGTTGTACAAGTCGATCTCGGTGATGAGTCCTTTCCAAAGCCCATCTTCGTCAGCAAGAATCTGACAGATGAAGAGCGAGAATCACTACTACAACTCGTTAGAGAATACATCGACGTGTTTGCCTGGAGCTACGAAGATATGCCAGGACTGAACCCCGAGATTGTACTTCACAAACTCAACATCATTCGGAAGCCAAACCGGTCAAGCATCAATGTCACTACCACATTTCTAGTTTGAGGGTATTTTTGTTATTTTTGAGGTTATTTAATTTTATTATAATTTATTTGAATTTATGGGAATTTTTAGGATTTATTTTGGAATTATTTGAATGATGGTTGACTAGGTTGACCTTGACTAGCATTGACCTTGGTAGACTAACCTAGAAGCTAACCCTAGTTGTGTTTGGACTTGGTTAGGTCATGCAACCCTAGTTAGACTAGAATTAACCTATGGTTTAGTCATTAAACTCAAGTTAGAATAGTTAAGTCATAAGCCATGACTTATGGTTGAACCATTAATTAGCAACTTGGCACATAGGAGCCCATAGCCCAACCCACTAGCTAACCCTAACCCTAATAGTTAGCCGGCCACACCTACATAGGGAATCCCACCCTATAAATACTCTCTTCCATTAGGGCTAGCCTCTTTAGGAAAGTTTTATTTGGAAAGAGAGGTATGTTCCAACTTCATTAATTCATAGAAATTTTATATTAATTCTTTTTTCCCTCAAACAAATTGCAATAGGTTTTAATTTAGGTTTTCTTGCTGTTGGTATATTTTATTCTCAGTTTGATAGCAATTTGGTGAAGTTTGGGGAGCAAGGAGACACCCCCTCTTTGGAGCTTTTTGAGGAGTTGTGACACCAATAGGTAAATCCCTAAAACTTAATGTTAGATGCTGTTATTATTGAATAATGACCTAGATCTAAGTGTCCCCTAGCTAACCCTAGATTTCTGTAGGATTTTGTGACCATTTTGTGTCCTAAATGGACACGTATCAGTCCACTAGTTAAGGTATTTGATGAAATGCCCCAAAGGGCATTTCGATTTAATTTTGTGAAAGTGTTTAAATAGGAATTTGTGTTTTGATGTGGCTTACATGTTTCTGATGGACTGGGATTGATTTGGTATCGTGTCGTGTCGATTTGGACACATGCACATGCGGGTGCACCCACACGCGCGAGCTGTGCGCTTCCCCTGCTGCTCGGGGCCAATTGCACGCAGCACACGCCACGTGGACACGTGCCACTTGGCACGGAGGCGGGGGCAACCACTATCAGCCCCCCTCGAGTCTCACGACACTTCAGGTTGTATCGGCCACGAAATCCGCAGTACATTGGATTTGCACTGACTGTGCACTTGCTGTCAGTGAGCACTGATACGGCTCGTTTAGTTGGACACGACAACACGTGGACCTAAGACAGGGTGACATGAACCTAGGTGGACACTAGGCGAACCACCCTGCACAAGGACAAGACCCAATTCGTGTTTTGTCGGGTGCACGACATGCGTGCACACACGCATGAGACTGCTTTCCTGTGTAGTGTCCAGTTGTGCTCGAATTGAGTTTTTATTGTTTTGGACACGTTATGTCATCGTGGTTGGACACGAATAACTTGTTGGACACCTGCACATATAGTGTTTGCATTACCAACCATTTATTGTACATTCTAACATGTTTTTATTCATCATTTTGCATTTTCCCTCAAATCCTGATACCAGTTATGTTTTTAGTATTTTCCAGATTTTTAAATTGAATTTGGGCAATCTAATTAGCTCTTATTAATGCAAATATCCACATGTTTCTAACGCTAGTGTGTGCACCTATAAGTAATCTACATGTTTGTAAATTTTGGAGATGTTTGGTTGAGTTTTTGATTTCGAAATGGGAATGGAAGTGTTGGACTGTTTTTCAAATCAGTAATATGTAAACCTGAGATTGATTTGTTGTATAACCTAAACTGAGTTCACTAGGAATTATAATATGTGGTTTGGCTTCTTAATACTGAACCTGAGATTGTTGTGGGTTCATTGAATTCCTGTGCATTGATTTCCTTTCTTTTTTTTTATTGAGTTCATTTTGTAATGATGTGGGTTCCCTTCCTATTTTCTAAAAACTGAAACCCTATGATTTCCTCTTCACACACTCTTCTTCATTGATACACACAGCCACTCCTTCACACACTCTTAACAGTCCAGTTTTGGACTGAGATGTTAACTCTTCATTGATACACACACACACACCTATGCTAAGTCTCTCTCTCACTCATAGTTCACTCATGTATACACACACACATTTGATTCTAAGATTCCTCATATTCTCTCACACATATTGCACACTCATACACACATGTTGACACCCTCACTCACTCACATTGCTTGCCTCTACACTAACAAACACACATAGTTGACTAAGGCTCACACATCACTCCTCTTCTATATCCCTCTTCACATTATATATACCTAATGTATATTTATGCATGTATATATATATAATATAATGTATATAATATGTATGTGTATCTAATATATAAAGTATATTATATAAATATGTAGGTATCATATATATCATAACATGTGTGTGTGCTAGTATGTATGTATTATAAATATGCATGTGTGGTATACATATAGGTAGCCGATATGTATATAAATATGTGTATGTATATGTGATTTCCATGTGTAGGCCTAGATGCAATATAGGTTGTGTGATATTGGTTTTGACTTGTGTTGTATAGGTTGTATGGACTTGGTATACTAGCATAGGCTAGTTTAGCCTTGATTAGACTAGTATAGACTTGTTTAGACCTAGCATGACTTGTTTGACCTCATTTAGACTTGTTGGACCTAGTTTGACTATAGTTGACCTAGTTTGACTTCTAGGGTTGAACAGAGTTGACCAAGAGTTGACTTTGGCCTAGATTGACCTAGATTCATTTAGAATGCATTGTAGTACATCTTATTACCATTCTGGACATGTTATGACTTGTGTTGTTCTAAATATGAGCCAGACACCACTCCTCGGACAGTACTTTTATCTTGGACACTCAGATACCAGGTGAGTACATTCTCTGATCATTTCATATCCTGTTTAGAATTATTTTCCTGCTTTAAATTACTTTACTTGATACTGTCACGTTGGTCACACGGATTAGTACTATATGGATCCCTTCTTGAGATGTTATCCCCTCAGGGAGCATCGTATACTACATGTTCTGTGTGTTTCACTTATATGGTGTATCACTTTGCTTTACGGTTCATTGATCACTTGTGACATGTACTCTCATGATCACAGAATCTTCCTTGAATCACCCATTTATGGACATTCCCAGAATCACCCATTTATGGGCCTACCATGTATCACCCCTTGTGGGCCATTGCATGGAATCATAACATAACCTGGCTGGATCCTTGTGTATTGATTGGGGGTACGGGGGAGTAGAAGTAGACATGTGAATAATATCCAAGTAGTGTAGTTCCCAGAATCACTCCATAGTATAGTTCCCAGAATCTTCTATGCCATTCACATGTTTATATTGTACTCTGACTCACTAGCCATTGACAGTTCTATATTTATAGTATATATTTCCATTACAGCTTTCTCTGTTTACATCCTGTACTTTCTTTCAGTTCCGGTATCTTACTTTACTGCATGATTATATTTTTTAACCTACTATGAACTGTTGAGATGTATTGTGCTCGCTCCTGTCCTGACTGGACCTGTTGAAAATATTACAGAGGACGAGGAGGAGGCCTGTGTGGATACCTATTACGGTGTTGCCTTAGGTGAGTGCTTGGACCTGGACCAGCAGCATGTCCCACTAGCAGTGGATGACACACCTCTAGACTAGGATATTTTCATTTACATTACTCTCTGGATGATTGTATATATTTGATACATGGGGATATGTACTTATCTTAGACACTAGACTCCCTGTTGTACTTGTGGATTCCTTTCATTTCAGCAGTGTAAAACCCCTATTTTTTAAAATTATTTTTATTTTATTATTTTATTAGACTTCAAATTTAATTATGCAAATTATGATTTTTATTTCATTAGAAATGACCTTAGCCATTGTTGAATTTTTGAACACAAGACTACCATGAATTTTGGCACGGAAGATGTAGCAGTGTGCCTTGACCAGTATATTAGCCATAACGTGGGAGGCCTAGCCATAGTTCAGTCCGAACTAGGAAAACCAAGCCGAGTTGTGAAATAACGCATTTAAAATATTTTATTTAGATATTATTTTATATATTGATTTTTAGATGATCCGGGTTGTCCAAACCAGTCCGAATTGGGCCCGAACCAATTTTAGCCCATGTAAGCAGGTAGACCAAATGTGGCCATGTAGACATATTTTATGTACTTAGAAATATTTTCTAAACTATTTTAGAATTTTATGTACAATTTCAAATTATTTAATTATTTGTGCTATTATTGGTATTTTATTATTAAATAATATGGTGCCACACTTTGTATAAAATTTTGGACTCGGATAAGGGTGTGCGGTATAAGTGCACCCATTGTGGCGATTTTATAAATTTATTATTTTTAAAGTTATTTTTGGAGATTTAATAAACATGATTATTCTATAAAGATATTATTATTAGTTTTAGTAATTTATTGTGATTTGAATTTATATATATGTAGATTTGTTTAAATATAATAAATATTTGATTAGATAATATTTAATTTGTTATTGGATTTTAATGGACTATGGTGTATATATTTATGGAAAGTTGTGATAAGGAGAAAAAGGGATTAGAAAAAAAAAAGGAAAAAGAAAAAGAAAAAAAAAGAAAGGATAGTAAGAAATAGGTGGTCGGCACCACCACCAATCAAGTGCCGACCACCCTTGTTCATGGAAGCAGCAGTAGCTGCTAGGAACCACACAACAGTTCCATATAAGGCCCCATGCTTGCCGACCCTTAATATATATGCTTTATATATATAAATGCTTTATATATAACAACTTCCGCAGCAGCTACAACACGGCCGCCACCTCCACAAACCCTAATTTCTTCTCTCCTCCATCCTCCTCCCCTCTCCTCGGCAAGCGTGTCCCGCCGCTGCAGCACCGTCTTCCGGTCATCACGGCGACAACAACGACGACAACAAACACCCACAATAACGACGAAATTTAACATCAAGGTATCCCACTTTCCCAATCGATTTCTCCTTCAATTCAAATCCGATTATGGATCCGTAAATTCGTATAGATAGCCCACATGACCCACTTTTATCACCTTCAAATAGATTTATTTATTTTGCAATAAATTCCAGATTTAATTAGATTAAAAATCACAAAAAATCAGTTTTTAAAAACATTAAACACCCCGTACGAGGTACGTCCCGACAAATCGGGCGACCCCGTCATGAACCGAAAATACCGAAAGGTCCGTACCGAATTTGTGGACGTGCAAAAATTGACGGAATTCAAATTGGTTGCGTGTGCGCAACGAAATTGGTCCGTATCCGTCGATTTTTTTTGCTGATCGGGCTTTTCGGATTTTCTAAATTATTTTATGCACACTCATCAAATCGCGACGAAACTTGCGCCAATGGACTCGAAATATTTTTTTGGTTCTGTGAGCGAAGTTTGGTCCGATTCTGAGACCGTTGATCGGGACTCTATTTTGGCGGCCCACAATCCCACCCAACGAGCGATTTTGTGCACAGCCTACCGGAATCCAAAATTGGACATACCGTTGGGTTCGTCTCATCAAAATAAATCTGTAGACATGTAGTTTGACGAATTTAGAGACCGTAGGTTCTGGCGCACATTTCGGTGCAAAGCGGGTCCAACGGCGGACATCGTTTTGACCCAAAATTATGATTTTGCCCCTGTTCCAGAATTTGACTTTTAGACAGGCGTTTCCTAGGCATATTTTTTATTCCAAACTCGTTCGTGATGTTTGTTTCAGCATCCGGAGCTTCTTGTGGATTTTGACTTTCGTGTTGACGATTTTGATTGTTGGATTTTGCTGCTTCTCGCACCACCCACAGGCAAGATACCTTGCCTTATTTACTGTTATAATTATATGCACCTTTATTTATTTATTTACTGCATATTTATTATCTGTTCTTAGTTGGATCCATTACTGGCTATTTTTAGTTCACTTTATTTTGCCTTCAGTTATTTTTCCTTCTTGCTTTTTGTTGCATATAGACCTAGTCTTAGCGAACTACCTTCTGTTAGTGACATTGGGAGGGAGAAGACAGTTAAATGTATGGGCTACCCCAAATCCAAAAGCCGTAGTAACTGTGTACTACGGTAGTCGAGTCGCGAGGGTCACTAGCCTCGAGCTATGTGGACTGATGGGTCACGTGGGCCGCTAGCCTCGAGTTATGCCCGCTGATAGTATTGGTATTGACGTGTGTGTGTTGAGAGTTGTTACATTGTCCTGGGGGAGTCAGCCTTCACCTGCCCATACATCGAGATGTCTTCTAAATTGCCTACTAGAAAGGTTAGGGGACCTTAGCAAATTTTATGTTCCAGTCATGGCATGGAAAAATGTCACATCGCAGAATAGTAAGTTACCCCTTGTCCTTGTTTGGTTGTAGGGGTAGCCTACTGTTTCGATGATGGGATATTGAGCCGTGTTATGGTTTGGATGCTTTTACTTTATCTTTGTTTTATGGTGCATTTATATTCAGTTCATATGGCATGTTCTTCCTGTATCTTGTTACGTCCCTCTGAGGACCTGGTTATCTCTCCAGGTGTGTGCTTCTGTGATTTTGCAGGTGTTCTAGCCAAGGCAGTGATCTTCTCCATTCTTTCGAAGACGACTGCGCTTGGTTCGTCTCGTTATTTATTCGATCACTTCTTGTATATTTTATTTGAGATAGTTGGTAGTGGACTTTGTCTCCGCCCAACGATTATATACATGACAAATTCAAAGCTACTTTTATATCATTTATTTATCTAGTGGATGACATTTAGTTATTATGGTTCTACTGCATTTTTACAGCTTATGTATACATACAAGGTTTCCATATATTGGAGTGTACTTCGTATGTATACAGCTGGCATGGATACGTACCTAGTCCTAAGTATTTTGGGACTGGGGCGTTACATATTTTTGTGGTGGCCCATGCAGGTCGAGTTTGTCACTTCGGTTACGTAATTGTACCGATGTGAGCCTGCAACATAGGATTAGAATTTAGGAATCTCATCCATACAGCTTGACCCCTTCCCTTGGCTTCAAATTTTGAACTCTTGTTCGACCTCCTTGAATTGCATCTTGCTTGATTCCTTTCTACCGTTGATTCTTATTTTCGTGCTTAGTTTCAACTAGAAAGATGACTACACTAGTATATGCTCCTAGATCAAACACATGGCTAGGATGGTTATATGGGCAATTGGAATACATTTAAGACTCTATTTGAGTTAGAAAGGTTTTTATAAAAAAAAGGGTGATTTAATGATTAGTAGTTTGTGAAGTAGGATATTACCAAGAGAAGTTTTAATCTTGAGATTTCTAAATAGTAAACACCATAGATTGATACTGTATGAAGGAATATATATATATAGCTAAAATCTTTATACCATTGATTTAAGAAATTGATTAATTTTTGAGATTTGATATTTATGATTTATTGGGTTATAGTTATACATCCTTGCACAAGTATAAAATTGATTTGCTTTTCGAGTTGTGATATTATGAGTTTTGGGTGATAGATATACATCCTTGAACAAATATAAAATTATTTGATTTTCGAGTTTTGATGTTTATGATTTATTGTATTATAGTTATACACCTTTGAACAGTTATAAATTTGGTTTGAAAATGATCTTAGCTTTTAAAAATGGCCATAGAAATTATTTAAATTGAGTTGTACAACTTACGATTTTCGTGTTTAGTAAATTTAAATTTTAAGTGGAAGTAATGACAGTAAATTTTGGTTTAAAATATTTGAAAGTTATGAAAACGATTTTTAAGAAATTTTTTATTTTAAATGGTGTCCTATGATTGAGGATTTACAAATCTATTTAGATTTTTGGTAAAAAAAAAAGATTTTGACTGATAAGGTTATTTGAAAATTTAGTTTAATGAGGGATTGCTAATATTAAAATTTTGGGAGAATTTCGAGTTGATGGGATAAAATGTTATTTTGGTTGATTAAAGTAAGTTATCATTTAAAAGTTGTGATTTTGTTGGAATAACTTAGCATGAATAGAAGTTAAAATTTATGAGGGCATTGAGCTTAATTTTTGAGATTGCTTTTAATATGCTAAGAGTTTTATTATGAGTTATTTGAAAATTTTAGAGTGTTCAATTTTTGATTGATTGTGAAATTTTTATGGATTTATAAACTATGAACTCTTGAGTTAAATAGTTGAATTTAAACATTAATTTTGGAAAAAGTTAGTAGTAACGTGATAAAATTTTGCTTTGAGATTTATGAGAGTGATTTTAATTTTTATGATGAATTGGAATGGCTTGGAGTGAATACAAATTTTGGGTGGTTTATTTTTGAAAGTTTAGTTTTGAAACTTTTGGAGGAACTTGAGTTAAAATATTAATGATAGGCCACAATGGTAGCCCTAATGAGTTAGAAGTATTCCACACTAATTGCCATGTCACTTATGACCATGATAGTAGTATACACAAGTGTTGTTAGTCATCTACCCAGCTATGTGACTGTATTTCCACCTCGGCTTACTCGACCTTCCTTCAATTCTAGATCTTTTAATTGCGACCTTCTAACCCACTTGTAATTTGAATAATGATTTAATGGTTCCTCAGCTGTATTCATCTGGGAGACTATCTTCTCTCCAGAATTGTGTTCCTAAATTATTTTTATGGATTCTTTAATTAATTTTTTTTCATGCTTTAACTTGATCTTCTTTATTTTGTGCATTAATTATCACCTCGTGAACTCCCACTTTCTATTTTAGATATTTTGGCGTCCCTTACCATGACTTGGATATTTGGAGCACAACACTACACTTTTCCTCCCAATAAGTTTCATATATAAGACCTAGAAAAGCCCACCTTCCAGTAGACATATCATGTCCCACCAAAACCCATCTCCTTGTAATCTATTTCTTGATATGACCTTATGGTCAAAATGACCAAACTATAATCTTTACCATGATACCGATATATTTTCGACCACGGATAGGGATTCAGCCTCGACTCAATTCTTTCGACCCGATATGTGATTGTGTTCTACTAAATTCCTTAAATGCTTAAATTGCACTTTGTCTTGATTGCCTGACTCATTGTCCCATGATACTATTAGTTTAACTCTTGTAAGTTCGGTAGAATACATGACGACCTAACAAACCCTTTGACCTTGTGACCCTATTGATTAGTTCACTTAGACTAGAAATTCACAGGACCTTAACTTATCTAGACAACCAACCCGTAAGAAAAGAAAACTAGGACAACTGTATAGGCCCACACTTCGGGCGAGCCTTGATTTTAAAAGATCTTGAACTATTTAAAAATTCCTTCATCGGTACCTCCCTTGCACATATTTTGACTATCCCATGCTGCTATTGTAGCTTCAGTTTTGCGAGCTTATTTCGTTATCAAGCTTGATCATGACATATTTTATTGGGTGCACACACTAACATATTGTCTAATCAGAACCGGTACATGATGGTCTGATCAACCTATTGCACTTTGGTTCGCTTATCATATATTATTCGACGTGGGTGGAGACCTAGTAAACTTGCCTTAGAGTCTCATCCGCGACCGCCTTGACAATTCTCTTTTGAATTATTTTTGCCGCCTATAAACCCCGTAATTCGTACTCAATATATAACACTGTCACCCCCATTTCCTGTATTTCGTATTTGTACTCGTAATTTGATTTTTGGCACGTATTTTATTTTCTCGACTTGTGGATTCGGGTTCTCGTAAATGGGTTTTGGACCATGGCTTGGTCTTATTTTGTGGAGTTGGTTTGGTTTGGTTTAGTTCATCATGAGTGGAACACCTTAGCCTATTCTCCACCTCCATTCCATCACAACCACCCTCATTAAAACCTACCAACCTTTTCTCTCTCCTCCATAACTCTATTAATTTCTTACAACTTCTTCTTCTTCCTTCTTCCACACAACTCCCCAACCCATAGGCAAGTGCATCTTGCCATCAAATAAGCACCACTTTTTATTTGTCCATTAACTAGATTAGGCCATGGAGAACAACTTTAGAACTTGACATTTTGTGATTTGGAGCTTCCATTTTTCTAGATCTAGGTTTTAACCATTTTCGAAAATCCTTGGTTTTGATCTATTAAACTTTGATTTTTGCATGTTTTGATGCTTCCATGTGGAAGAGAATTAAATTTTACTCAAGTTAGAACTTTGAAAATCTAGATTTGGGTTTGATTTGGCTAAGTTATGAAGTTTTGAACCTTAGAGTTCTTGGAGTCTTCTTCTCGGCCTGGAGAAGAAGACAGCAGCCTGCGCTCTTTAGCGCAGGACTGGACTGCGCATTCCCCCTCGGCCAGCGCTCCTTAGCGTAGCGCCGACCGTGCAGCTTGCCCCTTGGCGAACTGCGCTCAACCCGAGTGCGCATGGATTCATGCGCAGTCTGCTCATGCGCAGTCTGCCCATGCGCAGTCTATCCCTGCGCACTCCACTCATGCGCAATCTGACCCTGCGCCATCCATTCCTGCGCAACCTGATCCAGCGCAATCCATCTGCTGCGCAGTTCACCCTGCGCAGTTGGTACCCTGCGCAATTCACCCTGCGCAGTACATACCCTGAACCCCTTGCACAACCTACTTGTCTATGATGAATTTGTTTATTTCTTGATCTTGGCTCTTCCATAGTCCTATTTATATTAGTATTTTATTAGATATTTTACGTCCATTTTATATTCTTACGCCTTTTGTCATGAACTTGATTTACTTAATATGTTTGGAATAACTATTGTACATGGCATGGCATGACAAGAAACTAGCATAACACGACAGTGACCCGTAGTGGTGCACTCCTGACATGATCAACCTGACATGATAGTGGCCCGTGGCGGCGCACTCCTGACTTGACTTGACTTGTAACTTGTAACTTGACTCGTATAATCAACTTGACACCGTGGGTGCTCCTGCTTGCTTGCTTGTACAATCCACTTGTCTTATCTTGCATCATGTCTAGGACGTGACTTCCTGGGTACCACGGCCAGGGACTCGCGCTAAATTGGACTAGGCTAATTATTAGATCAAACTAGAACATGGAGAATTCCCAGTCACAAGCAATCTCGTTATCTGGGCGCTTTAATGGACTTGTAGCTTGCCGACGAGTAGAGCACATTTCCAGCACACTGTCATGTGTTGCACCCTCTAAGTCACCTAAGGGTACATTTTTCTCCTGGACAATGTACCCACCTATAACTCTCAACCCGCAGAAGGATAACTGGATGGTCTGCAGGGCTTGGGACTGGAAATTCTCGCTTGCATCTTGTTAGTAATTAAGGCTTGTGATAACCCTAGTTAGTTAAAGTAGTAAGCCGTAGTAATTGCTTGGCCGCTCGTGAATGCATGATGCCCAGCCTTGTCTAAGTCTTGTCTAGCTCCAGTACCTGCTATCTCCTGAGCATGTTTGTTTTCCTTATCTCTAACGATAAATGGGTAGAGACAGTGAGCTATTCAGGCGAAGGGGTACAATCCCGGTCCTTGTTTGGTTTAAGGATTGTAACCTGGCTCCCGGAATGGTTCTACGTCCCTAGTCGTATATCGCCCTGTATACTTTACTACTTGTACTTTCTTTTATTCTTTATGTTCTGATGTGCTGGCTTTTGTTCTTATTTATGGCCCCCTTGTGGCACTTGCTCTTTCTGGGGTTGACCCAGCTGGTTTTGTGTGGCCAGATTTCGGAGCAGCTCCCGAGGATCTACCAAGCTTCCAGCCCAATGGTGAACACTAGACGAAACCCGGGCTACGAGTGGGTTTTCCCTTTTTGTTTCACCCACTTATATGTAAATTTATTCTTTTGAGGCGTTTAGCCGACGAGCACCTGTTAGCTCGATGCACATTTACTTACTGTCTGCCTACGGGCTGTAAACATGATTAACAAATCCTAGGGTTGATCATGTATGACTGAACTCTTGCTAGTCCTATCATTTTGTACGACTAGCTTCATGATCATCCAATATGTAATATTTGGGACGCCTTATATATATATTTGATGCTCTAATATCTTGTAACTCTGTTAATTGCTTGAGATTGAGACAATAGGCTTGACCTTAAGAGACAGCTGGCTTGTAGTAAACCCTCATATCTAGACAGTCGTGACCGTATAGTTGAGATGTATTCTATTTCAATATACGTAGCTGGCTATGTCTGCCCCCGCTCTCCAGTATTCTGGTTCTGGGGCGTGACAAACACTGTCTTTGAAACCTTTGTTGTTCTTGTCTTTTACTTATTTTGGAAACACAAGGCACTGTACTTGCTAAGATAGACTCAAGGTATCATATTTGGTTGCCGAATCGGTTAAGTTATACACAAATGTAGATAGCCACCGACCGACTCATGTGGCTATATCCTCGCCTTTAACTACTCCTCATTTCTCAACCCTAGAATTATTATCGTGCCCTTCCAAATGTTCTCGAGCACTCGAGAATGATTCTAATCATTCATTTAAATCAAACTCTCAATCGAGGCGATTAGTCTCTAGTTTCTCTCTAGGAACCACAACTCCCAAATGTCTAATTTATTTTCTTTGGTATACTCATTTCCTTACTGTTCTTCTAAATTGGATATTCGAAAGTTTGTTACCTTCACTAACGATCCTTATTCAATTTCATAACCATGATATATTTTTGTATATATCGACTCCACAATTTTTTATTGCATGGTTGTGTTGAAGGACGTTTTATCGCATCCTCAAAATTTTAATTGCATTTTGGTATTGACGAACTCTTCCTATCCCTCATCCCTATCTACCCCATTAATCCTAAATTTCGAGGACAAAATTCTTGTAAGTTGGGTAGGATGTAAAACCCCTATTTTTTTAAATTATTTTTATTTTATTATTTTATTAGACTTCAAACTTATTTATGCAAATTATGATTTTTATTTCATTAGAAATAACCTTAGCCATTGTTGAATTTTGGAACACAAGACTACCATGAATTTTGGCACGAAAGATGTAGTAGTGTGCCTTGACCAGTATATTAGCCATATCGTGGGAGGCCTAGCCATAGTTCAGTCCGAACTAGGAAAACCAGGCCGAGTTGTGAAATAACGCATTTAAAATATTTTATTTAGATATTATTTTATATATTGATTTTTAGATGATCCGGGTTGTCCAAACCAGTCCGAATTGGGCCCGAACCAATTTTAGCCCATGTAAGCAGGTAGTGTGACCAAATGTGGCCTTGTAGACATATTTTATGTACTTAGAAATATTTCCTAAACTATTTTAGAATTTTATGTACAATTTCAAATTATTTAATTATTTGTGCTATTATTGGTATTTTATTATTAAATAATATGGTGCCACACTTTGTATAAAATTTTGGACTCGGATAAGGGTGTGCGGTATAAGTGCACCCATTGTGGCGATTTTATAAATTTATTATTTTTAAAGTTATTTTTGGAGATTTAATAAACATGATTATTCTATAAAGATATTATTATTAGTTTTAGTAATTTATTGTGATTTGAATTTATATATATGTAGATATGTTTAAATATAATAAATATTTGATTAGATAATATTTAATTTGTTCTTGGATTTTAATGGACTATGGTGTATATATATATGGAAAGTTGTGATAAGGAGAAAAAGGGATTAGAAAAAAAAGGAAAAAGAAAAAGAAAAAAAAAAGAAAGGATGGTAACAAATAGGTGGTCGGCCCCACCACCAATCAAGGGCCGACCACCCTTGTTCATGGAAGCAGCAGTAGCTGCTAGGAACCACACAATAGTTCCATATAAGGCCCCATGCCTGCCGACCCTTAATATATATGCTTTATATATATAAATGCTTTATATATAACAACTTCCGCAGCAGCTACAACACGGCCGCCACCTCCACAAACCCTAATTTCTTCTCTCCTCCATCCTCCTCCCCTCTCCTCGGCAAGCGTGTCCCGCCGCTGCAGCACCGTCTTTCGGTCACCACGGCGACAACAACGACGACAACAAACACCCACAATAACGACAAAATTTAACATCAAGGTATCCCACTTTCCCAATCGATTTCTCCTTCAATTCTAATCCGATTGTAGATCCGTAAATTCGTGTAGATAGCCCACATAACCCACTTTCATCACCTTTAAATAGATTTATTTATTTTGCAATAAATTCTAGATTTAATTAGATTAAAAATCACGAAAAATTAGTTTTCAAAAACATTAAAAACCCCGTACGAGGTACGTCCCGACAAATCGGGCGACCCCGTCATGAACCGAAAATACCGAAAGGTTCGTATCGAATTTGTGGACGTGCGAGAACTGACAGGATTCAAATTGGTTGCGTGTGCGCAACGAAATTGGTCCGTATCCATCGATTTTTTTGCGTATCGGGCTTTTCGGATTTTCCCAATTATTTTGTGCGCACTCATCAAATCGCGACGAAACTTGCACCATTGGACTCGAAATATTTTTCCGGTTCTATGAGCCAAGTTTGGTCCGATTCTGAGACCGTTGATCGGGACACTATTTTGGCGGGCCCACAATCCCACTCAACGGGCAATTTTGTGCACATCCCACCGGAATCCAAAATTGGACATACCGTTGGGTTCATCTCATCAAACAAATCTGTAGACATGTAGTTTGACAAATTTAGAGACCGTAGGTTCTGGCGCGCATTTCGGTGCAAAGCGGGTCCAACGACGGACATCGTTTTGACCCGAAATTATGATTTTGCCCCTGTTCCAGAATTTGACTTTTGGACTGGCGTTTCCTAGGCATATCTTTTATTCCAAACTCGTTCGTGATGTTTGTTTCAGCATCCAGAGCTTCTTCTAGATTTTGACTTTCGTGTTGACGATTCTGATTGTTGGATTTTACTGCTTCTCGCACCACCCACAAGCAAGATACCTTGTCTTATTTACTGTTATAATTATATGCACCTTTATTTATCTATTTACTGCATATTTATTATCTGTTCTTAGTTGGATCCATTACTTGTTATTTTTAGTTCACTTTATTTTGCCTTCAGTTATTTTTCCTTCTTGCTTTTTGTTGCATATAGACATAGTCTTGGCGAACTACCTTCTGTTAGTGACATTGGGAGGGAGAAGACAGTTAAATGTATGGGCTACCCCAAATCCAAAAGCCGTAGTAACTGCGTACTACGATAGTCGAGTCGCGAGGGTCACTAGCCTCGAGCTATGTGGACTGATGGGTCACGTGGGCCGCTAGCCTCGAGTTATGCCGGCTGATAGTATTGGTATTGACGTGTGCGTATTGAGAGTTGTTACATTGTCCTGGGGGAGTCAGCCTTCACCTGCCCATACATCGAGATGTCTTCTAAATTGCCGACTAGAATGGTTAGGGGACCTTAGCAAATTTTATGTTCCAGTCATGGCATGGAAAAATGTCACATCGCGGAATAGTAAGTTATCTCTTGTCCTTGTTTGATTGTAGGGGTAGCCTACTGTTTCGATGATGGGATATTGAGCCGTGTTATGGTTTGGACGCTTTTACTTTATCTTTATTTTATGGTGCATTTATATTCAGTTCATATGGCATGTTCTTTCTGTATCTTGTTACGTCCCTCTGAGGACCTGGTTATCTCTCCAGGTGTGTGCTTCTGTGATTTTGCAGGTGTTCTAGCCAAGGCAGTGATCTTCTCCATTCTTTTCAAGACGATTGCGCTTGGTTCGTCTCGTTATTTATTCGATCACTTCTTGTACATTTCATTTGAGATAGTTGGTAGTGGACTTTGTCTCCGCCCAACGATTGTATACATAACAAATTCAAAGTTGCTTTTATATCATTTATTTATCTAGTGGATGAGATTTAGTTATTATGGTTCTACTGTATTTTTACAGCTTATGTATACATACAAGGTTTCCATATATTGGAGTGTACTTCGTATGTATACAGCTGGCATGGATACGTACCTAGTCCTAAGTATTTTGGGACTGGAGTGTTACAAGCAGTATTTATCTATCTTTCTTCCTTATCTTCCTGTCTTAGTTGTGATTGAGTTTACTTTCTGCTATGTCACTCCTATTCGGGGAGTATAAACTGTTTAGTATTATATTGCTAGATGTTGTGACCTAGGACAGCGTTCTACCGCCGAAACTACGGCGTAGGCTGGACGTACCTACGTCTCGTGCCCTTACTTTAGGGTACGGGTCGTGACAAACTGCAACGTCGGTTCCGTCCTGACGTCATGAATGCTATTGAAGCCGAGGTAAACAAACTGATAGCCAGCGGCTTCATCCGTGAGGAACAACATCCTGACTTGGTCGCCGACATAGTACCAGTCCTCAAGAAAAGTGGAAAGATTCGAATCTGCATCGATTTTTGCAATCTGAACGAGGCGTGTCCTAAAGATGAGTTCTCTCTCCCTATCACAAACATCATGATCGACAACACCTGCGACTTTGAGCGTATGTCATTCATGGATGGTTTCTCGGGGTACAACCAAATCAAGATGTCCCCTGATGACGCAAAGCATACATCATTCCGAACACCAATTGGCACATACTGCTACACAGTTATGCCTTTCGGTTTAAGGAACGCTGGCGCCACCTATCAAAGAGCTATGAGCGTCATCTTTAGAGACCACTTGTGCAAGACAGTAGAATGCTACGTCGACGACATCGCCGTTAAAAGCTGCTCTAAGGAAGATCATCTGCATGATCTGAGGACAGTGTTCGACCTGATGCGAGCGCACAATTTGAAAATGAATCCCACAAAATCCTTCTTGGGCGTATCCAGCGAAATTTTTTTGGGTTTCATCATTACCTCCCAGGGTATCCACGTAGACCCTGAGAAGACGAAGGCAATCATGGAGATGGGTCCCCCGAGAAATCTTCGTGAACTCCGAGACCTTTAAGGCTGGCTAGCCTACATCAGGAGGTTTATCTCTAACCTCTCCGGACGATGTCAACCATTCACCCACCTTATGAAGAAAGGCGTTTCATTCGTATGGGATTAAGAATGCCAGTGTGCCTTCGACATCATCAAAGAATATATGACAAACCCTCCAGTCCTGGTGGCCCGGGTTGTCGAAAGGCCATTCCTGCTCTATGTACGAGCAATGGAACATTCTTTCGGTGCTCTGCTAGCACAAAATAACGATGCATGCCACGAACAAGCTATATATTACCTCAGCCGAATGATGATGGGGCCGGAGCATCGATACACTGCCGTAGAGAAAGAGTGCCTTGCTCTGGTTTTTGCCATTCAGAAGACGCGACACTACGTCACAGGACAAACCATCTACGTCACATCAAGAGTCAACCCCCTCAGGGTCCTCATGACTAAACCAGGCACACTCATCTCTCGTCTCGCTACCTGGGCGATATTACTGTCCCCCTACCACATGATCTTCGTCCCTCAAAAGGCTGTTAAAGGTCAAGCTCTGGCAGACTTTTTAGCAGCTCATCCAGGTTCGGAGTCAACCAAAATAGACGAAGAGATTCCAGACGAGATCGCTAATTCAAATATGGACTACCATGATACCATATGGCGGATGTTCTTCGACGGCGCTTCTAGAACCGGGCCCAAGGGCAACATCATCGCTGGAGTCGGAGTAGTGCTGGTTTCTCCCACCGGGCTAGTGATCAATGGAGCTTATTCCCTCACGGAGCCCTGTTCAAACAACGTGGCCGAGTACAACGCTTTGGTCATTGGTCTCCAACTTGCAAAAGAGCTGGGGGTAAAGTACCTTGAAGCATACGGCGATTCGCAGCTAATCGTCAATCAGATTCGGGGTTCATACGAGGTTCGCCATGAAGGCATGATCCCCTATCACCAAATAGCAGTTGACATCATCTCGTCCCTTGAGGGGTTCTTCATAGAGCACGTTCCCAGGCTCCAGAATATTGAAGCCGATGCCCTAGCAGGCCTTTTCGCTTCCTTAGCAGTTCCGAATCATGCTCACCATCTGGTTGACATCATAAGCCGTGAGTTGGTCTGTCCCAGAAATAATGTTTAATGTGTTGAGAGTTACTCCGCGCTGACAGTCGACGAAGCACCAGTCTGGAGACAACCATTCATTGACTTCGTAGTCTACGACATCCTGCAAGAGAATCCGAAGGAAGCCACTTCTATCAGAAGACGTTTCCTCAGATTCTTCTACGATACAGAGACGAAAATGCTATATCGCCGATCATACGATGGATTACTGCTTCGATGTCTGTCGAACATAGAAGCCAAAGAAGCCGTGAGTGAAGCTCACGATGGCATCTGTAGGGCCCATCAGCCTGGCCCGAAACTACAGTATCGCCTTCGACAAATTGGCTATTACTGGCCCACGATGGTTGCAGACGCGATAGACTATGCAAGAAAATGTTAAGCCTGTCAAGTCCACGTAGATTTCATCCACCAGCCTTCCGAGTTTCTACATCCGACGGTGGCATCCTGGCCCTTCGAAGCATGGGGAATGGACATCATCGGTCCGATCACTCCGCCTTCGTCCCGAGGACATCGCTTCATACTCGCAATCACAGATTACTTTTCCAAATGGGCGGAGGTTGTTCCGCTTGCAGAAGTAAAGACTTCAGACGTGATCAGCTTCCTCAAGCATCACGTCATTTATTGCTTTGGACTGCCCCGAAGGATCATCCATGATAATGGTCCGCAGTTCACAAGCTACGCTTTCTATCGGTTTTGCAACAAACACCGAATCCAGAATATTGCTTCAACACCATACAACCCGGTGGCTAATGGTCTGGCTGAAGCATTCAACAAAATAATCATCAAGCTTCTCAAGAAGTTCGTATCATCAAACAAACGCGACTGGAATGAAATGCTCGGTGAATGCTTATGGGCGTACCGTACTACAGTACGAACTGCCACCGAGAATACACCATTCTCTCTGGTATGCGGAAGCGAGACAATTCTCCCACTAGAGACTCAAATCCCCTCACTCCGTGTCGCTCTCACATACAGATTGACGACAGATGATAATCACCATCGCCGACTACAAGAGTTAGAGGCCCTAGATGAGAAGTGCCTATTAGCTCAACAACGAATCGAGCTATACCAGGAACATATCTCCGAAGCCTTCAACAAGAAGGTTAAAATCAGAACATTCCAAGTGGGCGACCTCATTCTGGCAGTTCATAGGCCGGTGGTTATGACCCACAAAATCGTCGGCAAGTTCCAGCCAAAGTGGGAAGGCCCGTTCATCATCGATGCTGTATTCTCCAATGGAGCTTACCGCCTCGCAAAACAAAATGGAGACTTGCTCATGTTGCCCATCAACGGCAAGTTCCTAAAGAAGTATTATGTCTAAAACGACATCTGCTAGGGTGTCGAGTTACGTACCCGCTGGTACTGCTGAACTCACATCCCGACTACAAATCTTCCAGAATGACGAGTTACGTACCCACTGGTGCCGCTGAACTCACATCTCAAAAACAAATCTGCCAAAGTGATGAGTTACGTACCCTCTGGTACCGCTGAACTCACATCCCAACTACAAATCTTCCAGAATAATGAGTCATGTACCCTTTCGTACCACTGAACTCACATGCCGACTCCAAATCTCCCAGATTGTAGAGTTATGTACCCGCAGGTACCGCTGAACTTACATTGTGGTCACTACAGATGAATCTATACCGCATCTTTTAGGTAGTATGTCATGTATGATTATACCTCTGAACTTTCTTCCCAAAAGGAGCTCTTTCCTTATGATCCAATACCCGCACTTTCAGTGCACAAAAAGGGTAACAGATCCGAAGACTTTCCAAAGACAACCATGTCGATGTTACCTCTGAGTTGTTTCCCTTCCATCAAAAAACAAACCGCCCCTCACATAGAACCTCCATGTCCTTATTACCTCTGAGCTGTTCTATATTCCCTTCATGGAGCCCACTCCTGCCATGTCCTCATTACCTCTGAGTGGGAAGGCTCCATCGAAGAAACCCTCATATTTACCACGTCCTCATTACTTCTGAGTAAGTATGTTGGTTCTCTCTCGACTTATTATTCGTACCAAAAAAAAAACCAGGGTACGCCAAGTATAATAGGCCCACAAATGTCCTCTGTTCACCACAAATGTCCTCTGTTGACCACAAATGCTGTACTAAGATTCCTAGTACATGCCCCTTACTTCTCATCATGCTCTGGGGGCCCAGCTGTCCCATGGCATTCTTTCTTCCGATACCAGGAACGTCCATAGCCACCTTACTGTGGATTTGTTCCTTGTATCCCCATCAACTTGTTATCTGTACCTAAAACCAAGGTATGCCAAGGGTAACAAGTTCACAAATAGTTCCCCAGTGGGACAAATACCATAAACACAATAAGCAGTACAAATAAAGGGTAGAATAAAGCATACTCTTTTATTTGAAAGGCAAAAGTACTACATGTTCTGGGGACCACGTCCCACTCAAGAAAGGAAAAGAACGAAAATTAAAGAAGGAAAAAAGCCGACTATGGTTCGACGATACATAACTCCATGAGACGGTCTCTCAGCAGGACAGTCGACCGCTCGAACCCCTGCTTGGCCCTACGCTTGGCCTCCTGAGCCAACCGCTCCGCTTCTTCTAGGTACGCATGAGCCTGCCAGCCATCCTCGAGCTTCTTTAAAGCACGCTCCAGGCTATCAGAAGCTCGGAAGACCCTTTCGGTCTCCTGAACGATCAGCTCTTTGTCCGCGCAGAAAGCTTCAAGCTCAGACTCCAAGAAGGCCAGCTTCTTCTGGAGTTCAAGGATCTGCTCCTGTATATCAATTATTCCGCGAGAGGCGGCCGCTTTTCGAGCTGTGCAATCCTCGCTCCTGTGGCTCAGTCGATCATATTGAAGAGATAGGTCACCGAGGTCCTTCGTGATAGCCGGCTTGGACTTATCTCGTGTTGCCCTTACCTTCTCTAGGACAGTGGTAAGGAAGCCCCGCTCCTGATCTATAGCGGCAGACAGATCAGCTTGCCTCAGCACTTGAAACTGGGCCACAAGCTGGTCAGCCTCTAACAATTTGGTTTCGAGAAGTGCAGCTATCCCTGCCCCGCCAGGGAGGGCTTTAAGAATATCAATTTGGCCTTGGACACATTGTCGGGCCAAAGCGAAGGGAGTCCCCTACTCTACAGCAGCTTCAACCCCTCTCTTCAAGTGGCAGTAGAAACTGTCAACTACATCCTGTGATGCCTCATCCAGAACTTCTGTAGAGGACGGCGTAAGAGGAAGTTTAGCTGGCAGTGTCGAAGGAGATACGCCAGAACCCGTCGCCCCTGCCACCAGGGAAACAAATTCTGAATGAAAAGATGCATAAATAGCAGCTAACTCCTCCTCCGCTGCTCGGAGAACCTAGATACTCGGCAAGGCGGAAAGGTCGACCTCCGAAGCCACATGAGCAGAGGAGGAAGCATGGACCATTTCCCCCTACCCCGGTTGCGTCGCCGTTCGATCTCCCGAACTCGAGCCAGCAGGAGGCCCCTCGATATAAGGAGTGTGCACATTCCCTCCCACTAGATTCCCGCTGGTAGAGCCTTCCTCGACAATATCCGTCACTGGTAGTGAAGAGACAGGACCTGTATGTCCAGAGCAACCATCAATCAGCATGACCCGAAGGATGTGATAATAGAGCGAACGGGCCTCCTCACTAGTCAAAATTTGGCTTATCTTACCAGGGGAGGGTTGTGGAGGCGGAGGCTCGCTCACAACCGCCATAGTCCCCTCACCAGTAACCCCCAAGCCGAATTCAGCTGGCTCTTCTGCCCTAGCCGCCCCGGAAGGAGGTACGACTGTATCAACGTCACCTTGATGGAATTTAGCAGTTTCGGGGACATGTTCATCGAAGCCCCCGTCGTCTAGAGTCACGACCTCAGCAACGTGAGATCCCTCAGCCGCAATCGAGAGAGCCTCGACAGAAATAATCTCGATACACATGTCATTGATCAAAGTGTTCAGGGCTAGATCGACTTCAGAAACAGTGGCCGGTTCTCGAGATTCCTCTTCTTCTGACGCCTACGAGAGGAAAGGATAATGATTAAGGTCAAAGTTCAGGAGAAAAGAAGAACTGAATAAAGATGGTAGTAACTCGATTTACCTCAGAAGCGAGGTCGACGTCCTTGCTTCTCTCCTTTATAGTTAGCTTGCGACGTCTGGTCGCAGCCCATTTCTGGGAGTAAGGAATACCGCCAACAGGGGAGATTTGCCTGCTACATTTTCGTACAGGACCAGGTGCAACAGGCGGCTGATCCACCACCTTCTCATTTGGCACGACAGGTGGCTGATCCACCACCATCTCGTCTGACATAATAGGCGGCTGATCCGCCTCAACATCTTCCACCGAAAGAGAAAAGTTATCTGCATCATGCTCATCATTCTCTTCGTCCGTAGTGGTGGACTCCGAGTCAGGCACGGGAACTTTGTTCGCCTTCCTCTTCCTCTTCTTAGACCCCTTGGGCTTCTCCTCCAAGCCAGTACCCATAATAAAACTCGTACTCGGGTCGAAATTAACGGGAGGCTTGCTCGCCGTAACATGGTATAAGGCCGCCATATACAAAGTCTCCCCTGGCACCTCGCCATCAGGGACTGAAGAGGTGGTTCGGGTATGGACCGTGTCGTAATAATGCCATGCCCTGATACCATCCAGGACGCTACCTTCAAAGCCCAGGCAAGAGCTGGGACTGTCAAAGAATAGCTGGCTATACCCGAACTGGCAGGAAAACCTGTTGGGCAAGTAGGACTCCAGGTAGACGTTGTTGCAATTACGATATACCAGGTGCGCTGGACGGATATTACGCAGCCAAAGGAGCATTTTTCAGGAAAGAGGAGAGGGGGTTCGGGACCATCAACATGTGCGCTCCTCACTTCTTCAGCAGTAAAATGAGGTACGGACACAAAAAAGTCGTATCCGTCCACTCTCGCCAGTGCTATCCGACAGGCTGTCATGGTGCTGTACTCCCAGGGCTGATGGTGGAATCGAAAAATGAAAGCGTCGTCAGCCGTAACACCATCTTCTGCTCCAGGCCTCATCAAAGACTGGCAGTGCATTAACATCCACCCAATTAGATAATGGTATGGCAGTTCTACATGCTTAAAATCCATCGCCGTGTCACGGGCGATGACCTTGGACGAAAAGGCGCGAAGGCCATGGTGTATGCTGCATACCATGGCCGAAAAAAGGGCCAATTTGACCCTAAAAACCAGCTTTACGGCAGGAAGGATAAAGTGGCGACTGATCCTCTCAATAGAACCCGCCCCTCCGGACACTACGCAGTTCCGCAGCCACACCAACAGAAATCCTGCAAGGAGCGCCTTCTCCGACAGGCGCCGAGTACCATGATAAAAATAACTAAAGGAGTCAGTCTTACTCCCAAAGGTGTCGCCTGTGGACTTCGATCTCTTGGCAGTTGTCACCAAGTGTTGTATCTCCTCATGAGTCTGAGGATCTCGGGAAGAAACCCGGCATGAGGCACCGAGTGTGAAAAGGTATGTGCCTAGGTGGTGGTGTGAGGAGTGCTCCCTTCCGAGCTACCATCTTTTTTAATAGCCGTCTGATGACAAGTACTGTGGTGACATAACAATTCCCGATACACGACAACAAAGCTCGGAAACTGTCGATCCAAATCCTCGAGCTCTTCGCTCGTTGGGGTGTACACTTCAAAGACTTCTTTCCTCCAGGACAGCTTGGAGACAACGTACATCACGTGGAGGGCAAGTCCCAGCTCCCCTCCGGGCATGAAGAAGGTACCCGTCCTCCGGTTGTACATCTCCAGGAGAGCCATAAACAACGGTTTATTTATGGGTAGACCATGACAGGTGCCCCAAATGGCGTGGTAAAAGCTAATCTCGTGCAGGAAAGCCTCATACTTCCACAGAATCCACGTGGTCAAGTTGGCCCACGTAGGGATAGGGTTTATCCAGTTCACCAACGCCAACCGGCCGACGTGATAAGACCCTTTCCGAGCAAGCTGGTTCAAGAAGGTATCAGCTTGGGTGAATGTGAAATTGGGACCCGTTACGTTTATTAAGATACCCGGAGCAAGTCTCATCACGTACCGACTGACCGGTTCCCTTCCCGGATACGTTGACCCCAAATTCCTATTGTAATGGATGTTTTCCACAAACATCCCCAACTTGCTGGAAGTCAAGGAGTCTACCATCTTTCTGTCTAGCGGTAGCATATTGAACCAGGACAAAGGAAAATGACGCTCTATCGGAGGAATATGGATCTCCACCCCGTTAAGAGTAAAGTCCCAGCTCTCGGATATATCCAGCAGCCGGGTGTTCTTCACAGACAAAGCATCCCCAAAGAGGAACGCAGGCTTCAGGTATTCCCCCTCCAATTGCCCCGAGTTTATCATGGCGTAGAGGAAGTGAAAGGACTGCTTCTTGATAGCATTCAGCCTCTCCAAAGGCTCTTTTGGGAGCTGATTCGTCATATACTCGACTATATGATCGTACCTATAGCCCATAGTAGATTGGGCACGCCCCACCAGAAGTTCTCCAGCAGCATTCACTGGCAGATTCACTGAAGAAGGAAAGAAAGAAACAAATCAAAAGATGGCTGAAACGAAACTACTGAGCGCTTTGGCTTACAGGAGCTTATGCGGCTCTATTTAAAGACAAGCTTATGCGGCTCTATTTAAAGACAAGCTTATGCGGCTCTATTTTAAGACGAGCTTATGTGGCTCTGTTTAAAAACGAGCTTATGCGGTTCTGTTTTTAAAAGAGTTCATGCGACTCTATTCAAACAAGAGCTTATGCGGCACTGATTAGCGTAAGCTTATGCGGCTCTGTTTAGCGTGGGCTTATGAGGTTCTACTTAGAGGAGCATTATGCGGCTCATTTCATAGGAGCTCATGCGGCTCGATTCAATTCAGCCTTATGCGGCCCAGTCTAGACGAGCTTATGTGGTCCTCTTTGAGGGGGCTTCATGCGGCTCGATTCAAAGGAACTTATGCTTCTCTGTTCGAAGGGTCATTATGCGGTTTACGCGGCCACTAGACAACTCCCATGCGGCTCGGATATAGGGTATACCCCCATGAGGCTCGGACATGGGACCTACATAAAATAACGTGTAGGCAACTCTAGAGGGGGGTGAATAGAGTTTGTGTCAATAATCACCAAACAAAAATTAACTCTATATCACCTCCACAAAAACAACTATCAAGATAGTAAATAAATCAGAAATAAATACGGAAGTAAATAAAGGTCAGAAGAGCATTCGCAGACACAACAGTTTTAACCTGGTTTCCCTCATGGAGGACTAGTCCAGGCCTGAGAACTCTAGCTCAGGATTGAAATCCACTATTTGTAAAATAGTGTACAAGCACGTGCCTTTACTCAGAAGAGCACGCCAACTTCTTACAGATTCGCAGGTGGCGAAACTTGGAATTGTCCAAGTGACTTTTCTTTTTAACTCTTGCACAAAAACTTCTAGCTGAATCGCACTTGAGCACCTTGGGGCTTAGGAAGTTTTGTGGCTAGTAGATTGGAAGAATAAGGCTTAGGTAGTATAAGGCTTAGATGATTGAGATTGAGAGATAGAAAGATGATGAAGAGATGATTGAAAATGGTTGAAATCATGTCCTATATATACTAGTCTGGAAGACAGAATTCGGCCAGAATTCTGTCCTCAAAATTCAAAAATATGGCCGTTGTACCAGCTAGCAATTGGTAACCCTGAAAATCAGTTCCTGAAAACCAGGGGGCAGAGTTCGGCCCGAACTCTGTGTAGGGGCAGAGTTCGGCCCGAACTCTGCCTCCTTGGTGGCAGAATGTTCAAATGGCCTTTGGGCTTTGGTGGAGCTTGGGCTTGGTTTAGGAATTGGTCTGTTTGTATAGTAGAGCTTGGAGAGATATGTCTAGGGGTTGAGATGACTCAGTGCGACTCAACGTACACATTCTCCTAGACTCAATAAATTGAAGATTACAGACTTGGAACAAGTAGGAAAACTAAGAGCCCTTTGATGACGCCTTTCTTCTGATATTTGAGCAGCCCTGAAGACGTCTTTTTCTCTGACAGCAGTCGTCCAAAGATAAACAGATCTGGAAATCTGAATACCTTTCGGGGGCTTCGCCCCCGAACCCCCGATGCGAGGCCCCGGATAGTTCGCTAGGCGGTTCGGAGAAATCTCTTTGTATGATGCCGTCTGTGCTCCATCATTAATTCTTCATTGCCTATGTCCTGTTTAGATCATGTTTGATCATGCTTACTGCATGTCTACAAATACATGTTAGGCCAGCAAAATATGTTGCAGTACGATACAAGCATAGCAATATAATATAGGACAATTAGGACAATGCTAAGTTTAAGTAGCAACATGATAGTGAATATATGAATATTAGTGACATCATTATGTTAAACTTAACTGATTAGCCATATTCAAAAACACGATGTAATCATCGGGCCAATAATCTCCCCCTTTTTGATTATGGCAAATCGGTTAAGTTTAAGACAGATACGATAGATGCATGAATCACTAATAAACACATATTTTGTGCTAACTTAAACTTATTTCTCCCCCTTTGACATGATAAAAAAAAATAAGCTCCTCCGTAATAAGAGATAAACCGAACTCAAGCATAAGTAAAGGAGGAAGGCATAGACAATCATGATCAAGATATACTAAATGAGGAACAACGGGAGAAGTGTGTAAAGACAAGTATAGAAACTACATACCCAATGTAGAGTGCCAAATAGAAAATAGCTTGTCAAAACACAAATAGTTGGTAAAACTAAAAGAATTTGAAAATAATCAATAGATAGTTTACCAACATGAAATCCAAGAAAGACATCCAAAAACATAGTATGATATGAAATATTGCTCTAGTTTTGGAAGAGAATTATGAAATAAAAGATTTCAGTCAAAAACCATAAGGATTAGATAATTACAAATAATAGATATCAAAGAAGAAAGAAACCAATTGAGATATTGAAATAGACAAACTTGATATCAATTGAAATATAAAAACTTGAAACATTGATCAATGAAACTATGATAGTCACAATTGTCCACAGATAAATAGTGAAACACAATAAAGGAATGATCAATGTAAAATAGAGCAATTGATATAAAGTGATCTCATTATTTGCAAATCTATTTGCTTATCCAAAATTCATGCATTTGAATTCAATTACCTTATCATGCTATATGAATACCCTTTAGAAAAACATGAAGGTAAAGAAGAAAAATGTTTGAGAAAGAGAAATTCAGTCGACGTAAATGCTCCCCTCAAACTATTACCAATATAGATGAAATCATAAATTTTGGGTAAGTCCTCAACAAGGAATCCAAATTAAACATACAAAGAAAGCCAAATCAAAGAAAACACAATAGTCATCAAGATAAAATACGAAAGTAAATATTAACGAGATAACCCATATAAAAGAGAGATAATATGATGAAAACAATTGCATATACTCTCATAAACCTTTCACAAAATATCAGTATCCTAATAATAAAAAATGGGTCAATGATGAACTACGTATACGACATATTAAAGGGTATAAATGAATTGAACCAATTTATTTGCTCCCCCTTAAAATATGCGTATCTAGTTCTAAAGCACTGTAGAAGCATGGAAAATACTAAAGGAAATGATTCATGCGGCCAGGAAAGATCCATGCGGCTCAGGGGACTCATGCGGCTCAGGAAATCATGCGGCATAAGGAGCTATGCGGCCCAAGGCATTCCATGCGGCTCAGAGAACAAGTGGCCTGATAGTGCTTCCCTCCGACCCATGCTACATTAATTGCTATGACGGCTGACCCCTCTGAAAAATTGACAGCCCTTACACCAAAGCAGGTAATTATGGCTCTGCCATAATGATGAATCTCTAGGGAAGAGGAAAGAAATCTCTGACACAAATCCCCCGAGAGCCATAAAAATGCCACGTGACCTTGCCACGTGGGCATTCTTATGCGGCTCGCTTCTCATGCGGCTCAGAATAAATCTTATGCGGCTCAGGCCATAGGAGCCTCATGCGGTTCGGGCAAAGGACTTCCCATGCGGGTCAGAGTGAATCCATCCTATGCGGCTCAGGCCATGAAAGTCTCATGCGGCTCGAGCGAGGACTTCTCATGAGGTTCAAGAAGATCATGTCCATGCGGCCCAGGCGGATATATACTTATGCGGCCCACAAGGATTACTCCTCTATGGTTAGAAGACTCAAGTGAGGGCCACTGCCCACGCAGCCCTGACATGTGGGCTTAACCATATGCGGCTCACATTCATATACGGCTCGCATTCATATGCAGCACACTAGTCATGCGGTCCAGATCCCCCCAGCAGCTCTTAGGACACGTGTCCTAAGCCGATTAATTCCTCAGATTTGCTGCCATTAAAGATTGGGTCAAATTCTAATAAATTTGGGAGACGTGGCAGAAGAATAGATCTGATTTATTCGCAGATATCAGAAGATCAGTACAAGAAAGATTTGTTCCAATCAGCATTAATTGCTCATGGGATTTGGTGTAATCTACACCTAATGGCCCAGATTCATCATAATCAAGATGAATGGCCAAGATGGACCAATCCCCAAGCCGCCGCCATCTCTAAAAGCTAATCATTGGCAACCCTAATGATCACATCCCACTATTATAAATAGCAAGGTGCCGTTCCCTTGTAGAGGGACATTATTCAGAGAGAAAAATACGTATATACAGAGAGACTCCCCCATAGTCAGAGAAAAGAATACACAGAGAGAGAGAGAAGCCAGAAGAGCAACAGAGGAGCAAGAAGAGCATTTCTTCGTCAATGCCAACCATCTTTTCACAAGGAGCCAAGGCTGCATACCGATCGTCCAAGGAGTAAGGCAGGGCTGCCGTCGCCTTCCCGAGCCTCTATCGTCACCCCCCCAGAATCTAAAATAAACAATTATACTTAGACTGTTGTACCTAGGTTTTCGTCCCTAGGCTTTCTTTGTACAAGCAAGTTTGTAACGTGAAGTAAAAGTTCGGTCCACCGATAATTGTTCTGTTCTTTTATATTTCATGACAAACACGATGGCAACTCTGCTGGGGACTAACTTCTCTACGGCTGAGGAGTTGGTGACGCAATCGGATGCAGCCAAGCTTGGGTCCACTCAACAAAAGATGGTCGCCCGGTTCGACCAACAGGCGTTTGAAGAGATGCTCTCCGAAGGAAGCGCTGGCCCGGTCCAGAAACGCACCCGCAGCACGAAGGCTCGCAAAGAGTGGAGGCAAAAATCATTTGCCCCTCCCCAAGCCCTCGAAGGGATGTCCTCTGTTGCTCAAGACGGCGAGAAGGACTCTTCTGCGGCCCCACTTCAGACCGTAGACAACTCTGCTGTCCCCAAGTTCGGCAGAAGAAAACACTATGATGCTGGACTTGCAGGAGCAAAGAGGAACTCTATGCGAATCGAGCCGCATAGGGGTGCTAGCCGCATGGAAAAAGCTCATGCGGCCACATCCGCTAGCCGTATGAAAAAAAATCATGCGGTCACATCTGTCAGCCGCATGGCTTATGTGGCTACAGTCGCCAATCATATGGATGAAACACATGCGGCTATGAGAATCAATCGCTTGCAGAAAACCCATGCGGCCACAATTGCCAACCGCATACGGCCAGCCTGTACGGTCGTGACTCCTAACCGCACAAAAACAATTCATCCGACGGCAGAAGACAACCGCATGCAGATAGCCTGCACGGTGCCCAACTCTAGCCGCATAGCATCCGTTCCATGCTTCTCTCGATCAGCCTTCGACCGTCTCTCATGCGGTCCTGACTCTGATGGTTCTCTGGATGATAAGCCAGACTCTGTGGTGTTCAACTTGGACTCCTCCTATTACGCACCCGCAAGTGCTAAAAGGAGGAAGTCTAGGGCAGCGCGGGCTCATCAAGCCCAGTCAGCTGTTCCAACCTCTGACTATCGGGGCGTCCCGTTGAATATCACACGGGCCTCGGATGGGAAGTTGTATACAACCGCTCGAGTCCAGCCTCCGAGGGCAAACGGACAGAGTGGTTCTTCTGACTTGCGGAAGGCGATCCTCCACAAACGCAAGGAAAGAGGAGGAGTGTCGACATGCAAAGAATCCTTGCTTGGACATCGCTGCACCAAATTATCGTCAACTGCTGTTGCAACAACGCAGCAATGACGGAAGATCGGCTATCCGTCTTCCAAATACTACAGCATCCAAGCTCAGAAGATGAGCCACCTCCGGTAGTCTCCTACAATTCCGCTCAGAAGGTCCCCGCCGAAAGGAGGGGAAAAAGACAAGCATCTCCAGTCACAAGATATCAACCACTACAGCTAAGAAACTGTCTTCTAAACGATTATCCTCTACCGGTGTATTCCAACACACCCGTTCAAAGACGAAATCTACCGCGATGGAAAATTCATCATCCACATCGCTAGGGGTTGAGGGAACTGGGGGTAGCACTCCAAAATGCCGATGCCTATCTCGCTCAATCTAACCTCACCGGGGAGGATTCACCCGTGGATCTCCAAGACAGTGCCTGCACGGGAGTAATGCCCAATATCGTCTTCACTCCGCAGGACATGCTCATCAAAACTAACCTATATGATCGCCCGCTATACTATACGGGATACATCGGCGACGTGAAGGTGGATCGGATGCACATTGATCCTGGCTCTTCCATAAGCATCATCCCGAAGGGTCTGTTACATCATCTCCGCATCCCAATGCATCGCCTAACACCTACAAGTACCGCCATCAGCGGTTTCAATTCGGGCAGGAGCTACCCTATTGGGAAGATTCGTCTGAAGTATCAAATTGGCGACCTCCAATCCGAAGTCACCTGCTACGTCATAGATGCAGACACTTCTTACAACATCCTCTTGGGGCGCCCATGGATACACGATTATATAATCGTACCTTCTACACTACACCAGTGCTTCAAATACGTCGACAAATACGGCTTCGTGAAGACAGAATTTGCTGATATCGATCCCTTCAAAGGGGTCAAATCTTACTACTCGGACTCCTACTTATACGAAAAGTCGAAGAGGCACCTTGATGAAGGAAATGAACAAGCTAGTACCGAAACGGCTACAGGATCTGAAGGACCCCTGACGATCCACCTCCAAGCTCGCAAACCGGGCAAGTCCGTACCCCTCACCGCCACTCTGCAGAAGGACGCGATCAGCCTCTCGGCGCAAGAAGAGTAGATGATAATCCGGCTGCCAAGGTCCGGCCAAGTGCCAAGACCCACAACTGGGCCACTGACAATCAGACTGCCGAGAGTCAGTCAACCCCAAACAGGGAAGCTCAATCCCTCCGACAAGCCGCTGACGATACGCCTTCCCAGGAAGGGTCGTCACCCCGATGCGAGGTCTGACACTTCTAGCAAACCAGCCACTCCTTGCACAATATCAAAGGCCAAACTGGGGGTCGCTAGACTGCCAACAACTCTACGCTCTGCTCCATCAACCGAACCACTGACAATCAAGCTTCCGAGGTCGTCCTCTCAGTCTTTATTTACGTAGGGGGTAGCCGAAAAGGAACCGGAGCTAGCCAAGTATATGTCTATCCACACCAATGTCCCCTCCGCTGATGATGTAATCTCCCTAGAAAAGATACCTTACTTCATCAATAAAGGGTTATCTTTGAACTACACCGAGCTCAATAAGCTATGTACAATGTATGCTATGGAACACGGTATAGGCGCTCACCTACACACACAGGTGACAAATGTGTACACCGCGATCCAGCTTACTCCAGTAGAAGACGCTTACCGAATATTCGAGGGAGGAGATCATCCGATCATCTTCGGCCGGACGAACAACCCGCATCCCCTCACCATAGAAGAAGTCGACCTCGGGTCATATGCCGGGAGACAGCCTCTGTATCTCTATAGCCCTCAATCCAAATATCTCATGCAGAAACAAGGGTATGATCTAGAGACGACACCAGGATTGAACTACGGTACTGGGCGATGATTACTTTTGAAGCCGCCAGTCCCGACGGGCAAACCACGGAACTACTATAACAAAACTCGATGCGGGTTAGGGTATGTAACGCCTACTACGACCCCTGAAAGTTTAGATGAAGAATGCGACTGGCAGTCACATTCAACCGGATCACCAACTTCCGACTCAGATACCAGCATCGGAGATGTGTTCAGACAAGTCATGTCAGTCAACATGACATTCGCCGACGCTTACGAGGAAGACAAAGACATCCCCGAAATCCTTGAGCTAGAGCCATGGGCCCAGCAATTAGACGCACAATGGGAAAAGCGGTTCGAACTAAGAGAACCTCCTACTGAAGATGAGGTCATATAAGTGGATCTCGGCAGCGAATCTTCTCCAAAACCAATTTTTATCAGTAAAAGCCTAACTGACGAAGAACGTGAGTCGCTGTTAGAACTTGTCAGAGAGTACATTGATGTATTCGTCTAGAGCTATGAAGACATGCCAGGGTTAAATCCTGACATCGCTCTCCACAAACTCAACATTCGACCAGATGCGAAGCCGGTCAAGAAACAACAGCGACGCTTTCGTCCAGGCATCATGGACGCGATCGAAGCCGAAGTCAACAAACTGATAGCCAGTGGCTTCATCCGTGAGGAGCAACATCCCGATTGGTTCGCCAATATAGTACCCGTCCTCAAGAAGAATGGGAAGATTCGAATCTGCATCGACTTCCGCAACCTGAACGAGGCGTGCCCCAAAGATGAATTCCCCCTTCCTATCACAGACATCATGATAGACAATACCTGCGGCTTCGAACGCATGTCATTCATGGATGGCTTCTCGGGGTACAACCAAATCAAAATGTCTCCTGATAACGAAAAGCATACTTCATTCCGAACGCCAATTGGCACGTACTGCTACACAGTCATGTCTTTCGGTTTGAAGAATACCGGCGCCATATATCAAAGAGCCATAAGCATCATCTTCAGAGACCACTTATGCAAGACAGTGGAGTGCTACGTTGACGATATAGCCGTTAAGAGCCGTAGCAAAGGAGACCATCTACAGGATCTAAGGACGGTATTCGACCTAATGCGAGCGCACAATTTGAAAATGAACCCTACGAAGTCCTTTCTTGGCGTATCCAGCGGAAAGTTCTTAGGCTTCATCATCACTGCAAAGGGTATCCACGTAGACCCTGAGAAGACAAAAGCAATCATGGAGATGGGTCCCCCGAAAAATCTCTGCGAACTCAGAGGCCTTCAAGGGAGGATAGCTTACATCAGAAGGTTCATTTCCAACCTCTCCGGGCGATGCCGACCATTCACGCACCTCATGAAGAAAGGAGTCTCATTCGTATGGGACGAGGAATGTCAGCATGCTTTCGACAGCATCAAAGAATATTTATCAAATCCTCCGGTCTTGGTAGCCCCAGCCCCTGGAAAACCATTCCTGCTCTATGTACGAGCAATGGAACACTCCCTCGGTGCCCTGTTGGCACAAAACAACGATGCTGTCCCCTTATCATATGATCTTTGTCCCACAAAAGGCAGTCAAAGTCAAGCCCTAGCGAACTTTTTAGCAGCCCACCCAGGCTCGGAATCCTGCAGAATATACGAAGAAATTCCAGACGAGGTCGCCGACTCGCATACAACATCTCACGAGGCTATATGGCGAATGTTCTTTGACGGTGCTTCAAGGACCGGACCTAAAGGCAATATAGTCGTCGGAGTCGGGGTAGTGCTGGACTCCCCCTCCGGATTGGTGATCAACCGTGCCTATTCCCTCACAGAACCCTGCTCTAACAATGTGGCCGAGTATAACGCTCTCGTCATTGGCCTCCAACTTACAAAAGAACTGGGGGTAGAATACCTTGAAACATACGGCGATTCCCAACTAATCGTCAATCAGATCCGGGGTTCGTACGAAGTCCGCCACGAAGACATGATCCCTTATCACCAAATAGCGATCGATATCATCTCGTCATTTGAGGGGTTCTTCATCGAGCACGTCCCCAGACTCTGAAATATTGAAGCCGATGCCCTAGCTGGTCTTGCCGCTTCCCTAGCAGTTCCGAATTATGATCGCCAATCAGTGGAAGTGATAGGCCATGAACTGGTCTGTCCCAAAAATAATGTGCAATTCGTGGCAAGTTATTCTGCACAGACGATCGATGATGCCCCAGATTGGAGACAACCATTCATCGACTTCGTCGTCTACGATATCCTGCCCGAGAACCCAAAGGAAGCCACTTCCATCAGAAGGCGTTCTCTCAGATTCTTCTACGATACAGAGACGAAGATGCTGTATCGCCGCTCCTACGACGGATTATTACTTCGGTGTTTGTCAAACGCAGAAGCCAAAGAAGCAGTACGAGAAGCTCATGACGGTGTCTGCGGGGCCTACCAGACCGGCCCAAAACTACTAGATCGTCTTCGCCGAATGGGCTACTATTGGCCCACAATGGTGGCAGATGTGATAGATTATGCTAGAAAATGCAAAGCCTGCCAAGTCCACGCGGACTTCATTCACCAACCATCCGAATTTCTACATCCGACAGTGGCGTCCTGGCCATTCGAAGCATGGGGAATGGATATTATTGGTCCAATCACCCCACCTTCCTCCCGAGGACATCGCTTCATACTTGCGATTACTGATTACTTCTCCAAGTGGGCAGAAGCTGTCCCACTCGCAGAAGTTAAGACTTCAAACGTGATTAGCTTCCTTAAGCATCACGTCATCTACCGCTTTGGACTGCCGCGAAGGATCATCCACGATAATGGTCCGCAGTTTGCAAGCCACGCATTCTATCGATTTTGCGATAAACACCGTATTCAGAATATTGTTTCGACGCCGTACAACCCGGCAGCAAACGGGTTAGCAGAGGCATTCAACAAAACGATTATCAAACTCCTCAAGAAGTTAGTCTCCTCCAACAAGCACGACTGGAACGAGATGCTCGGCGAATGCTTATGGGCTTATCGTACCATAATTCGAACAGCCACCGGGAATACGCCATTCTCCCTAGTATACGGGAGTGAGGCAGTTCTCCCATTAGAGACTCAAATACCCTCACTCCGCGTCGCCCTCACTTATCAATTGACAACAGATGATAACTACCGACGTCGACTGCAAGAGTTAGAGGCCTTAGATGAAAAGCGCCTCCTAGCTCAGCAAAGGATCGAGCTATACCAAGCACGCATCTCAGGAGCCTTCAACAAGAAGGTCAAAATCAGAACTTTCCAAGTGGGTGATATTGTTCTGGCAGTCCGAAGGCCGATGGTCATGACTCACAAGACCGCCGGCAAGTTCCAGCCAAAATGGGAAGGCCCATTTATCATAGAGACAGTATTCTCCAACGGCGCTTACCGCCTCGCTAAGCAAAACGGAGACTTGCTCATGTTGCCCGTCAACGGCAAGTTCCTGAAGAAATACTATGTTTAAACAATATTCTCCAGATTTTTGTGTCACGTACCCGCTGGTACCACTGAACTCGCTCCATAAATTTCCAGATCGTTGAGTCATATATCCGCTGATACCACTGAACTCACTCTTATAGTTTTCCTGATTCTCGAGTCACGTACCCGCTGGTACCACTGAACTCACACTCACCATTCTCCAGATTCCTGAGTCACGTACCTGCTGGTACCGCTGAGCTCGCACCCATAATATTCCAGATTTTCGAGTCATGTACACACGTGTACCGCTGAACTCATGCCCTTCTTCCACAAAAATATCCCAAATTTCCAAGTCATGTACCTGCTGGTACCTCTGAACTTACACTTGGATTCCAACATTCATGGATTGTCGAGTTATGTACCCATCGGTACCCCTGAACTTACACCCTGGTCACTCTTTTGAAAGAAAGTTATGTATAACCGTACCGCTGAACTTTCTCCCTACAAGAGATCCTCCCTCATGATCTAATACCTGTACTCCCAGTGCACAATAAAGGTAACGGGTCCACAAACTTCCAAGGCAGCCATGTCCTCATTACCTCTGAGCCGTTCCACTTCCGCCAAAAACAAATCACCCCCTACGTAGAACTTCCATGTCCTCATTACCTCTGAGTTGTTCTATGTGCCCTCCTTCATTGAGCCCACTCCTGTCATGTCGTCATTACCTCTGAATGGGAAGGCTCCGCCGAAGAAACTTTCATACTTGCCATATCCTTATTACCTCTGAGTAAGTATGATGACCCCCTTTCGACCTATTATCTGTACCCACAACCGGAGTACGCCAAGGGTAATAAGTCCACGAATGTCCTCTGCTGACCATCAATATCCTCCGTCGAGTTCACTCCTGTCATGTTCTTATTACCTTTGAGTAGGAAGACTCTACGTTTAGAAAACCTCCCCACTTGCCATGTCCTCGTCACCTCTGAGCAAGTATGTCGGTTCCCCTTCATCCTATTATCCGTGCCCTAAACCAGGGTACGCCAAGGATAATAGGCCCACAAATATCCTCAGCTAAATTTCTTAGCACAAATCTATCACCTCATCACGCCCCAGGAGCCCAGCTGCTCTACGGCATTCCTTTTTCTCAATACCAAGAGCACCCATGACCACTTTGCTATGGCTGCTTCAGGTACCCTGATCAAAACTTGTTACCTCTGCCTAAAACCAAGGTACGCCATGGGTAACAGGTCCATAAATATATCTCCTATACGGGGGTAAACATCACCACAATATCACAAGCGCAACAAGCAATACAAATGAAGGGTAGAATTGAAAGTACTCTTTATTTGAGGAAAGAAAAAGCATTACATGTTTCGGGATCATGTCCCCTTCAGAAAGAAAGAAAACAGAAATAGAACAAGAGGAAAAATCCGATTATAGTTCTGCATTGCACAACTCCAAGAGACAATTTTTCACCAAGGCAGTCCCCCTGTCAAGCCTCTGCTTAGCTCGACGCTCGGCCTCTTGGGATAACTGCTCTGTATCATTCAGAAGAGTATATGCCTGCCAGTTATCCTCCATTTTCTTAAGGGCAAGCTCTAGATTAGCGGAAGCCCTACTGTACTTTTCAACCTCCTAGATAGCAGTCTTTTTCTCAAAATGAGCGGTCTCAAGCTCTGACTCCAGAAAAGCCAGTTTTCTCTGGAGTTCAAGGATATGTTCCCGAGTATCGGCTAACCCGCGGGAAGCATCCGCTTCCCGAGTTGAGCAATCTTCAGTCCGACGGCTCCACTGGTCACGCAATCGAGTCAGATCCCGGCGGTCCTTCAATATAGCCGGTTTAAGCGATTCCCGGGCAGCCATCACCTTCTCCACCGCAGTAATGAGAAAGTTGCACTTTTGATTTATGGCCGCAGGTAGATCAGTCTGTTGCAACAAACAAAATTGGGCCACGAGACGATCAGCCTCTAATAGCTTCGACTCCAATAGCGCAGCCAATTCCCCTCCTCCAGGGAGTGTCTTAAGGATGGTAATCTGGCCTCCGGCACATCGACGGGCAAGAGTAAATGGAGTCCCCCTTTCCACTGCTGCTTCGACCCCTCTCTTCAAATGACGATAGAAGCTAGCAACCACATCCTGTAACGCGTCGTCCAAAACCTCCGTAGAGGACGACGTCAGAGGGAGAATGGTAGACGATTTCAGAGGAGCAGCTTCAGAAGTTACTGCTCCCGCCACCAAGGAGGTAAATTCCGTACGGAAGGATGCTTGGATGGCGGCTAACTCCTCTTCCGCCGCCCGAAGAGCCTGGATGCTCGGCAGGAAGGAAAAGTTAACCCCCGAAACTACATTCGCAGAGGAGGACACAGGGGGCATCGCCTCTTGTCCCAGTTGCACTGCTAACCGGACCCCGAGCTCGATCCAGACAAGGGCCCCTCGACACAGAGAGGCTCTGTCAGGCACATCGCGAGCAATGACTTTGGATGAAAAGGCGCGAAGGCCGTGGTGTATGCTACACACCATGGCCGGAAGGAGCGCCAGTCTTACCTTGAAGACCAATTTTACAGCAGGAAGAATGAAATGGCGACTGATCCTTTCTATAGAACTCGCGCCGCCTGAGACTACACAGTTGCGTAGCCATACCATCAAAAACCCGGCCAAGATCGCTTTATCAGACATCTTCCGGGTACCATAGTTGAAATAACTAAGGGAGTCAGTGCTACTCCCAAACCGGTCACTGGTAGACTTCGACTTCTTGACCTTCGACTTCATATCCTCCACCTCCTCCGGGGTTCGAGGAGTTCGAGACGAAACTTGACCGGAAGGACGCAACTTGAAAAGATATAAAATCCAGGCCTTGGTATAAGGAGCGTTCCCTTCTGAACTATTTACTTTCTTGATAGCCATCTGATGGCAGGCGCTGTGATGACACAACAGTTCTTGGTACACGGCAACGAAACCAGGAAACTGTCGGTCCAGTGCTTCGAGTTCTTTGTTTGTTGGTGTATATACTTCAAAAGCTTTACCTCCCCACGGCAATCTTGACACAGTGCTCATTTCATGAAGAGCAAGCCCCAGTTCCCCTCCGGGGGCAAAGAAAGTTCCTGTACGCCGATTATACAGCTCCAATAGAGCCATAAATAAGGGCTTGTTAATGGGCAACCCGTAGCAGGTACCCCTGATGGCATAGTAGAGATCAATTTCCTGAAGGAAGTCCCCATACTGCCTCAAAATCCATGAGGTAAGATTGGTCCATATGGGAATGGGGTTGATCCAATTTAGCAGCGACAACCTGCCTATGGGATAAGACCCCTTGTGAGCGAGCTGATTCAGAAACGTATCAGCTAGGGTGAAGGTAAAATTAGGGCCAGTTGTGTTTACAAAAGTGCCCGGGAGCAGCCCCATCACAGTCCGACTCATAGATTCCTTGCCCGCACATACTAAACCCGTACGTCTGTTGTAGTGAATTTTGCTCACAAATATTCCCTGTTGGGTGGGAGTCAGGGAACCCACCATAGTCCTGCCCCGCGGGACCATGTTAAACCATGAGAGAGGATAATGCCGCTCCATCTCAGGGATATGAATCTCTACCCCGTCTACAGAAAAATCCCAGTGCTCTGAGACATCCAGCAATCTGGAGTACTTTATGAAAAAGGCGTCCCCAACGAGGAAAGTCGGTTTCAGAAATTCTCCATCCAACTTCTCCGAATTCATCATTGAACAAAGAAAGCGGAAAGGTTGTTTATTAATAGCAGCCACTCTCTCCTTAGGCTCATTGGCAGGTAGCTAACCCTCTATACGATGGATTAACTCGTCAAGTTGCACGTTTGTGGCATGCTGAGCTGGACCCACAAGGAGCTCCCCTGCTGGGTTGGTTGGGAGGTTCACTGAAAAAAGAAAAAAAAAAGGAGAAGCAAGATTAAAAGATGGCTAAAACAAAAAACTACTGAACAAAGAAGCTCTCGCTAGCCTATGCGGTTCAAGTCAATAATGTCTTATGCGGCCCCAGTCCAGTTGGGTCCCACGAAATACAGTGGCGAGGAAGCCTATGCGGTTCGAGTCAATACAGTCTCATGCGGCCCAAATCAGATGGGAGTTCCATATGACTCTAACTCGATAGCTTATGCGGATTGGATGAATATACACAGTTCTAACAGAAGAACTCATGCGGCGCAAAACGCTATGCGGTTCGGCCTGCAAAAAAAACATATGCGGCTCCGTTCAGAGGAGACTCTATGTGTTCAAATCCTTCTTCTACGGTTCAAACATGGGGCATTGTCCATGCGGTTCGGGCATAAAAAAGTCATGCAGCCCATATAGCCTATGCGGCTCTGCCATCAATTTGGGAGGAGGCTTGTGCATAGATATGCAACAGAGCCATAGGTACTCAAGATCCAAATGCAACCCTTACCTTTAAAAGTTGGACGAACGTCAGAGGGCATTTCGGGTGCATCACGCTCGACGGCTGACGAGGACGTCACCCTCTCACCCTTCGCGGCAGCAGAAATAACTTTAGAAGACTTAGGAGCCATTGCTTCAGCGAGAAGACAAGGAAGATCAGAAAGGGAAGGCAAGAAAAAGAGTGAACGAAAGAGAAGGTAAAGAAGTCCCTCTGGCTAAAGTCACCCGTATTTATAAACAAAGACGGAGCGTTTCGATCCCCGTGCATACACGTAAATCGACTCTTCGGTTATCAAAAGAAGCCGCCAAAAATAAAGGCCAAGCTTCTCGGATCCCGCACCAAAAAGCGGCCTCTAAGAAAATCAACAATATTTAAGTGCTAAAGATTGCCGTACGTGGCAAATAACGACATGGCAAGAAGCTATGCGGCTGAATAATTCATACGGCGGAGACACCTATGCGGTCAGAACTTTATATGCGGCTAGAAGAACACGGCCATGCTTCTTATTCAAAGTATTTCAATTTTTACAAATTGAAAACTTTGAAGGGGGTCCTGTAGAAGCATGGAAAATACTAAAGGAAATGATTCATACGGCCAGGAAAGATCCATGCGGCTCAGGAAATCATGCGGCATAAGGAGCTATGCGGCCCAAGGCATTCCATGCGGCTCAGAGAATACGTAGCCTGATAGTGCTCCCCTCCGACCCATGCTACATTAATTGCTATGACGGCTGACCCCTCTGAAAAGTTGACAGCCCTGACACCAAAGCAGGTAATTATGGCTCTGCCATAATGATGAATCTCTAGGGAAGAGGAAAGAAATCTCTGACACAAATCCCCCGAGAGCCATAAAAATGCCACGTGGCCTTGCCACGTGGGCATTCTTATGCGGCTCGCTTATCATGCGGCTCAGAATAAATATTATGCGGCTTAGGCCATAGGAGCCTCATGCGGTTCGGGCAAAGGACTTCCCATGCGGCTCAGAGTGAATCCATCCTATGCGGCTCAGGCCATGAAAGTCTCATGCGGCTCGAGCGAGGACTTCTCATGAGGTTCAAGAAGATCATGTCCATGCGGCCCAGGCGGATATATACTTATGCGGCCCACAAGGATTACTCCTCTGTGGTTAGAAGACTCAAGTGAGGGCCACGGCCCACGCAGCCCTGACACGTGGGCTTAACCATATGCGGCTCACATTCATAAGCGGCTCGCATTCATATGCGGCTCACTAGTCATGCGGTCCAGATCCCCCCAGCAGCTCTTAGGACACGTGTCCTAAGCCGATTAATTCCTCAGATTTACTGCCATTAAAGATTGGGTCAAATTCCAATAAATCTGGGACACGTGGCAGAAGAATAGATCTGAGTTATTCGCAGATATCAGAAGATCAGTACAAGGAAGATTTGTTCCAATCAGCATTAATTGCTCATGGGATTTGGTGTAATCTATACCTAATGGCCCAGATTCATCATAATCAAGATGAATGGCCAAGATGGACCAATCTCCAAGCCGCCGCCATCTCTAAAAGCTAATCATTGGCAACCCTAATGATCACACCCCATAATTATAAATAGCAAGGTGTCGTTCCCTTGTAGAGGGACATTATTCAGAGAGAAAAATACGTATATACAGAGAGACCCCCCCCCATAGTCAGAGAAAAGAATACACAGAGAGAGAGAGAAGCCAGAAGAGCAACAGAGGAGCAAGAAGAGCATTTTTTCGTCAACGCCAACCATCTTTTCACAAGGAGCCAAGGCTGCATACCGATCGTCCAAGGAGTAAGGCAGGGCTGCCGTCGCCTTCCCAAGCCTCTATCGTCACCCCCCAGAATCTAAAATAAACAATTGTACTTAGACTGTTGTACCTAGGTTTTCGTCCCTAGGCTTTCTTTGTACAAGCGAGTTTGTAACGTGAAGTAAAAGTTCGATCCTCCGATAATTGTTCTATTCTTTTATATTTCATGGCAAATACGATGGCGACTCTGCTGGGGACTAACTTCTCCACGGCTGAGGAGTTGGTGACGCAATCGGATGCATCCAAGCTTGGTTCCACTCAACAAAAGATAGTCGCCCGGTTCGATCAATAGGCGTTTGAAGAGATGCTCTCCGAAGGAAATGCTGGCCCGGTCCAGAAACGCGCCCGTAGTACGAAGGCTCGTAAAGAGTGGAGGCCAAAATCATTTGCTCCTTCCCAAGCCCTTGAAGGGATGTCCTCTGTTGCTCAAGACGGTGAGAAGGACTCTTCTGCGGCCCCACTTCAGACCGTAGACAACTCTGCTGTCCCCAAGTTCGGCAGAAGAAAATACTATGATGCTGGACTTGCAGGGGGCAAAGAGGAACTCTACGCGAACCGAGCCGTATAGCGGTGCTAGCCGCATGGAAAAAGCTCATGCGGCCACATCCGCTAGCCGCATGAAGAAAAATCATGCGGTCACATCTGTCAGTCGCATGGCTTATGCGGCTACAGTCGCCAATCATATGGATGAAATACATGCAGCTATGAGAATCAATCGCTTGCAGAAAACCCATGCGGCCACAATTGCCAACCGCATGCGGCCAGCCTGCACGGTCGTGACTCCTAACCGCACAAAAACAATTCATCCGACGGCAGAAGACAACCACATGCAGATAGCCTGCACGGTGCCCAACTCTAGCCGCATAGCATCCGTTCTACGCTTCTCTCGATCAGCCTTCGACCGTCTCTCATTCGGTCCTGACTCTGATGGTTCTCTGGATGATAAGCCAGACTCTGTGGTGTTCAACTTGGACTCCTCCTATTACGCACCCGCAAGTGCTAAAAGGAGGAAGTCTAGGGCAGCGCGGGCTCATCAAGCCCAGTCAGCTGTTCCAACCTCTGACTATCGGGGCGTCCCGTTGACTATCACACGGGCCTCGGATGGGAAGTTGTATACAACCGCTCGAGTCCAGCCCCCGGCGACAAACGGACAGAGTGGTTCTTCTGACTTGCGGAAGGCGATCCTCCACAAACGCAGGGAAAGAGGAGGAGTGTCGGCATGCAAAGAATCCTCGCTTGGACATCGCTGCACCAAAATCATCGTCAACTGCTGTTGCAACAACGCAGCAATGACGGAAGATCGGCTATCCGTCTTCCAAAGACTACAGCATCCAAGCTCAGAAGATGAGGCACCTCCGGTAGTCTCCTGCAATTCCGCTCAGAAGGTCCCCGCCGAAAGGAGGAAGAAAAAGACAAGCATCTCCAGTCCCAAGATATCAACCACTACAGCTAAGAAACTGTCTTCTAAACGGTTATCCTCTACCGGTGTATTCCAACACACCCGTTCAAAGACGAAATCTACCGCGATAGGAAATTCATCATCCACATCGCTAGGGGTTGAGGGAACTGGGGGTAGCACTCCTCCGAACATCCGCAATAATCCGATGTTTCAAGAAGCCGAGCCCGGGAAAACCACTCTCCCATCAGGTACAACAGATGCTGATGTCCCCGAGGATATCCATGGCTCTCAAGACGAGGCAAGCTCCGAGGTTGGGGATACCGTTCCCTCCGAGTCCGAACCCGAAGACAACATTCCCACCTATCCCGATGACTTCTCGGTGCATGGGTATGACTCGGAGGGCACGTCCTCCACCGTTCCTTCCATCACTCCTCATGTAAGGACGGTGTTCATGACGGATAGCAATCAAGGTGGTTCCAGTGATCGCCAGCACATTGACAGTCTCGAAGCCATATTACTTGCTTTGGTCAAGTCTGTAGATGAGATTAAAGCGGCCCTGCCAACTCTACAAGGAGGAACGCCTGGTCAAACAAGCACGGGCCCTGCGGTCAATATAGATTCAAACTCAGCGGCACCAAACCCGGGCAATAATCCTCTCGAAGTAGCAGCCCCTACCGCAACAGATGAGACCCGAAAAGTAAGGAGAGAGATCTAGGAGCTCCGAGCCATGTTCCATGCCCGAGAAAACGCTCAAGATCTCAGAATACGTCAACCATACCCTGCTGAATGGAGGGATGTTCCATTTCCACCAAGATATAAGCCGTTCAATATCAATCCGTATGATAGCAAAACCTCAGCAAGTCGGTACATCACTTACTTTGAGGTCACCACCGACCATCTGCCTCATGATGATGCGATCCTCACATGGTTATTCATCGGGGCATTGGAAGGAGTCGCCTTCGATTGGTACCGCAATCTACCGGACAACTTCATCCACTCCTTCGCCGGCTTCAAGCGCCTGTTCTTGGAACGATTCTACGAAGTAGGACAGAACGTCACTATATCCACTCTCATGGATGTCGTCCAAGGGGAGAAGGAGTTGACAAAAAACTACATCGAGCGGTTCCGCCAGACCACCATGAAGCTGCCTTCCGGAAATCCAGATTCTTCTTTGATTGAAATTTGCCAAAAGAGACTGCTTCCAACGATCAGTCTCTGGATGGGCGAAAGTCAATTCAAAGATTGGAAGGCGTTCATCATCAGCGCCACAAGCACCGAAGAACGACTGAAGAAGGCTCGTCAACTGGGATTGCACATCTCAGAAGGAGAAAACAAGGGCAAGCGTCCCAACAACGATAATGGGGGTAACCCCTCCAACAATCGGGACAGCAAGAGAAAGCAGGCTATGGTGGCCGACACGGCCCAGAAGCCCGAGCCACAACCAGCAGACAAACAATGGCCTCAGATCACTTACTCTTTCGAAGACGGCCACGTCAAGCCTATCTTGGACATGCTCATACAAGGAGGAAGAATTCAGCTTCCTCCACCGAGGCGGGAGCCTCGGTCGGCTGATTTGGAGAACCCAAAGTTCTGCCATTACCACCGTTATGTACACCACGCTACACACGACTGCTACCAACTAAAACGGTACATCTAAAGCCTCATCGATTCTAACGCTCTGGCCATCGACTTTGAAGAAGTAACCGTAGCAGCCAATATGGTATCCGTACAATTTGGCAGCTTCCCTCCGACGGAGACTCAAGATGGGGTAATCCCCGTCCCTCTGGCGACGATGGAGATTACCAATCTTCCACCTCCCCGGGAACAGGCGGCTGGTCTAGTACCTCTTACCACCTCACGAGGGGAGGTCATGTGGGTCCATCCAGACTTGGTGTCAGAAGTAACTCGGCCCACACCATCTCCTACTAACAAAAAGAGTAGAAAAATCAGGACCTGCCACACAATCTCAGCAGACAACGAGGAAGCTACAGCCATCGTCACGCGGTCCGGAGCGCAATCCCAACCTGTGGTTGACAGCCCAGCTGAAAATCATCAACCTACTACAACTGATGCTCCGGGACCGGCTCAGCCTTCGACGACCGACAAGCCTAGGCCGAAGGAGACTCGCTTCGACAAATCCCTCCGAAAGGACGCAGCCCAAGGGCTAGAGAGGCCCTACAACTTTGACATCTTAGCACAATTGGCTAACACTCCGCCCAAATTGTCACTATACGAACTCCTAAGGCTCTCCAAGGACGTTCGTATTGCATTGAGCGAAGCACTCCAAAATGCCGATGCCTATCTCGCTCTATCCAACCTCACCGGGGAGGACTCATCCGTGGATCTCCAAGACAGTGCCTGCACGGGAGCAATGCCTAATATCGTCTTCACTCTGCAGGACATGCTCATCAAAACCAACCTACATGATCGCCCGCTATACTACACGGGATACATCGACGACGTGAAGGTGGATCGGATGCACATTGATCCTGGCTCTTCGATAAGCATCATCCCGAAGGGTCTGTTACATCATCTCCGCATCCCAATGCATCGCCTGACACCTACAAGCACCGCCATCAGCGGTTTCAATTCGGGCAGGAGCTACCCTATTGGGAAGATTCGTCTGAAGTGTCAAATTGGCGACCTCCAATCCGATGTCACCTGCTACGTCATAGATGCAGATACTTCTTACAACATCCTCTTGGGGCGCCCATGGATACACGATTATATGATCGTGCCTTCCATACTACACCAGTGCTTCAAATACGTCGACAAATACGGCTTCGTGAAGACAGAATTTGCTGATATCGATCCCTTCAAAGGGGTCGAATCTTACTACTCGGACTCCTGCTTATACGAAAAGTCGAAGAGGCACCTTGATGAAGGAAATGAACAAGCTAGTACCGAAACGGCTACGAGATCTGAAGGACCCCTGACGATCCACCTCCAAGCTCGCAAACCGGGCAAGTCCGTACCCCTCATCGCCACTCTGCGGAAGGACGCGATCAGTCTCTCGGCGCAAGAAGAGCAGATGATAATCCGGCTGCCAAGGTCCGGCCAAGTGCCGAGACCCACAACGGGGCCACTGACAATCAGACTGCCGAGAGTCAGTCAACCCCAAACAGGGAAGCTCAATCCCTCCGATAAGCCACTGACGATACGCCTTTCCAGGAAGGGTCGTCACCCCGATGCGAGGTCTGACACTTCTAGCGAACCAGCCACTCCTCGCCCCACATCAAATGCCAAACTGGGGGTCGCTAGTCTGCCAACAACTCCACGCTCTGCTCCATCAACCGAACCACTGACAATCAAGCTTCCTAGGTCGTCCTCTCAGTCTTCATTTACGCAGGGGGTAGCCGAAGAGGAACCGGAGCTAGCCAAGTATATGGCTACCCACACCAATGCCCCCTCCGCTGATGATGTAATCCTCCTAGAAAAGATACCTTACTTTATCAATAAAGGGTTATCTTTGAACTACACCGAGCTCAATAAGCTATGTACAATGTATGCTATGGAACACGGTATAGGCGCTCACCTACACACACAGGTGACAAATGTGTACACCGCGATCCAGCTTACTCCAGTAGAAGACGCTTATCGAATATTCGAGGGAGGAGATCATCCGATCATCTTCGGCCGGACGAACAACCCGTATCCCCTCACCATAGAAGAAGTCGACCTCGGGTCAGATGCCGAAAGACTGCCTCTGTATCTCTATAGCCCTCAATCCAAATATCTCATGCAGAAACAACGGTATGATCTAGAGACGACACCAGGATTGAACTACGGCACGGGGCGACGATTACCTTTGAAGCCGCCAGTCCCGGCGGGCAAACCACGGAACTACTATAACAAAACTCGATGCGGGTTAGGGTATGTAACGCCTACTACGACCCCTGAAAGTTCAGATGAAGAATGCGACTGGCAGTCACATTCAACCGGATCACCAACTTTCGACTCAGATACCAGCATCGGAGATGTGTTCAGACAAGTCATGTCAGTCAACATAACATTCGCCGACGCTTACGAGGAAGATGAAGACATCCCCGAAATCCTCGAGCTAGAGCTATGGGCCCAGCAATTAGACGCACAATAGAAAAAGCGGTTCGAACTAAGAGAACCTCCTACTGAAGATGAGGTCATATAAGTGGATCTCGGCAGCGAATCTTCTCCAAAACCAATTTTCATCAGTAAAAGCCTAACTGACGAAGAACGGGAGAAGCTGTTAGGACTTATCAGAGAGTACATTGATGTGTTCGCCTGGAGCTATAAAGACATGCCAAGGTTAAATCCTGACATCGCTCTCCACAAACTCAACATTCGACCAGATGCGAAGCCAGTCAAGCAACAACAGCGACGCTTCCGTCCAGGCATCATGGACGCGATCGAAGCCGAAGTCAACAAACTGCCAGCGGCTTCATCCGTGAAGAGCAACATCCCGATTGGGTCGCCAATATAGTACCCGTCCTCAAGAAGAATGGGAAGATTCTAATCTGCATCGACTTTCGCAACCTGAACGAGGCGTGCCCCAAAGATGAATTCCCCCTTCCTATCACTGACATCATGATAGACAATACCTGCGGCTTCGAACGCATGTCATTCATGGATGGCTTCTCGGGGTACAACCAAATCAAAATGTCTCCTGATGACGAAAAGCATACTTCATTCCGAACGCCAATTGGCACGTACTGCTACACAGTCATACCTTTCGGTTTGATTAATGTCGGCGCCACATATCAAAGAGCCATGAGCATCATCTTCACAGACCACTTATGCAAGACCGTGGAGTGCTACGTTGACGATATAGCCGTTAAGAGCCGTAGCAAAGGAGACCATCTGCAGGATCTAAGGACGGTATTCGACCTAATGCGAGCGCACAATTTGAAAATAAACCCTACGAAGTCCTTGGGCGTATCCAGCGGGAAGTTCTTAAGCTTCATCATCACTGCAAAGGGTATCCACGTAGACCCTGAGAAGACAAAAGCAATCATGGAGATGGGTCCCCCGAAAAATCTCTGCGAACTCAGAGGCCTTCAAGGGAGGCTAGCTTACATCAGAAGGTTCATTTCTAACCTCTCCGGACGATGTCGACCATTCACGCACCTCATGAAGAAAGGAGTCTCATTCGTATGGGACGAGGAATGTCAGCATGCTTTCGACAGCATCAAAGAATATTTGTCAAATCCTCCGGTCTTGGTAGCCCCAGCCCCTGGAAAACTATTCCTGCTCTATGTACGAGCAATGGAACACTCCCTCGGTGCCCTGTTGGCACAAAACAACGATGCAGGCCACGAACAAGCCATATACTATCTCAGCCGAATGATGGTTGGGCCAGAGCACCGATACACCGTGGTAGAGAAGGAATGCCTCGCCTTGGTGTTCGCCATTCAGAAAATGCGACACTATGTTACCGGACAAATGATACATGTGATCTCATGGGTCAACCCTCTCAGAGTCCTCATGACCAAACCAGGGGCACTTAGCTCTCGACTCGCTACATGGGCAATATTGTTGTCCCCTTATCATATGATCTTTGTCCCACAAAAGGCAGTCAAAGTCAAGCCCTGGCGGACTTTTTAGCAGCCCACCCAGGCTCGGAATCCTCCAGAATATACGAAGAAATTCCAGACGAGGTCGCCGACTCGTATACAACTTCTCACGAGACTATATGGCGAATGTTCTTTGACGGTGCTTCAAGGACCGGACCTAAAGGCAATATAGTCATCGGAGTCGGGGTAGTGCTGGTCTCCCCCTCCGGATTGGTGATCAACCGCACCTATTCCCTCACAGAACCCTGCTCTGACAATGTGGCCGAGTATAACGCTCTGGTCATTGGCCTCCAACTTGCAAAAGAACTGGGGGTAGAATATCTTGAAGCATACGACGATTCCTAACTAATCGTCAATCAGATCCGAGGTTCGTACGAAGTCCGCCACAAAGACATGATCCCTTATCACCAAATAGCGATCGATATCATCTCGTCATTTGAGGGGTTCTTCATCGAGCACGTCCCTAGACTCCGAAATATTGAAGCCGATGCCCTAGCTGGTCTTGCCGCTTCCCTAGCAGTTCCGAATTATGATCGCCAATCAGTGGAAGTGATAGGCCATGAACTGGTCTGTCCCAAAAACAATGTGTAATTTGTGGCAAGTTATTCCGCACAGACGATCGATGATGCCCCAGATTGGAGACAACCATTCATCGACTTCGTCATCTACGACATCCTGCCCGAGAACCCAAAGGAAGCCACTTCCATCAGAAGGCGTTCTCTCAGATTCTTCTACGATACAGAGACGAAGATGCTGTATCGCCGCTCCTACGATGGATTATTACTTCGGTGTTTGTCAAACGCAGAAGCCAAAGAAGCAGTACGAGAAGCTCATGACGGTGTCTGTAGGGCCCACCAGCCCGGCCCAAAACTACAAGATCATCTTCGCCGAATGGGCTACTATTGGCCCACAATGGTGGCAGATGCGATAGATTATGCTAGAAAATGTAAAGCCTACCAAGTCCACGCGGACTTCATTCACCAACCATCCGAATTTCTATATCCGACAGTGGCGTCCTGGCCATTCGAAGCATGGGGAATAGATATCATTGGTCTAATCATCCCACCTTCCTCCCGAGGACATCGCTTCATACTTGCGATTACTGATTACTTCTCCAAGTGGGCAGAAGCTGTCCCACTCGCAGAAGTTAAGACTTCAAACATGATTAGCTTCCTTAAGCATCACGTCATCTACCGCTTTGGACTGCCGCAAAGGATCATCCATAATAATGGTCCGCAGTTTGCAAGCCATGCATTCTATCAGTTTTGCGATAAATACCGTATTCAAAATATCGCTTCGATGCCGTACAACCCGGCAGCAAACGGGTTAGCAGAGGCATTCAACAAAACGATCATCAAACTCCCCAAGAAGTTCGTCTCCTCCAACAAGCGCGACTGGAACGAGAAGCTCAGCGAATGCTTATGGGCTTATCGCACCACAATTCAAACAGCCACCGGGAATACGCCATTCTCCCTAGTATACGGGAGTGAGGCAGTTCTCCCATTAGAGACTCAAATACCCTCACTCCGTGTCGCCCTTACTTATCAATTGACAACAGATGATAACTATCGACGTCGACTGCAAGAGTTAGAGGCCTTAGATGAAAAGCGCCTCCTAGCTCAGCAAAGGATCGAGCTATACCAAGCACGCATCTCAGGAGCCTTCAACAAGAAGGTCAAAATCAAAACTTTCCAAGTGGGTGATCTTGTTCTGGCAGTCCGGAGGCCGATGGTTATGACTCACAAGACCGCCGGCAAGTTCCAGCCAAAATGGGAAGGCCCATTTATCATGGAGACAGTATTCTCTAATGGCGCTTACTACCTCGCTAAGCAAAACGGAGACTTGCTCATGTTGCCCGTCAATGGCAAGTTCCTGAAGAAATACTATGTTTAAACAACATTCTCCAAATTTTTGAGTCACGTACCCGCTGGTACCACTGAACTCGCTCCATAAATTTCCAGATCGTTGAGTCATGTATCCGCTGATACCACTGAACTCACTCTCATAGTTTTCCAGATTCTCGAGTCACGTACCCGCTGGTACAGCTGAACTCACACTCACCATTCTCCAGATTCCCGAGTCACGTACCCGCTGGTACCGCTGAGCTCGCATCCATAATATTCCAGATTTTTGAGTCATGTACACGCGTGTACCGCTGAACTTATGCCCTTCTTCCACAAAGATATCCTAAATTTCTAAGTCATGTACCTGCTGGTCCCTCTGAACTTACACTTGGATTTCAACATTCATGGATTGTTGAGTTATGTACCCATCGGTACCCCTGAACTTACACCCTGGTCACTCTTTTGAAAGAAAGTTATGTATAACCGTACCGCTAAACTTTCTTCCTACAAGAGATCCTCCTTCATGATCTAATACCTGTACTCCCAGTGCACAACAAAGGTAATGGGTCCACAAACTTCCAAGACGGCCATGTCCTCATTACCTCTGAGCCGTTCCACTTCCGCCAAAAAAAATCACCCCCTACGTAGAACTTCCATGTCCTCATTACCTATGAGTTGTTCTATGTGCCCTCCTTTATTGAGCCCACTCCTGTCATGTCCTCATTACCTCTGAATGGGAAGGCTCCGTCGAAGAAACTTTCATACTTGCCATGTCCTTATTACCTCTGAGTAAGTATGATGACCCCCTTTCGACCTATTAACTGTACCCACAACCGGAGTACGCCAAGGGTAATAAGTCCACGAATGTCCTCTACTGACCATCAATATCCTCCGTCGAGTTCACTCCTCCCACAGAGTCATCATGTTGGGGTTCGGACGTCTCAGGGACAGGCGCAGTAAAGCCCCCATCCCCCTGGGTTGAGGTTCCAGCACGATGGGAATCTTCGGTCGCAACTGGAAGTACCCCAGCAGCAATGATAGCGGTACACATGCCACTGACTAAATGAGATAGGACCGGGTCAGCCTCGGTAGTCGGGTCCTGAGGGGCGAGCTCACCCGACGCCTATAAAAGAGCAAAAGAAACAAATGATTAAGCCATAACATAGAAGAAGAAAGGAAACAACTGAAGCCCAAATCACCTCAGGAACATCATCCACATCATCAAGAAGCAGCCTGCGACGTCTTACCGCAGCATGCTTTATGGAGTGGGTTCGGTCATCTGCGGTAGTCACGCGCCTGCTTCGTTTACACGAAGGGCCGGGTATTGCAGACGGTTGATCCTCCATCACCTCGTCAGACAAACTAGTCGATTGACCCACGGCCCTTTCCACCTGCACGACAGAGGGTTGACTCCCAACCTCCTCGCCCGAAGAATAAGATGAGTTATCAGTATCCTGTTCGTCGTCTTCCTCATCCGCCCTAGTGGACTCTGAGTCCGGCACAGGAACCCTGTTCGCCTCCCTCTTCCTCTTCTTGGACCCTTCTGGCTTCTCAGCCAAACCGGTGCCGGTGATGAAGCTATTATTCATATCAAAACTAACAGGGGGTTTGCTCGCCGCAACATGATAAAGTGCCGCTATATACAAGATATCACCCTCCACCTTGGCATCAGGGAGTGAGAAGCTGGCTTGGGTATGGGTCACATTATAATAATGCCAAGCCCGGACACCATCGAGCACACTGCCCTCGAAGCTCAAGCAAGCGCTAGGGCGATCCAGGAACAATTGGCTATACCCGAATTGACGGGAAAATCTACTGGGCAGATAAGGCTCCAGGTATACTCGATTCCGGTAACGATACACCAAGTGCGCGGGACGGATGTTGCGTAACCAAAGAAGCATCTTCTCAGATAAAAGTTGGGGGGGGTCAACGCCATCAACATATACCCTCCTCACTTCGCCAGAGGTGAACTCAGGGAGAGATACGAAGAATTCGGGCCCATCAATTCTTGCCAACGCCCTCCGGCAGGTCGACATGGTATCATATTCCCAAGCCTGATTACGATACCGGAAAAGAAAGGCGTCATCAACAGAAACATTTTTATCAGGTCCCGGCCTCATCAACGACCGATAGTGCATCAATAACCACCCCATAAGGTAGTGGTATGGTAGCTCTATCCGTTCAAAGTCCATCGACACATCGCGAGCAATGACTTTGGATGAAAAGGCACGAAGGCCGTGGTGTATGCTACACACCATGGCCGGATGGAGCGCCAGTCTTACCTTGAAGACCAATTTTACAGCAGGAAGAATGAAATGGCGGCTGATCCTTTCTATAGAACCCGCGCCGCCCGAGACTACACAGTTGCGTAGCCATACCATCAAAAACCCAGCCAAGATCGCTTTATCAGACATCTCCCGGGTACCATAGTAGAAATAACTGAGGGAGTCAGTGCTACTCCCAAATCGGTCATGGGTAGACTTCGACTTCTTGACCTTCGACTTCATATCCTCCACCTCCTCCGGGGTTCGAGGAGTTCGAGACAAAACTTGACCGGAAGGACGCAACTTGAAAAGATACAAAATCCAGGCCTTGGTATGAGGAGCGTTCCCTTCTGAACTATTTACTTTCTTGATAGCCATCTGATGGCAGGCGCTGTGATGACACAACAGTTCTTGGTACACGGCAACGAAACCAGGAAACTGTCGGTCCAGTGCTTCGAGTTCTTCGTTTGTTGGTGTATACACTTCAAAAGCTTCACCTCCCCACGGCAATCTAGACACAATATTCATTTCATGAAGAGCAAGCCCCAGTTCCCTTCCGGGGGCAAAGAAAGTTCCTGTACGCCGATTATACAGCTCCAATAGAGCCATAAATAAGGGCTTGTTAATGGGCATCCCGTAGCAGGTACCCCTGATGGCATAGTAGAGATCAATTTCCTGAAGGAAGTCCCCATACTGCCTCAAAATCCATGAGGTAAGATTGGTCCATGTGGGAATAGGGTTGATCCAATTTAGCAGCGACAACCTGCCTATGGGATAAGACCCCTTGTGAGGGAGCTGATTCAGAAACGTATCAGCTAGGGTGAAGGTAAAATTAGGGCCAGTTGTGTTTACAAAAGTGTCCGGGAGCAGCCCCGTCACAGTCCAACTCATAGATTCCTTGCCTGCACATACTAAACCCGTACGTCTGTTGTAGTGAATTTTGCTCACAAATATTTCCTGTTGGGTGGGAGTCAGGGAACCCACCATAGTCCTGCCCCGTGGGACCATGTTAAACCATGAGAGAGGATAATGCCGCTCCATCTCAGGGATATGAATCTCTACCCCGTCTACAGAAAAATCCCAGTGCTCTGAGACATCCAGCAATCTGGAGTTCTTTATGAAAAAGGCATCCCCAAAGAGGAAAGCCGATTTCAGAAATTCTCCATCCAACTTCTCTGAATTCATCATTGAACAAAGAAAGCGGAAAGGTTGTTTATTAATAGCAGCCACTCTCTCCTTAGGCTCATTGGCAGGTAGCTGACCCTCTATACGACGGATTAACTCATTAAGTTGCACGTTTGCGGCATGCTGAGCCGGACCCACAAGGAGCTCCCCTGCTGGGTTGGTTGGGAGGTTCACTGAAAAAAGAAAAAAAAAAGGAGAAGCAAGATTAAAAGATGGCTAAAACAAAAGACTACTGAACAAAGAAGCTCTCGCCAGCCTATACGGTTCAAGTCAATAATGTCTTATGCGGCCCCAGTCCAGTTGGGTCCCAAGAAATACAATGGCGAGGAAGCCTATGCGGTTCGAGTCAATACAGTCTCATGCGGCCCAAATCAGATGGGAGTTCCATATGACTCTAACTCGATAGCTTATGCGGATTGGACGAATATACACAGTTCTAATAGAAGAACTCATGCGGCGCAAAACGCTATGCGGTTCGGCCTGCTAAAAAAACATATGCGGCTCCGTTCAGAGGAGACTCTATGTGTTCAAATCCTTCTTCTACGGTTCAAACATGGGGCATTGTCCATGCGGTTCGGGCACGAAAAAGTCATGCGGCCCATACAGCCTATGCGGCTCTGCCATCAATTTGGGAGGAGGCTTGTGCATAGATATGCAACAGAGCCATAGGTACTCAAGATCCAAATGCAACCCTTACCTTTAAAAGCTGGACGAACGTCAGAGAGCATTTCGGGTGCGTCACGCTCGACGGCTGACGAGGACGTCACCCTCTTACCCTTCGCGGCAGCAGAAATAACTTTAGAAGACTTAGGAGCCATTGCTTCAGCGAGAAGACAAGGAAGATCAGAAAGGGAAGGCAAGAAAAAGAGTGAACGAAAGAGAAGGTAAAGAAGTCCCTCTGGCTAAAGTCACCAGTATTTATAAACAAAGACGGAGCGTTTCGATCCCCGTGCATACACGTAAACCGACTCTTCGGTTATCAAAAGAAGCTACCGAAAATGAAGGCCAAGCTCCTCGGATCCCGCACCAAAAAGCGGCCTCTAAGAAAATCAACAATATTTAAGTGCTAAAGATTGTCGTACGTGGCAAATAACGACGTGGCAAGAAGCTATACGGCTGAATAGTCTCCTGCGGCTAAGTCACTTATGCGGCTGAATAATTCATGCGGTGGAGACACCTATGCGGTCAGAACTTTATATGCGGCTAGAAGAACACGGCCATGCTTCTTATTCAAAGTATTTCAATTTTTACAAATTGAAAACTTTGAAGGGGGTCCTGTAGAAGCATGGAAAATACTAAAGGAAATGATTCATGCGGCCAGGAAAGATCCATGCGGCTCAGGGGACTCATGCGGCTCAAGGAATCATGCGGCATAAGGAGCTATGCGGCCCAAGGCATTCCATGCGGCTCAGAGAACACGTGGCCTGATAGTGCTCCCCTCCGACCTATGCTACATTAATTGCTATGACGGCTGACCCCTCTGAAAAGTTGACAGCCCTGATACCAAAGCAGGTAATTATGGCTCTGCTATAATGATGTATCTTTAGGGAAGAGGAAAGAAATCTCTGACACAAATCCCCCGAGAGCCATAAAAATGCCACGTGGGCATTCTTATGCGGCTCGCTTCTCATGCGGCTCAGAATAAATCTTATGCGGCTCAGGCCATAGGAGCCTCATGCGGTTCGGGCAAAGGACTTCCCATGCGGCTCAGAGTGAATCCATCATATGCGGCTCAGGCCATGAAAGTCTCATGCGGCTCGAGCGAGGACTTCTCATGAGGTTCAAGAAGATCATGTCCATGCAGCCCAGGCGGATATATACTTATGCGGCCCACAAGGATTACTCCTCTGTGGTTAGAAGACTCAAGTGAGGGCCACTGTCCACGCAGCCCTGACACATGGGCTTAACCATATGCGGCTCACATTCATATGCGGCTCGCATTCATATGCGGCTCACTAGTCATGCGGTCCAGATCCCCCCAGCAGCTCTTAGGACACGTGTCCTAAGCCGATTAATTCCTCAGATTTGCTGCCATTAAAGATTGGGTCAAATTCCAATAAATCTGGGACACGTGGCAGAAGAATAGATCTCATTTATTCGCAGATATCAGAAGATCAGTACAAGGAAGATTTGTTCCAATCAGCATTAATTGCTCATGGAATTTGGTGTAATCTACACCTAATGGCCCAGATTCATCATAATCAAGATGAATGGCCAAGATGGACCAATCCCCAAGCCGCCGCCATCTCTAAAAGCTAATCATTGGCAACCCTAATGATAACATCCCACTATTATAAATAGCAAGGTGTCGTTCCCTTGTAGAGGGACATTATTCAGAGAAAAAAATACGTATATACACAGAGACCCCCCCCCATAGTCAGAGAAAAGAATACACAGAGAGAGAGAGAAGCCAGAAGAGCAACAGAGGAGCAAGAAGAGCATTTCTTCGTCAACGCCAACCATCTTTTCACAAGGAGCTAAGGCTGCATACCGATCGTCCAAGGAGTAAGACAGGGCTGCCGTCGCCTTCCCGAGCCTCTATCGTCACCCCCCAGAATCTAAAATAAACAATTGTACTTAGACTGCTGTACCTAGGTTTTCGTCCCTAGGCTTTCTTTGTACAAGCGAGTTTGTAACGTGAAGTAAAAGTTCGGTCCTCCGATAATTGTTCTGTTCTTTTATATTTTATGGCAAACAAGCACTTATAGCAAAAAAAATGATAACTTCAAGATCTAGGGGTAAATCAACTATTGATTTCTCCCCCTTTCTCAATGCTATAAAAACGTCTATAAAATGATAACTTATGACATAAAAAATGATATAAGGCTATAAAATTATCATAGAACGAAAAATATCATCTTTAGTCAATAAGATATATCCACTAATAGTTACTAAAGATGAGAAATCAAAAGAATATTTCAATTTAGCACATGTAATCAAAAGACGACATACACTAACCTATATAGAAGAATATCATATTGAAATATGATAGATCAATGCATGTTATCTTTTGAGAAGAAGATCATCATGAAAAGAAATAAGGTCCATTAGAAAAATATCATTATAATCAAGAATAATAAGGACCATTAGAAAAATATCATCATGAAAAAGAATAATAAGGTCCATTAGAAAAATATCATTATGAAAAAGAATAATAAGGTCCATTAGAAAAATATCATCATGAAAAGGAATAATAAGGTCCATTAGAAAAATATCATCATGAAAATGAATAAAGTCAATTAAATCAATCATAAATATAGCTCCAAAAAATTAAAAAATAAAACTCAAATATCATGTCCATGATTATCTAATTAAGAAATGATCAACCAATTTATTGCTTTGCATGGACTATGTATGTTTTACCACATATGTACCCATCAACGGGTAATAATCCAACCTTGCTAATACTAAATAAGAAACCAATGAAGTTCAAATAGCAAAGAGCATATGTGATAATCCATGAGTAGTCAAAGTAGAGTAATAAATTAACTTGATAACCACATAATTGGATAATATAGGACTACTCTATCAATAGGATCATTCATAAAGTAAACCAATAAATAATTATGATCCGTCATAAATTCCATCTAAAAACCATATAAACAAACCAATGGAAAATATAGAAAAGAGTCAATCTTATTTAAATCATTACAAATTTATTCCAAAGAAATGATAATATAATAGAATCATGACTCAAAAGATGAGAGGAATTTAAGAGATGCTTTCCAATGACTAGTATGGAAGAAAGTTAAAGCGATGAATCACAAACCTTAATGGAAACAAGATTAAATAAAAAAATTGTCAAACTAATTTTAGAGACCAAACATATGTATTTAAAATAGAATACAAATCTCATCAAGAAAATTCATAAATCTTGTTTTTGTAAACTAGCATATCACATATAGATTGAAATTCAAGAAGATAGCTAGATGAGTGAAAGTGAACAAAAATTATGTAGCTTAATCAATACATCGTAAATAAGCAAGCTACATAACTAATTAAGATTAATGAGGTAGTCCATTAACAGGATAAATATGCTCATTAAATCTTAAGTCACTAACACTAAAGATACATGCTTAAGCATAGAGTTCACAATAAGGGCAATACATTTTGAATGATCAAAATGATTTATATACTCTTTGTTAAGCAGGGATAAGAGTATAAGATAGCAAGTAAATGAATTATACTCTCATCAAGTAAAGGACAAAAGAGATGTTCATGAAAATACAATAAAGCAAATCTCTTTGCCAAAAATATTGAGATTAACCCAAGATAATGAAATAATAAATTGATCTAGAGAGTGCAAAATTATAACCATTATGAAAGTGTATTCTCTAGAAATGGAAAATCTCAACGTAAAAGTTCAACCCATAGTAGCTAAAGACATGGGAAGTATGATATATCAATTACATGTATTCTCATGTGCTACAAAACATCATTGGCCAATAATAATAAAATATTTATAGCTCAAATATAAGGCTAGATATGATAAAGTATTCTGGAACTTAGGAGAGGATCCAGAACTAGATAATGGTTGCAAGTAGACCTTAATAAATCTTAAGTCTATAAAGTGTTGATCACTTTGGGTTAGCTGTAGGGGCCGGTTCCCAGCTAGCGGTAGTCCGAAGACTAGTGCACCGTGTCGCTTCAGGCTATTTACACCTGTATGACAGAAGGACCCTTTCGGCTTGTTCCCGAAATGTTATTTACTTTTAAGAAATTAGATTTAAAGGAATATATGTAATATCATCAAACAACATCAAAGTATAAAAATCCCTATGAATAAGAGAGGTAAATACCCAAATAATAATGAAAGAATGATCATCAAAATTTGCTAAGAATATTTTCAAAACAAATATTTTCATAATACACTTTATGAAAATAAATATATAGAAGATTCATACTCAAAATAAGTATGATGATCTCAACAAGTAAGGTAAAGCACAAAACCAAGCAATTTTTAAAAGAACTTCCATAAAAGTCATGAACAAGACACTAATAAATATTTTCTCTCAACATTCCAACTTAAAGGCATTTGAATAAATAAATATCAACATTTGGAATCAATAATGGCCATTGGATCTATAATTTGATCAACGGCTGAGGCTATTTCCGGTTCTGGAACAGCCAGGCCGAATTCGGCCCGAACTCTGGTAAGGGCAGGTTCGACCCGAATTCTGGATTCTGATGACAGAACTGGAATCAGGCTGAAAATTGGTTAAGCGAAAAAGACCAAAATAAGAGTGAAAGACATGTATCCATAAAGTCAACAAATAAAAGCCAATAAGATATCATCAAAAAGAAGACTTTAAGGAATAAGCTAATTGATTCAAGTAGAGATAACACAAATTTAGTCAAAAGAATCAATAGCTAAATTATAAGGTAAGCACAAGTATGAATAAATACTCTTCAAAATAATATAAAACTTGAGCTTATCTCATATGCCCACATAAAGATATTTATACAAAAATAGATGTCAATATAATAAATACATGATCTACATATAAATGAAGATTTAATGAATATAGTCATGTATCCATCATGAATGTTTGAAAAACTATCACAAATTTAAAAGCACCTATAAATAGACTTTATTAGGCAAAGACATAATTGATTCTTAATAGGATAATCAAAATAAAATATGAGAATTGATAATGAAGATATTATGCAAGCATAAGATTAAAAAGAAGTATAAGTATATACTTATCAAATTATAAGTAGCTTGTGCTAAACACATATATTCACAAATAGCAATTAAGATAAATATGACATATTGAATACAAATCGGCAAGAAGTAACTATCTCAAAACTTTAAAAATGGAGAGTCAAACTTTAAAACAAAATTCAAGAATCAAGCTCCTATGAACTAGAGTGATATACATGCTTTATAAAGATAAAGAATAGCGAGCATGCATATTTAAATGTGTCACACTAATAGAAAATGAGTGATAAACAACATAGTGTGAACTAATCATTTAACCTAAGTAACTAGTCATGCTAGAAAAAAGAAATAATAAGAAAAACAACTAAGCATGCTAGTATTATATCTCACATTGATTTATATAATAAGCAACTAAAGGATATCTATGTGAGCTAGTTGCAAGACATCAAGAGAAACATGCTAGATTCTACAAATATAAGCCATTTAAACAGAATAGTTTAGCATGTTACCAAAGTGGCTCTAGTGGCCATACTTGTGTTGGTGCAATTGCTTGGAAGATGACCTTTGAGCTTTGCAACCACCAACACGCTTCCTCGGTGCTATGTCCCGGTACAAGAAGCTCCACCTACAACATTAGGCGAAGACTTTGGTATCCAAATAAACTTGGATCCACATTTGTTAGCTTTAGGGACCCATATACTATTTACTCTAGAATTGGTAGAAAAACTCCTACGAATAGGACAAGTTACACTCATGTGTCCAATGCGAGAGCAATAGAAGCACCTAATACTAGTGTGTACACATGTATCGGAATGAGCATGATTATGAACATGTGACATACTAGAATGATGAATATCTCTAGAGTGAGCATGCATGGATTTGGTCTTAAGACTATTATGTTCTAATAGCAAATCATTATGCACACAAGTAAGAGAATCACTATGCATGGATTTGGTCTTAAGAATATCATGTTCTAATAGCAAATCATTATGAAAACAAGTAAGAAAATCAAATTTAGCATTTAAAGCATAATTCTCTTTTTCAAATAAAGCAATTCTAGAAATAAAATCATCATTTTGTTTCTTTAAAGAGTCAATAGAAGAATCATGCAAATGATTTAGCTCATGTGCTTGCTTCTTAAGATCTTCTATTGATGATGAAAGAGATTTGATTTCCAAATTAAAGAATCATTCAAACTCTTTAAAGAAACACAAGATGAGTTTTGAGAGTCAAGTCTAGATAATAAAATATTTTTTCATTTCTCACAAACTCATTAGCTTCTTCTAAATGAATAACCTTTTCTACAAGTTCTTCATTTGTAGAATGAAAAGCCTTAGCAAACTTTAAGGATTGGTTGGCTTTTCACTTAGAGCACTTATTGCATTTAGAAGAAACATGATTGTCTATGCTACTATAAGTAAAACCCTCTTCATCGGAGGAGGAAGAATACGATGCCATACACAAATAAACAAGGATCTACTCTAAGGATGTTAAGCCTAACAATAGAGACCTTGCTCTGATACCAAATGAAATAACGTGTAGGCAACTCTAGAGGGGGGTGAATAGAGTTTGTGTCAATAATCACCAAATAAAAATTAACTCTATATCACCTCCACAAAAACAACTATCAAGATAGTAAATAAATCAGAAATAAATGCGAAAATAAATAAAGATCAGAAGAGCATTCGCAGACACAACAGTTTTAACCTGGTTTCCCTCATGGAGGACTAGTCCAGGCCTGAGAACTCTAGCTCAGGATTAAAATCCACTATTTGTAAAATAGTATACAAGCACGTGCCTTTACTCAGAAGAGCACGCCAACTTCTTACAGATTCGCAGGTGGCGAAACTTGGAATTGTCCAAGTGACTTTTCTTTTCAACTCTTGCACAAAAACTTCTAGCTGAATCGCACTTGAGCACCTTGGAGCTTAGGAAGTTTTGTGGCTAGTAGATTGGAAGAATAAGGGTTAGGTAGTATAAGGCTTAGATGATTGAGAGTGAGAGATAGAAAGATGATGAAGAGATGATTGAAAATGGTTGAAATTATGTCCTATATATACTAGTCTGGAAGGCAGAATTTGGCCAGAATTCTGTCCTCAAAATTCAAAAATATGGCCGTTGTACCAGCTAGCAATTGGTAACACTAAAAATCAGTACCTGGAAACCAGGGGGTAGAGTTCGGCCCGAACTCTGTATGGGGGCAGAGTTCGGCCCGAACTCTGCCTCCTTGGTGGCAGAATGTTCAAATGGCCTTTGGGCTTTGGTGGAGCTTGGGCTTGGTTTAGGAATTGGTCTGTTTGTATGGTAGAGCTTGGAGAGATATGTCTAGGGGTTGAGATGACTCAGTGCGACTCAACGTACACATTCTCCTAGACTCAATAAATTGAAGATTACATACTTGGAACAAGTAGGAAAACCAAGAGCCCTTTGATGACGCCTTTCTTCTGATATTTGAGCAGCCCTGAAGACGTCTTTTTCCCTGACAGCAGTCGTCCAAAGATAAACAGATCTGGAAATCTGAATACCTTTCGGGGGCTTCGCCCCCGAACCCCCGATGCGAGGCCCCGGATAGGTCGCTAGGCGGTTCGAAGAAATCTCTTTGTATGATGCCGTCTGTGCTCCATCATTAATTCTTCATTGCCTATGTCCTGTTTAGATCATGTTTGATCATGCTTACTGCATGTCTACAAATACATATTAGGCCAGCAAGATATGTTGCAGTACGATATAAGCATAGCAATATAATATAGGACAATTAGGACAATGCTAAGTTTAAGTAGCAACATGATAGTGAGTATATAAATATTAGTGACATCATTATGTTAAACTTAACTGATTAGCCATATTCAAAAACACGATGTAATCATTGGGCCAACACTACTTGCGGCCCATACAACTTGAACAGATCATTAAAAGGCTTGTGCATAAAGCATGCAACAGAGCCGTCTTTGTTAGGGTTTCGAAGTATGCGATCTTCCCAGACCCTTACCAGCAATAGGGGGTGAACGTTGGGGTGGACTTCAGGCGACGTAGCTGAGGAAGAAGCCACTCCCTTACCCTTCGTCGCAGTCGCAGCTTTGGAAGCTTTGGGGGCCATTGTCGATGATGATCGGAGAAGGAAGACGAAGGCAGAAATTCAGGGCAAGAAGAGTGGACAGAAGAAAGTAAAGAATTCTTTTCGTCCTAACACGCTCCTATTTATAGGCAGAAGGAGAGGGGGGCTCATGAACCGGCGGACGCTTTGATCCGCGTACAGTATAAAAAGTACGAACCGACTCTTCGGGCATCGAGGCAATTTTATATTTAAAACTAACCCTTGGGATCCTGCCCCAAAAGGTGGCTTTAAATCTAAAAAAAATCAAGGGAAATCAAAACAAAGATTTGCACACGTGGCAGGGAAGACGTGGCAGGGAGCCTATACGGCCGGACAGTCTATGCGGCTAGACTACCCATGTGGCTAGGTAGTCCATGCGACAAAAAAGTCATACGGCTAGGAAGCCCAGGCGGCCAGGAAGCCTATGCGGCCAGAAGAGCTTATATGAACATAGCCATACTTCTTATTCAAAGTATTTCAATTTTGCAAATTGAAAACTTTAAAGGGGGTCTTGTAGAAGCATGCAAAAGAATAGAGAAAAGCCCATGCGGCTCCAACAGAAGGATCCTTATGCGGCTCAGAAATACATTACTGTCTTATGCGGTTCAAAGTCCTTTAGAGCCTCATGCGGCTCGGGTAGCCCTATGCAGTTCAGAAAAGAGCCACGTGGCCCTAAACAGTTCTCATCTACAGCTGGCCATAAAGTGACTGCTCTCATTAAATGCTCTAACATAAAGTGATAACTCTGACATTAAAAGCTGAAATGATGAACTCTGACATGACGGCGTGTTCCTCAGAAAACGAAGAAAATCTTCTATACAGCTGGCACAATCCACCAACTCCAAAGCTCCCTATGCGGCTGCCACCCCCCATGCAGCTGATGCTCTCATGCAGCTCGGATCGTAAAGAACATCGTCATGCGGCTCAAATTCAAAGAAGCCACCCCATGCGGCCGCTGTTCTCATGCGGTTCAGATCATGGGGATCATCTCCATACGGCTCAAATACTGAGAGGACATGCCTATGCAGCCTTGACACGTGGCTAGTCTTATGCGGCTCAATTGGAAACCACCCCCATGCGTCTCAGATTTCGGAGGCTACACTTATGAGGCTGCCACCTTTATGCGGTTCAAAACCTAATGAGCTACCTTCATGCGGCTATGACACGTGGCAGAAGATCAGTTTCCCCGTAATGATGGTTAGACACGTGGCATTAAATCAATCAAGATTTATCAACAAATTCCAACAACCGGATTTAGTGCAATCATCATAATTACCTGAATCAGAGTAGATTTATTGCAATCACGCAGATTAAACACGTGGCAAGAGATCCGAGCTTCCAAAGATTAATGACAATCAGCATTAATTGACCATACAGATTTGGCGCAATCAAGAATTAATTGCCCAGATGTAATGCAATCACGATTAATGGCCCAAATGATTGGCCGTCGACTTTTTAAGGGACAATTATAGCAAACCCTAATGATCACACCCCAATCCTATAAATAGCAAGGTGCCATTCCCTTGCAAAAGATTCCCGATCCAAAATCGAAAAAAATATAGCAAGGTGCCATTCCCTTGCAAAAGAGATCCTCTCCACCCGGCTGGACACACAGAGAGACAAAGGCACGCACAGAAGAGTCTTCCCATCTTAAGAGCATTTCTTTATCAGAGCCAAGGCTATGTCTGATCGTCCAAGGAGTAAGGCAGAGCGGCCGTCGCTTTTCCAAGCCTCTACCGTCACCCCCCAGAATCAAAACTAAACAATCAAACTTAGATTGTTGTACCTAGGTTTTCGTCCCTAGACTTTTATTTGTACGAGCGAGTTTGTATTATGAAGTAAAAGTCCAGTCCTCCTATATAATTGTTCTGTTCTTTTATAATCAATGGCAAACAATAATAAATGAAAGAGTTTGGTGAGCGAAGCGAAGACGATCCAAGGGCAATCATCCTCGAAGAAATAGAGATGATCATAGCCACGGATAGAACACCTGCGAAAGATAAGAGCACACACCTGAAGAGATAACTAGGTCCTTAGAGGGACGTAACAAGATACATAATATCATGCCATAAAACTGAATATAACTGCTCAATAATAATAAGTAAAATCGGATCATAATATGGTCCAATTCCTCACCTTTTGGATTAGCGTACCATTCCCCTAACCAAACAAGGACATGAGATGGCACGCTAACCCACAATGAAGTATCATTCCAAGTCATGAATCCAATATGGTATCCGGACACAACAAGGTTCAGTACCTTCTCATCAGAGTAGTGAGCCACACCTACAACGAAACAAGGACAAGATGTCGCAAACTTGTCCGCGACAAGTTACTGTAACAAGCCACGGTCAGATATAAGTACCCAAACCAAGAGTAGTCATACCTAACTGATAAGGGTGCCTAACCAATCTAAGTGAATGCAGTTTTAAGAACACCCTCCAATGCGTGGGCCTTGTCTAAAATGAGATCGGCATGGTCCCCCCAAGGGAACCGGATTCCCAATCAATAAGAGCATAAAATTCCGAAGAACGTCATTGGCCGTCAGTAATCATGGATCATCTCACCCGCATCTCCGGAGGAGCTCACGGGTTACAAAAGGTAAAGTGTATAGTAGCCCATACGCTAAGGAAATGTCCTCCCCGCCCCATGCCTAAATGTTGCCTCCGCAATACATATAACGTCTATTAACAGCTAAGTCAAACTAAGCATGCAACCTCTATTAGTTGTTAATCCTATCGCACGGCTTATACGTACTGGTGGCTAGCCAGTCACGCATGTCCGAGTTCTATATGTGACTAACAATAACGTGGTACAAATGTGTCAAGGCATATGAATGCAACACACAAAGGGTGGTCCCTTAAATCTAAGTCGAATGTGTTTGAAAATAGTACATAGCAGGAAATAGAACTAAACAACAAAATTTTATCTAATTATGCCATGTATCACAGTTTATTTTGCAGAAAATAAATAATAAATAAATGCATGATTATGAGCTAAAGTAAAATAAACAGCTAATGGCAAGGTATCTTGCTTGGTGTTGTGCCCGGTGTGCTGCGATTATCAATGTGGCACAAAATCTGACTTTAGTGTTACAACTACGCATCACGGCTTCTAATAATGGTATGGACTGTTCCATCGGGTCCAGGGCGGTCAACTTAGCTAGGGACAATATAAATAAGTTCGAGATTTGGAATAAGATATGAATATGACTAGCGAGACAAGATCGATAATCGAAGAAATTTGTTTAAATAAAAAATATGTATAACTATTTTAGAAAATAATTATCGTATTGGAAAACTATGTTATAGTAGTCAAAATAACATTTAAAAACATAGGAATTATTTTGATATCAAATAATAATAAAATTAGATAAGAAATTATAAAAAAAATATTTTTAGAGTCCCAATCCGTAGTTAAAATAACATAAATAATATAAACTTAGGACGATATTCAGGTACTTTTAGAATAATTTACAAATATTGTATATATATAAATTTTGTCAAAGTAGTATAAAAGCCCTAATGAGTTCAAAGCCCAATATTGTACTTTGTAACCAATAATTTAGAAATGAAACTCTTCTCTCCATGTTAGCATTTGTTAATTCTAACATTATAATAAATAATAATCTCTATTATAGTCAGAGGGAAAGCGCGTGAATAGAGGAGGTGATTGATTAAGAGTGTAGGTAAAAATTAAGGGAGGAGAGAGAAGAAAACCCATTGGAAGAGAAATTGAGCTGTTCTCTCGAGAACCATAAGTAACAAAAGTAAAACAAAGCAAAACATAATAAAATGAAAGAGGACATCAGAAAGTGAGAGGGAGTGAACCATTCAGAAAAAAATTCACTAACTGAAGAGAGAAAAAGGAAGCTAGGAGAAGAGGTTGGGAGCGGAGAGATGAATGAGCGGGAGGCGAGACTCTCGTCCGGTGGTCGGGTTTGGGGAAATCCGGCAGTTCGCTCCAGGGCTGCAGCAGAGGAGGCTGATGAGAGGTGCGGGAAGATGAGGGCTGGAGAAAGGGAGAACGAGAGGAAGTTGTGTTGAAGGGGGATCGGGTGCCGCGGCGGGAAGCGCGGCAGTCGTTGCGGCAGCGTCGCCTAGTGGCGGCACGGTGGAGCTGATGTGGGCGGTTGCGATGGCAGAGGAGGTGGACGGATCGGAGGACGCATACACCCGCGGAGGGGGCGACGGACGCGGGCGGCCCAACGGCGGCGACGGTTTAGGTAAGGCGGGTGCTATTTTTCTTTGTCTTCCCTTGGGATTGTGGTGGTGTAGCCAAATCTTGGTGGAGGTCATAGGTTATGGTGGGGATGATGATGGCGGTAGTGGTGGCAGCGGCCGGGATGGCCGCGACAACGGTGGCGATGGTGGTAGTGTCTAAATTTTTGTTTTTTGGTTTTTTTAGGGATTTGATGTGGATATGGTGGTTGTGGCAGTGAGGTTATCGGGATGTTGAGGGAGAGGTGTCGTTCGGTGGGCGAAACGGCCATGGTGGTGGTGGTTGATGATCATGTGTGGTCGTGTGGCTGGGGTCTGTGTGGTTGTCACGACCCATACCCTAGAGTAAGGGCACGGAAAGTGGGTACGTCCAGCCTACGCCATAGTATCGGCGGTAGAACGCTGTTCTAGGTCAATCATCTAAAAATATAAGGTACCTGTACAGTATATACATTTCGAATGGAGGTAACATAACAGAATACCATCTCAATCACATCTAACGCAGAGAACGATAAGATAGACAGATATGAAAAGAATCAACAGAGAGATACAACAGATAGAAGTCTAAGTGTCTAAGATATCACAAATCTAGAAAACATCTCAAATCACAAACACAGTAATCCATAGAGTAAATACAACTAAAAATGACTAATCTAAACTAATGGTGTCTTATCCACTACAAATGGATCCTGCTAGAGATCCAGGTCAAAGCGATCCTCTAGGGTAGTCCCATAATATGTGGTACATGGCGCCTCGTCCTTATCCTCTGTAAAATTTTCAATAGGTCCAGTCAGGACAGGAGAGAGCACAATACATCTCATGCAAATCATAACAGGTTAGAAAATATAAACATGCTAGAGAGTAAGATACATGAAACTGAAAGAACAACATGATATGAAAGAGAGAGACTGTAAGTAAATATCTACAATAAAATAGAGAATTAATCAGTGGCTAGTGATTCAGTGTACAAGATAAACATCTGAATAGCTGGAGGGTGATTCATGACTATACTAAAAAGGTGAATCATGACTATACTACTTTGGAATTATTCACATGTTCAGTTCTACTCCCCCATCCCCAATCAATACATAAGGATCCAGTCAAGTTACGTTAAGATTCATGACTATGCTACTGCCCATAAAGGGTGATTCAAGAGTGATTCATGAATAGATTCGTGAAGGCTCTGTGATTCATGATAGTACAGGAATCACAAGCTGATACATGAAGATTCATCATAATAAAGCATGAGATACATGATGTAAGTGAAACACACGAGACATGAGTATCTGACGCTCCCGAAGGGGATAACATCTCATGAAGGTATCCATATAGTACTAATCCGTGTTACCAACGTGTCAGCATCAAGTAAAGTAATCTAAAGCAGGAAATATAATCCTAAACAAGATATGAAATGATCAGAGAATGTACTTGCCTGGTATCCTGAATATCTGAAGAGAATATACTGTCCGAGGAGTGGTGTCTGACTCCTATAGAACAGTACAAGTCACTACATGTCTAAAATTTTAAAATAGACTGCTACAATGCATCTACATGATATTTGGGGTCAATATAGGTTAAAGTCAACCATTGGTCAACTCTAGTCAACTGCACTAGTCAAACTAGGTCAACTAGCTCAAGCCTAAGCCAAACAAGTCTCACTAAGCCTAGCCAGCCTATTCTAGCAAGCACACATCAATCCCAAGGCTATTCAAGCCAAACACAAGCCACACATCAAGGCATATTCACATTTAGCTATTTATCATGAAAGTCATATATATATATATATATATCTATATGTATATAGGGTTACATATATATATATAACAATTTATATAAAGAGAAGGTTAGAGAGAGAAACTAGCATGTAAGGCTATGTGCCATACGCTATATGCCTGATAGTCTATTTCACACATATACATACACTAAATTAATATAAATATCATACATATATATACCACTTTATTATATTCGAGAATATAAATATTATTTATATATACATAAAGAGGGATATAGACAATGTGGCATGTGTGTGTGTCAAGTGTGTGTGAGTGATACCATGTGCGTGTCAAATAGGAAAATAGTGTACAATGTGACAGTCCTATAGGGTGTTGTGTAGGTTAATGTGTGCATATGAGTGTGTGAATGAGTGACAGGGCTATAGGGTTTGTTTGAATAGTGTGCTATATAGTTCAAATGTGTGGGTGTGCTTACATTGGTTTGAAATGTGTGTGTGTGTGTAGAGGACATAGGGAAATCAGTGTGTGTTTACAGGAAACTGAAATCAGTGTAATATTGATAGTATGGTAGTGTGTGTATGTGTGACTAACATGTGTGTTCATATGTCAGTTCTCAGTATTTAGGCATAGGTGTGTATGTGTGTGGTAAATGAGTATAGGTAGCAGTGGTGGAATGTCTGTGTGTGTGTAAAACATTATAAAAAATTGTGTCTCAGAAAAACAGTAGGTAGGGTGCAGTGCAATGTGTGTCTTTAGATAGCAGTGGATAGGTTGGTGTGTGTGTGTGTGACAGTTTAGGAGATAGGGTTCTCAGGAAATGATACACAATGACAGTTTAGATAATCAGTTACACATCAGTCCAACCCATTTTGAAATCCCAATTCCTGTTCACATAAAAACCAAATCATGTAACTAATTCTCAGACATGTGGGGAGTAAATGATATTGCAAATTAATCATGGGAATTCAGTTTGGAAACTCATTTAATTTTAGAATTACAAAACAGTGTACATGTGTATCAAAAAATTGGGGAAATGAAATTCGAAAGCTAATTTCAACCAATAACCCACAATTAAGGGTTGGTAACCCAAGTGTCAAGTGTGTACGTGTCAACCATGGTCTTTATGTCCCACCAAGTGGACACAATCGTGTCCAAGACACTAAAACACATACGAACACTGAAACAGGACACAACGTCGTACGCGTGTTCATCGTGTTCGTAGACATGACACAAGAAACGTGTGGCCTCGTGGTCATGCCTACGTGTAGCCCATGTGTCAGGCTATATGATTGATACCCTGCCTTGTGTCCAAAACATGTATCGTGTCGTGTCTAGCCACGTATCAGTGGCCAAAAATGCGTACGTCTGTCTGTGCTTACGACCCGTGCGAGGAGGAGAACTCCTCGAATACTGAACCTCTCAAGCCCAACTTTTGGGAGACTAATGTCAGACATTGCCCTGACATTCTCTCCAAAAATTGCGTGTCCTCATGTCCTGTGCACAGAGAACTAGCCATCTGGCTGCAGGACAGTATCCCGCGGCCTGTACAGCAAGTTCATGTCCTCGTGTGGACACGACACGACTCCAAAATCACAAACCAAGGAACGAAATTAAAGGCAAACCTTAGATCTAGAAATCCATTCAAAAACATTTCTAAAATGAACACAAAATATTGGTTGTGGCATTTCATCAAACACCTAGACTAGGAAATTGATACGTGTCCGATACGGACAAGAAACCACATGCAAATGACACCAAACCTTTACTACAGCTAGAGGACCCCTAGATCTAGGCTACCATGCAAGAAAAATAGAATTAAATAGAATTTGAAGGGTCTACCTATAGGTTGCAAGAATCAAGGAAAAGCCCCAAATCAAACGGTTTCCGTTACTATTCAAATCCTCCAAATTGCTCAAAAACTGAAATCACTCTCCATGAACATCAAATAAAGGGTGATTAGAAACTATTGCAAAAGATTTAGATGAAAAAGGAATTAAAATGGATTTAATAGGAATTTGGGAAGTTGGGGGTTTACCTATCCATCCTAAAAGTTGGTTAAGCACAAAATAGGCAAGAACAAGTGAATATGAGATTATATAGGGGGGAACCCTAGGTTGGCCGACCACTATGGGTTGGTTGGGGTTAGGTTTCAAGTCATGGGCTGTGGGCCAAGTTACAGAAATCATGAAATTAAATCCTTAAGTCACAAGTCATTTCACCTATTCTTGATTTCTCCTATTTCAAACTAGTTTCTAATGACTAAATAGAGGTTAACTTAAGTTAGACTAGGGCCACACCATTGCCTACTAAGTCACCATAGCTAGGGTTAGCTTCTAGGTTGGTCTAGAATGTCTCAATTAGTCAAAGCCAAAATAGAAATCACCAATTCAATAAATTAAAATAAATTCAAAAATTCACCAAATGACTAAAATACCCTCAAGCTAAAATATGGTAGTGACAAATCTACCCTCCTTAAAATAATTTTGTCCTCGAAATTAAAAGGCGAAACTAAACTGATGAGAAGGATAGACAATCATACCTCAGGGTCCAAAAAGATATGGGTATCGCTCGCGCATCTCATCCTCCCGCTCCCAGGTAGACTCTCCTGGAGAATGATGCCTCCATGCGACGCGAACCAAAGGTATCACCTGGTTTCTCAATACCTTCTTTCGGCGATCCAGAATCTCAACTGGCTGTTCTGGATAACTGAGAGTAGGTCCAAGCTCAATCTCCGAATGGACAAGTACATGGCTAGGATCAGCCATATACTGTCACAACTGTGATACGTAGAATATGTTGTGGACACCCACTAGTGCAGGTGGCAAGTCTAGCCTGTATGCCATATCACCGACTCTCCCATTGATCACGAAAGGTCCGATGAAGCGCGGGCTAAGCTTCCCACCTCCACCAAAACGTATGGTACCACAAGCCAGAGATATCCTCAGAAAAACTATGTCTCTGACCTAAACACAAACAAGGTCTCAAGTTACTAAATAATCAATCATGATCAAACAACAACAATCAACCTACTTCTAATCCTTTCTCCAGTCAAACTAAGTCAAACATAGTCAATAGTCAACTACTGGTCAACAACTAGTAAATTTGTCAACATCCATGTACTTGGTCAACAACTGGTCAACTTCTTAGGGTTTTACCTATGCTAGCTATCAAGGTGTTGGCAACTAAAAATTATCAAAAAGGAAACACTCTATAATAGACTAACTCTTAACTTCCTAATCCTATCAAGTCACCCATAACTAAATACCCATAATCTAAGCACACAATCCAAATACCACATATACATAAGCTCAAGAACAACAACCCATTACATATATCCTAAGTATATCATCTATATATATATATATATATAACTGATCATCAAAGGGTTAAAGTAGACTAAACTTATAAGGGACTGAATCAAATGCTTAGAAATTAGGCCAAGGATGAATGGTCTGAATCATCAATGTATGCAAAAGGGAATGATGCTAAGGAGACTGAATTTATAAGCAAAAGGACAGGACATTTGGGTCCACTTGTAAAGTTAAAGTGAAATGAAACCTACATGGTGAATGAAACATGCCTTTAGATCAAACCTGGGCCTCTCCTCTCTATCTGGACTGAACACCTACTAAACTACATGCAGGACAGTGGTCTAAAAGAAGTAAACCAAACTGTTGTGCAGGGAATGCAATAGGCAGTATACTGCAAATGAGTGCAGGCTACATACCAATCAAAATACATTACATATATACAAGCTATATATATATTTAACCCTCATCACCTCAACTATACTTAAAGTCTAAAAACTCACACTCCCTACCACATGCCTGTCACTCCAATGAAGGGGTCAGATACTGTAGGGTGTTGGGACAGAACAGTGGTGTAGCATGGCTGCTTATGAAGATGCAGAACAATCATATGTAGGAAAATGTTATGTAGGACACATAAATATGGAAAATTGAACTAATGCTCAGATAGAGGCTCTTGGAAGACTAAACCAACAATGAAAGAAAGGGTTTAGACATGTATATAGAGAGTTAGGCTACACAGGTATCATCTGTATCTAAGAATAAAAGAGGGACAGAACAAATGATTAAAGGAGAACTCTTATTAACAACACACATTATATCCCCAATGTATACAACTGTCCTAAATGGACTGAACAACCATGCCCAAGAAAACGTTTAAACTCCCCTGTAGGGCAGGTACTGCAGGTTATAATGAAGGATATTGCAAGGCTATCAATAATGTAAAATGCTAAGAGATGCAGTATGTCACCATGTACAGATGGTAAGGATGAGTGCAGACCTCTAATATGCATGATACTAACTCTCCAGATATACATAATATGATAAGTGGTTGATGGTTATATTGGTGAGTCAGTAATTAGGGTTTGAACAATGGTCCAGTGAAATCTATGATGCAGTATGGTAGGTAATGAAATGGTGAGTGCAATGAACAACTTGTATAAGTCTGAGCCAAGGGGACAGGGTATCTAATGAAGGGTCCGAACACTGCCTATAAAGGTTGATCAAACATGACTGAACTCAACACAAAAGAACTTAACTAAAATAGAAAACTGGACCAAATATAGGCTAAACAACATGTCTATAACCCTATACAACAATGTCCTATAGATACCAACCAAACCCATATCCCATATGCCAATTATATGCAATCTAACTATATATATGGACCTCTCAGTCTTAGGCGAACTACAACTACACTCAAGGACAGGCTCTGGTCATGGGTGCCTTACTGTAAAGGATAAGAAGGAAAATAATAATAAGTCATCAAGGCTGTAAGGCATCCTAACATCCTATATGAAAACTGGTTGGTCGGGGGAATCATCTACAATGGGTTATTATTCTAATACTAATGCTAACTATCATCTCTAGGGTACAGATACTCTACAAGTCATCATATCATTACACTATGAAAGAATTACATAAGAATAAGCTTTATAAACTAAAATATTCCTACTCCTAAGTTATTTGATGATGGAATACAATTTTATAACAGCAGAAGGTTACGGTAGAGATGATATGTTTAAAAACCTTCTCAAGATACAATCTGATAATCATATGCGTCTATCCAAAATTATGTTACTCGGAGTCCTCGCGATGCGAGTAAGCAAGGCTGCGATAAATGATAGATTCCATAACCGGGGTATGCACCTCTACAATCATGTCGTCTGGAAATCTAGCTATGCCGACTAGTATAGCTGCGAGAAATTCAAAATCTCATAACCAAGATACGTACATCCGAAGTCAGGTCTCTATGTTTCCGCCACGCCAGCTAATATGGCTGCGATATACTATAGGTTCCATAACCAAGTAGGCGTTTTACCATTCCTGTTATTCCCGTCAACATATGTTATCAGAAAATATCGTAACTCAGGCCATAAAAATTCATCTCTATAGGAAAATCAAAATCAACAACGATCCATCAAAAATCAAATTCAATAATCAAGGAGTGAGAGCGAACAAACAAGGAAAAGGATTTCAAATTAAAGTTTGAATAAGATTCTCATGGGTCGTCCCAGGAATCTCTCAAGGAATCCTAACTGTGATTGAGTACCTTCAAAATATATCTTAATCCTACTGCAGGCTGTAGTGATACTCGAGTTTGAATACCAATACATGAACTTGACCTGCATGGGCTACCACTAAAAATGTGTCACAACCTGCACCCTAGAGTAAGGGCACGAGAAGTGGGTACGTCCAGCCTACGCTGCAGTATCGACGGTAGAATGCTGTTCTAGGTCAATCATCTAACAATATAAGGTACCTGTACAGTATATACACTCCGAATGGAGGTGGCATAACAGAATACCATCTCAATCACATCTAAGATAGAGAACGATAAGATAGATAGATATGAAAAGAATCCACAGAGAGATACAACGGATAGAAGTCTAAGTGTCTAAGATATCACAAATCCAGAAAACATCTCAAATCACAAATATATTAATCCATATAGTAAATACAACTGAAAATGACTAATCTAAACTAATGGTGTCTCATCCACTGCTAATAGATCTTGCTGGAGATCCAGGTCACAGCGATCCTCTAGGGTAGTTCCATAATATATGGTACAGGACGCCTCGTCCTTATCCTCTGTAAAATTTTCAATAGGTCCAGTCAGGACAGGAGCGAGCACAATACATCTCAAGCAAATCATAACAGGTTAGAAAATATAAACATGCTAGAGAGTAAGATACATGAAAATGAAAGAACAACATAACATGAAAGAGAGAGACTGTAAGTAAATATCTACAATATAATAGAGAACTAATCAATGGCTAGTGATTCAGAGTACAAGATAAACATGTGAACAGCTGGAGGGTGATTCATAACTATACTAAAGAGGTGATTCATGACTATACTACTTTGGAATTATTTACATATTCAGTTCTACTCCTCTATCCCCAATCAATACACAAGGATCCAGTCAAGTTACGTTAAGATTCATGACTACGCTACTGGCCCATAAAGGATGATTCAAGAGTGATTCATGAATATATTCGTGAAGGCTCTGTAATTCATGAGAGTACAGGAATCACAAGCTGATACATGAAGATTCATGATAATAGAAGCATGAGATACATGATGTAAGTGAAACACGTGAGACATGAGTATCTGATGCTCCCGAGGAGGATAACATCTCATGAAGGGATCCATATAGTACTAGTCTGTGTTACCAACGTGTCAGCATCAAGTAAAGTAATCTAAAGTAGGAAATATAATCCTAAACAAGATATAAAATGATCAAAAAATATACTCGCCTGGTATCTTGAATATCTGAAGAGAATATACTGTCCGAGGAGTGGTGTCTGGCTCCTATAGAATAGTACAAGTCACTACATGTCTAAAATAGTAAAATAGACTGCTACAATGCATCTACATGATGTTTGGGGTCAATCTAGGCTAAAGTCAACCTTTGGTCAACTCTAGTCTAACTACACTAGTCAAACTAGGTCAAGCCTAAGCCAAACAAGTCTTACTAAGCCTAGCCAGCCTATTCTAGCAAGCACACATCAATCCCAAGGCTATTCAAGCCAAACACAAGCCACACATCAAGGCACATTCACATTTAGCTATTTATCATAAAATTCATATATATATATATATATATATATATATATATATATATATATTTATATATATATATATATATATATATATATATATAAAAATATATATATATATATATATATATATATATATATATACAACATGCATATATACAACATTTTATATAAAGAGAAGGTTAGAGAGAGAAACTAGCATGTAAGGCTATGTGCCATAGGCTATATGCCATATAGTCTATTTCACACATATACATACACTAAATTAATATAAATATCATACACATATATACCACTTTATTATATTCAAGAATATAAATATTATTAATATATACATAAAGAGGGATATAGACAATGTGGCATGTGTGTGTGTGTCAAGTGTGTGTGAGTGATACCATGTGTGTGTCAAATAGGAAAACATTGTACAATATGACAGCCCTATACGGTGTGTTGGTTAATGTGTGCATATGAGTGTGTGAATGAGTGACAGGGCTATAGGGTGTTTTTGAGTAGTGTACTATATAGTTTAAATGTGTGGGTCTGCTTACATTGGTTTGAAATGTGTGTATGTATAGAGGACATAGGGAAATCAGTGTGTGTTTACAGAAAACTAAAATCATTATAATGTGGATAGTGCGGTAATGTGTGTGTGTATGACTAACATGTGTGTTCACATGTCAGTTCTCAGTATGTAGGCATCGGTGTGTGTGTGTGTGTGATAATAAAATGTGTGTGTGTGGTAAATGAGTATAGGTAGCAGTGGTGGAATGTGTGTGTGTGTAACATTATAGAAAATAGTGTCTCAGGAAAATAGTAGGTAGGGTGCAGTGCAATGTGTGTGTTTAGATAGCAGTGGATAGGTTGGTATGTGTGTGTGTGACAGTTTAGGAGATAGGGTTCTCAGGAAATGATACACAATGACAGTTTAGATAATCAGTTACACATCAGTCCAACCCATTTCGAAATCCCAATTCCTGTTAACATAAAAACCAAATCATGTAACTAATGCTCAGACATGTGGGGAGTAAATGATATTGCAAATTAATCATGGGAATTCAGTTTAGAAACTCATTTAATTTCAGTATTACAAAACAGTGTACATGTGTATCAGAATATTAGGGAAATGAAATTCGAAAGATAATTTCAACCAATAACCCACAATTAAGGGTTGGTAACCCAAGTGTCAAGTGTGTACGTGTCAACCATGGTCTTTCTGACCCACCAAGTGGACACAACCGTGTCCAAGACACTAAAACACACACGAACACTGAAACTGGACACAGCGTCGTGCGCGTGTTCATCGTGTTCGTGGATACGACACAAGACACATGTGGCCTCGTGGTCATGCCCATGTGTCAGGCAACACGATCGATACTCTGCCTTGTGTCCAAAACATGTATCGTGTTGTGTCCAGCCACGTATCAGTGGCCAAAAATGCGTGTGTCTGCATGTGCGTGCGACCCGTGCGAGGAGGAGAACTCCTCGAATACTGAACCTCTCGAGCCCAACTTTTGGGAGACTAATGTCAGACATTGCCCTGACATTCTCCCCAAAAATTGTGTGTCCTCGTGTCCTGTGCACAGAGAACCAGCCATCGGGCAGCAGGACAGTATCCCGCGGCCTGTGCTGTAATTTCGTGTCCTCGTGTGGACACGACACGACTCCAAAACTACAAACCAAGGACACAAAATTAAAAACAAACCCTAGATCTAGAAATCCATTCAAAAACATTTCTAAAATTAGAACAAAATATTGGTTGTGGCATTTCATCAAAAACCTAGGCTAGGAAATTGATACATGTCCGATACGGATACGAAATCACATGCAAATGACACCAAACCTTCAATACAACTAGGGGACACCTAGATCTAGGCTACCAAGCAAGAAAAATAGAATTAGATAGAATTTTAAGGGTTTAACTATAGGTTGCAAGGAACAAGGAAAAGTCCCAGATCAAACGGTTCCCGTTGCTAGCCAAATCCTCCAAATTGCTCAAAAACTAAAATCGCTCCCCCATGAACATAAAATAGAGGTGATTAGAAACTATTGCAAAAGATTTCGATGAAAAAGGAATTAAAATGGATTTAATAGGAATTTGGGAAGTTGGGGATTTACCTTTCCTTCCTAAAAGTTGTTTAAGCACAAAAGAGGCAAGAACAAGTGAATAGGAGATTATATAGGGGGAACCCTGGGTTGGCCGGCTACTATGGGTTGGTTGGGGTTAGGGTTCAATCCATTGCCTACTAAGTCACCATAGCTAGGGTTAGCTTCTAGGTTAGTCTACAAGGTCTCAATTAGTTAAAGTCAAAATAGAAATCACCAATTCAATAAATTAAAATAAATTCAAAAATTTACCAAATGACCAAAATACCCTCAAGCTAAAATGTGGTAGTGACAGTGGTGACAGAGGAAAGATTCGGCCGGGTGTGGCGGTGCGGCGAGGGTGTGGTGATGGCTTGGTTAGGTTAGAGATTTGATTTGTGTTGTCCGACACGGAGAAGATGTAATTGTATATGTAACATATAGAATAAGAAATTGGATGGGGGGAACATGGACACGATGCACGTATATTTATGGAAATTTTTGTGGAAGAATTTGTGGAGAGCTCAATGGGAACCTCCCCTATATATAGGGTTGAGGAAATCCTTGGAAGATAAGGATTGGACCCAAATAGAATATTACTTGTTTTAATCTAAATTGGTTTAAAACTAATTCGTTCAAATCTTTATTTATTTAAATCTAGATAATTCCTCAAATCTTATTCAAAATTATATATAAAGTTTATTTAATAAAATCATCATCCGATTTATTCATAATAACTAATTTAAAATTAACTTTTATAACCCAAAAAATATGCTATAATATTAATTTCGAAAATCATAATTAATAATTCAATCTTAATAACTTTTTGCTAAATAAATAATTATAATAATTTTTGAAAATATACATGAAGTAATTTTATGTACTTCACACAAGTAGAATATTCACATAAAATCTAGTTTTTCTAGATTACCACTAAAATAAGATAGCCTTTTATAAATAAATAAAGTTTGGCAATCTTGATACGATTCTTTTCACAACTTGAAATAAAAATACTTATTATATATTATTTTAAAACTAAAAATAATCAAAATGATTTTCTAAAAATATGTACCTCGCACATATCTGCACTCGATGAGCAAATAAAAAATAAAATCAATACCAATTTAATAATAAAAAAATCTTAATAAAAAATTTGGAGGTTTACACCTAAAGATGAATTCCCTCTCCCGATAACCGACGTGATGATCGACAACACCTGTGGCTTCGAGCGTATGTCCTTTATGGATGGATTCTTTGGCTACAACCAGATCAAGATGTTCCCCGAAGATGAAAAGCATATGGCATTCTGGACTCCAATAGGGGTGTATTGCTACACAGTAATGCCTTTCGGATTAAAGAACGTGGAAGCTACCTATCAAAGGGCTATGAGTACCATATTCCGCAAGCATCTCCGGAAGATGGTAGAGTGTTATGTTGACGACATAACCGTCAAAAGCAAGTACAAATCCAACCACTTGGATGATCTACGGACGGTGTTCGTTCTAATGCGGACACATCAGCTAAAAATGAATCCAACGAAGTCCTTTCTGGGCGTTTCCAGCGACAAGTTCTTAGGCTTCATCATCACAGCAAAAGGAATTCATATCGATCCGGAGAAGACCAAAGCAATTCTTGACATGGCACCTCCAATGAACCTCCGAGAGCTTTGAGGTTTACAGGGGCGATTGGCGTATATAAGAAAGTTCGTAGCAAATCTCTCTGGTAAATGTCAGCCCTTCACCAGACTAATGAAGAAAGGTATCGCTTTTGAATGGAACGAAGAGTGCCAGTACACATTCGACGATATCAAGAAGTACCTCACCAGCCCTTATGTGCTGGTAGCCCAAGTCATGGGAAAGCCTTTCCTACTGTACGTCTGAGCTATGGATTATTCTCTTGGTGCCTTATTAGCCCAAAAGAATAAAGAAGGCCACGAACAAGCAATATATTATCTCAGCAGGACCATGGTTGGAGCCGAGTACCGGTATAATCCTGTTGAGAAGGAATGTCTCACCCTTCTCTTTGACATCCAGAAGACACGATATTATGTGACCGGACAGACGATCCATGTGGTATCCAGGATCAACCCTCTCAGAGTCCTTATGACCAAGCCAGGGGCGCTGAATTCACGACTAGCCACATAGGCAATCCTCTTGACTCCTTACGACATGGTGTTTGTCCCACAGAAGGTAGTCAAGGGCCAAGCGTTGGCAGATTTCCTGGCGGCTCATCCGGTGCCAAAAAATTCAAAACTCCACGAAGAAATCCTCGATGAAGTACTAGAGTCCAACGCAGTTTCGGACAACTCAGTATGGCGCATGTTTTTTGACGGAGCCTCAAGAGCGGGGCCAAAGGGTAAAATCATAGCAGGGGTCGGGATCGCACTTGTTACTCCGAATGACCTAGTTATCAATCGTACATATTCTCTCACGGAGTCATGCACCAACAATGCTGCATAGTATAGTGCCCTCATCATCGGACTCCAACTCGCCAAATAGCTGGGGGTTGATTACATCGAGGCCTATGGAGACTCAAAATTTATCATCAGTCAGGTTCGAGGTCAGTACGAGGTTCGACATGAAGACTTAATCCCTTACCACCAGGCGATAATCGACATTATCTCCACCTTCACAAGATTCTTTCTAGAACATGAACCACGGTTGCAGAACTAAGAGGCCAACGCACTAGCCGGTCTCGTCGCCTCTTTAGCCGCCCCCGTTGGATCTCATCATACTGTTTTAGTAACGGGCGTGGAGTTAGTCTGTCCAATGAATGCCCTGTGCGTATGTCAGAACTACTCGTTACAAGTAGGAACGGATGAAAGCACCAGGGATTGGTTGTTTCCATTTATAGACTGCAGTTTACGGAATTCTGCCTTAAGACCCAAGAGAAGCAGTTTATATTAGGAGGCGCTCACTCCGTTTCTTCTACGATTCGGCCACCAAAATGCTATATTATCGTTCAAATGACAGACTTCTCATACGCTGTTTGTCTCATACAGAGGCACAAGAAGAACTCAGAGAAGCGCATGATAGAACCTACGAAGCCCACCAGCCGGGCACCAAGCTACAAGTCCTGCTGTACCGTATGGGCTGTTACTGGCCCACTATGATGGCAGATGTTGTTTAATATACAAAGAAATGTCGGGCGTGCCAATTTCATACAGATTTCATTCGTCAACCTTCAGAATATTTACACCCCACGGCGGCCTTGTGGCCATTCGAAGCCTGGGAATTGATATCGTGGGGCCAGTCAGCCCATCGTCCTCCACAGGATACTGGTTCATCCTCGCCATTACGAATTATTTCTCCAAATGGACAGAAGTAGTACCATTTGTAGAGGTGAAGACTTCTAATATTATCAGTTTCATCAAATATCACGTCATTTACCGCTTCGGAGTTCCTAGAAGGATCATTCACGATAACGATCCTCAGTTCGTAAGCCATGCATTCCACCGGTTCTGTGACAAAAGACGAATTCAAAATATGGCTTAAACAGCTTACAACCTGACAGCTAATGGATTGGCTAAGGTATTCAACAAAACTATTGTCAAACTCCGCAAAAAGGTCGTCTCCACCAACAAATGCGACTGGAATGAGAAGTTAGGCTAATGTCTATGGGCCTACCGTACGACTGTTCGTACACCTGCAAGTAGTACACCATTATCCTTGGTCTGTGGGAGCGAGATTGTCCTCCCCTTAGAGATTCAAATCCTGTCCTTACGGGTAGCCATCACTAATCAGTTAACCGTCGAAGACAATCAATGCAAGCGGTTACAAGAGTTAGAAGTGATGGATAGAAGGAGCCTGCTCGCACAGCAAAGGATTGAGCTTTACTAAGCTCGCATCTCTGGAGCCTTCAATAAAAAGGTCCACGAAAGATCCTACCAGGTTGGCGACCTCGTCTTGGCAGTACGGAGACCGATGGTGATGACCCACAAGACGGCTGAAAAGTTCAAGCCCAAGTAGAAAGGACTATTTTTCATAGAAACGGTATACTCCAACGGTGCTTATCGGCTAGCCAAGCCTAATGGATACTTGCTAATGATGTCCATCAACGACAAGTTCCTAAAGAAGTATTACGTCTGAAGACAGAACCAGCATAGGCACCCACATCCCCTGAAAAGGGTGCCCATGAGTTCTGGTAAGGGAATCTCTCGCTCTCCCTCATATATATTCTCTCAAGTATATGAAGCACTTCACGTCCCCATTACCTCTGGATTGCTCCTCTACGCCTGGAAGACGCGACTACCATATCCATATTACCTCTGAGTAGTCGTTCTTTTCGCATCAGTTCTATGATTATTTCGGCGGTCTACAAAACATTTCACGTCCATATTACCTCTGAATTGTTGTTCTATACCCCGACAAAGATCAAGCCTACCACGTCCATATTACCTCCGGTCAGGCAAATCCATTATGAAGATTCCCTCTTAATCTGGAGATAAAAGTAAAGGGAACAAGAAAGCTTCTACATATAAAAACATATGGCTACAAAGACCTATTATAGACTCTTCGTAGTTACATACACAGAAGCAAAAAAGCTGAAATTACGGTACAAGCTCTTAATAGCACGGAGAGGCGGTGACAGAGCCAATCATTTCCTGGTCAAAAGGAAGCCACCGTCCAAATCTGCTACTGGCCCGAGCCGGGGATGAAGACCAGCACGGGACTCCCCTATCTCCCCAGCTGGCCGGAGAGAGCAACCACAGCAGCAGGCCTTGCTATTCCTCTGCCAGAATTGCAAGCAATGCAAACCCAGGAAGAAAGGGTTCGAGACGCCATTGACGCCTACGATATCCAGGACGTGGGACGTCTTGAGATCCAATGGTAGTTCTACTACAGCTTCTTTGGATAAAAAGATTTGCCACCGAGGGCTACCTCAGGCAAACTCCAGGATCATCCGGAGCCGAACATCGGGCAAGCAAGGCCATTGTTGAAGCAGATGAGTCTTCTCTTGAAGGAGGATAGTCCTTTATGTAGGCTGTTCGTGTGGTCCAAGCATGAGCCAGACATCGATCAGATGAAAGCTTACAAGTTAAGCTAAAGCTCCACTCCATGACAGATGACAGTACTGCGAGTGACCAAAGAAACGTGACTCTGAACCTCCTCTACTAAAGAGATTTACAATCCCTACAAAGACGCAAGAGGCTCTAATATCAAGAAGCCATCAGGAGCCCATGCTATGAAATGATGACTCAGGACAATTAATGCTAAGAGCTAGGCGTGACACCAGCCATCACCTAGCTCGTACATGTTGGCACATTTAGCCATAGTCACACCGATTTTGATAAGTGTCTTAAAACTTCGATCTCGATATGAAAAGAAATGAAGAATGCAGATTGCGTCATCTTTGAGATTTTTATATTTATTATATAATTTTCTATTTATTGAGTTTAGATTATTTGTGAGTCAGGATCACTGGCAATTAGAAGTCTATCTCAACCTATCTTGATTCATTCCTTAAAGCAAATTAAACCCAATTGAACCAAAAACCAACATAGGTTGAACCAGAACCAAAGGAACCGAACTCGGCCAGAGTTCTGCCCAAACTCGGTCCGAACTCGGTCTACTTGAATTTCTTCTGGTCAACAGCCAATTCCTACTCCTTTGGATCTGCAACGTTCAAAATTATGAACGTTAACCCTATCGAGTTCTGCCCGAACTCTATCCCAAAACTTCCTATAAATAGAGAAGATTTTATCATTTCTAAACACTCAATCCTTCTTTATCTTCTCTATCTATTCTAAAGTCTTCATATTTACCAAGAGCTTTAAATCTTCCTATTTCCAAGACAACTCCTACTCTTCTAAATACCAGTGGTTTGCGATTAGGAGTATTTGAGTTATACAAGCTTGGAGTATAATAGCTTTCTTCAGAATGGTGTTGAAGTTTGTTCGTTGGCTTCGGATAAAAACACGTTGATGTTGAAGTTGACGTGTTTTTCGGAGCAAAACATGTTGTGTAATCTCTATTTCAAATAGTGGATTCAATATCGGGTTGAGTACTCGAGACTAGACTAGTCCTCTCAGAGGAAAACCAGTTTAAACCTTGGTCTTCTCAACTCATTTACTTTACGCATTGACTTATATACTGTACGCTTCATATTTGTTTAGTTACTGCCATAAATATTTTTAAGTGGTGATTATTATTCTGCCATACACTATATTCACCCTCCTCTAGAGGTGCTTAACGGTCCTATAGTACAATCCTGATACGTGTTCATGCTTCTGTTCAAAGTATCCCGAGCTTGACTCAAGTTCAAGATACTTTGAAGGGGGTCTTATTGAAGCAAGAAAAATCTTAGCTGAAGACATCCCTTCGCCAAAGCACAGAAGATGCAAAAGACCGAGGCTCAATACTAAAAAGACAAAATAGAAGATATGAAGGGAAATCCCTTTATTGTCATGTCTACCAAAGTCTGGTACAGACACATCAGGACTATACAAAAGGGACTAATTCTGTTCTTCTATAAAGGATCTAGTACAGATTCGACAGAAGCCTAGAAGGATCTACAAGGGATGCAGTCTTCATCGAAGCACAGCATTTCTTCTTCTCGATACACACGCTGGAAGATTGACCTCCACCGAAGCATGTTCTGATATTCTTGTGGCTATAGCCTCTCAGAAGCATATCAGTAACTCATCACTTTGAAGAAGCCAGAGCCTTCAAGCCAGAGGCACAGCCACTTGCCTGCTCCAACCTCAGAAACAAGATGGTGGTAGGCCCTCCTTTCCTTCTTTTATTTCAGAAGCCAGTGTCTTCACTCCAGAGGTGCAGCTATCTGCTTTTGCCAATCTTAGACGCGCAAGGGTATCATACCCTTCCCTTTACAGCCAACGCCTTCACTGTTCAGAGACGCAGCTACTTACCTACATTTACATGAGATACAGGATGGTGATATGCTCACACCATCTCCATTCCCACGGTGCAGTCATCTGTTCCGGATCAGAAGCTTAAGTCACTTCTCTACAAGAGACTTAGGACCTCACATCGCAACCAATGTAAGTCAACCTGTCGCTCCAAAAGTACAATAACCTCGCCAACCTGAAGCACAAGCCTACTTATCGCCTACACACAGTGACTCTGGTAGCCCGAAACACAGCTTCATATATTGCTCTATACGCACAGAAGTCTCGTCGTCATTCGAAACCAAGTCCACTCGTCACCTGAAAGCACAGAGGTTCCATCGTCTCCAGAAACACGGCCTACTCATCGCCACAAAAGCACAACATCACTTAGTCATCACCAGAAGCGCAGGAAGCATGGGTCCACCCAAATTGGTTTGTTTAAACCGCCTCTTGTAAAGATGATTTGGATTAAATCATGATTGATATCATATCAGATTGATTTAAATCTTAGACGAAGATCAGTTAGACTCCAAATCTAGGATGAAATCCCAAGATTTACTCGACTGTATCCGAGCAAGCAAATTGGCATGCGCCACGTGTCACCTTCTTCAGTTATGTTTATAACCACTAAAGATCTCTTTTGAGGGGAATCTCGATGTCCGCCACGTGTCAGCGCCACAGAAGCCCGTACCGTGCAATGGCGGCAGATTCTTTCATATCTAAAGAATCTTAAGGCACATCACATTTGTGCTCAGTTCTCTATAAATAAAAGGAGTTCTTTTTTCACCAAAAGTAGAAAAAGAGAAAGGGAATATTGACAGTCGACAATCTTCAAAGGAGCAAGGATCTCTATCTACAAAGAGTCGACCACCCTCATCCACCTATCAACCAAAGAACCAACCAACCAACCATCTTCAAGGGATCTTATCATCCAGATAGCCTCTTGATCGGTGACCCCAGAGTCCCATCAAAGGTGCCAGAGAGCCATAGCAAGGTTCATTCATCGTCAGATCGTCAACGGAGTAAAGGAGCTACTGCAGCGCTCGATCTCCACCGTCACACTTTCTCAGAAACCTCTTTTCCCTGTACTTAGAATATCCTATTTAGGACTTCTTTTTTTATACACAAGTACCTTATACATTCAATAAAGCAAAAAGTTCGTTCAACCTTTTGTTACGTCGAACAATAACTTTCAAAAACTTGGAGAAATTATTCCATACTAGATTCTATGAAGGAGCAGGTGATGTCTCTATGTCAAAACTCATTGCAACAAAGTAAGATAACAAAGAATAGGCCCATGGGTTCATTGAATGGTTCAGAAGATTGTCAATAAAGCTATATCCTGGGACTCCTCAAGCAGTTCTTATTGACACCTGTAGGGGTAACTTTTCACCCACAATCTGGTTCTATATAGACTCTGGAGATTATAAGGCCAGCTTTCATTGCTGCTGTGGAGATAGATGAAAAATCAATTCAGGTTCTGCATTTGGTTAGGCTGAAGTCACCGAAAGACAAAAGGAAACATTCCCAGAACAACAACACTTCTGGAAAAACCAACAAAGAAAATGAGTCCTTTATAGTTGATGTTTCTGTGGCTGCTTTCCAGCATAAAGAAAAAGCTCCAGTTTCTCCAAGGCCTAAACTGTAACATACCTTAAATGAGGCCCGCACATTGCATATTTTTAAGGTATTGATGAAAGGGAACAATCTATACCTTCCTTCCCTTCGAACGCCTGAAGAAGTTGTGCGAACCAATGATCCGAAGGATTGCTTTTTTTATTAGTATGTACATCATCAGGCAAAGGATTGTCACATATTGAAAAACCACATGCAGCAGTTGTTGGATTCAAAGGCCATCACACTGCACGTGTCACGACCCGCACCCTAGAGTAAGGGCATGAGAAGTGAGTACGTCCAGCCTACGCCGTAGTGTCGACGATAGAACGCTGTCCTAGGTCAATCATCTAACAATATAAGGTACATGTACAGTATATACACTCCGAATGGAGGTGACATAGCAGAATACAGTCTCAATCACATCTAAGGCAGAATACGATAAGATAACTAGATATGAAATAAAATGAAATAAATCCACAAAGATACAACCAGATAGAAGTCTAAATGTCTAAGATATCACAAATCCAGATAACATCTCAAATCTCAAATACAGTAATCCATAGAGTAAATAAGTACATCTGAAAATGACTAATCTAAACTGGTGGTGTGTCATCTTCTGCTAAGGGGTCCTGCTGCTGATCCAGGTCACAGCAATCCTCTAGGGTAGTCCCATAATATGTGGAACATAATGCCTCACCCTCATCCTCTGTAATATTTTCAACAAGTCCAGTCAGGACAGGAGCGAGCACAATACATCTCAACAAATCATAACAGGTTAGGAAATATAAACATGCTAGAGAGTAAGATACATAAAACTGAAAGAACAACATGATGTACATGAAAACATGAAAGATATTTGTAAATTGGATATATATATATATATTTTTTTTTGGATATATATATATATATATATGGTAGGTAAGAACTGTAAGTGACTAGTGATTTAGAGTACAATATGGTTATGTAAACGGCACGATGTTGTACACGAGTAATCTATAGAGGTTATACACGAGTAAGCTACAAGATTGAGTACACAACCACTTCTACTCCCCCGCCTCCAATCAATACACAAGAATCCAGTCAAGTTATATTATTGCACACGATGAAGAATGTACACGAAGGTCATGTCAGCACATGAGAGTACACGATTTCATACGATTTGTACACAAATATGACAAATACAAGGAGTACACGATGCTCATGATAAAGTACACGAACATAAAATATCCGATGTATCCGCTAAGGGGATAACATCGCATGACAAGATCCATATAGTACTAATCCGTGTTACCAACAACTCAGTATCAAGTAAAGTAATCTAAAGCAGGAAATATAATCCTAAACAAGATATGAAATGATCAGAGAATGTACACGCCTGGTATCCTAAATATCTAAAGAGAATATACTGTCCGAAGAGTGGTATATGGGTCCTATAGAACCGTACGAGTCACTATATGTATAAAATAGTAAAATAGATTGCTACAATGCATCTACATGATGTTTGGGGTCAATCTAGACTAAAGTCAACCTTTGGTCAACTCTAGTCAACTACACTAGTCAAACTAGGTCAACTAGGTCAAGTGTGAGCACCCTAAAATTCGGGTTGATTTTTTTTAATTTTTTTTTCTGATTGATTTAGTTTTTAATAAATAATTTATTCTGTATTTATCTTTAAGTGTATTTTTCCGTGCCATTGATAATTGGAGTGTCAGGGATGTTCAACTCTGAAAATCTTCTTCACGAGTTTTGGAGTGGACAGGATTACCTTCATGACGGTATATAGTATCCCACTCAAACTTGTTCCCTTGTGCTCTTTTTGCTTCACAGAACTTCGGGTCGAATTAGACCGTTTGATCATTAATTGATTTTCCCACTCTTTTCTTTGATCATTTTTAACACGTTACCGTGACTTTTAAATTGGGAGCACAAGACCAATCAGTTTCTTGAAACCAACTCCTCATGCATGATCTACTCGAGACGCTCGTCACCCATGACCTTCGTGTCCCACTCAGACACGTCATTTTGTGCTCCATTTGCTTCGTACAACTTTTTCGACACGTGACCCGATTTTATTTTACCCTACGGTGTCATATTTATTTTCCAACTTGATTTGTGGGTCCCCTGTCGACCAAAACCTGTCAGCCTCAACTATGGACATGGCCCACTTTGAGCCTACTATCCGCCTGCCACTTGTGTCCCATTTATTGGAATCCCCATGTGCTACTTATTCACTCATGATCATCAACACCTAATTTTAATTCGATTTTTGCACAATGTCCGATTTTGACCCAATTCGGCTCCACCGAGTCCAGCCCGGCTCCATGTTATTGTCCATCATGACACCCTCATATTTTCTTGCCCAAAAATATCGAGTACTCTTCTACTTATTTTTCTATATTTAATGGAAATTTTTATTGATTTCAATCCTTATTGGTATGGCCTATTTTTGCCATTTAAATCCTAGCCATAGGATCCTTCCAATTAATCCTATCCTTTAATTCCCCATTCACTTTTCCCTAACCCTTAGCAGCAAGTGTGCCGGCCCTAATTATGAGGAGAGCAACCTTTCTCTCTCTCTCTTTCTCTCTCATATTTATTATTTTACTTATTACTTTCTCTCTCTTCTTTCTAAATTTTTCCATACAACACAAAAATACACAACAACTACAACAGCAGCACCCATCTCCACCTCCATGCAACACGACCTCTCCTCCCATGGACCTGGCCGGACTTTCCTCCACCTTACCTCCCCTCCGACGTGGCCTCGTCGCCGGCCATCTGGCCAAGCAGGCCGCGCAACCACAACTCCTCCTCCTCCATCTCCTTCTTCCACCAACCAAATCCACCGCCAACATCTCCATTTCGCCGCCTCCGCCGTGCGCGTGGCCGCGCACCGCCGCCCCTGTCTCGTCTTCGCCGTGCTCGGCCAGGTCGGGCCCCGCTCGCAGCTGCGCAGCCTGCGCACAAGCGACAGCAGCTGTGGCAGCAGTTGGCCGGCTTTTGCGCGCTGATGAGCGCCGCCGCCGGCGACGTGGTCGTCGTGGCCGTGCCCCCATGGGCTGGGCGAACTCCGGCGACCCTCCCTGAGTTCGCTGCTCCCTCTTCGGCGTGACGTATAGGCGATTCGTGCGTTTTGCACGACGTCCCGTCGTGACGCGCGCGGAATCGAGTTCATTTTGGCGTTCCGTCGCAGCGACTTCGCGCACGTTTTCCCGGAAATTCGATTATTGGATCGACGATTTCTTTGCTCCGTCGCAATCTCGGTATATCCACCTTCACTCATGTCAATTTTCGTCCGTTAATTTTATCGTTTGATACATCAAAACCGGCCACCAAGTTGCCATTTAAATTGTATTAAATTTGGACAGTTTTGCGGGGCCAACTTCGTCAGCTTGTATCTCCTCCACCGTAGCTCCGTTTGGCATGCTACCAGTTCCGATGTGAAGCTGGTATAACCCTCTTACTACCCCTCCAGTTTCGTTTCATTATGAGCTTATTTGATTGGTTGAATTCGACGCCAAAGTTGGTCGTCCGAATTCGTAATTTCCAACTTGTAAAATTCCATTTTTGAACACGGGACTCTATAATTCATTTCTGACACCACCATTAGACTTGTGGCATCGTTCTGGCATGTTTTCATATAAAATTTGTTAGATTTGGAGAACGTGGGCCCTGGCACATTTTTCGGTGCAAAGTGGGTCCCACATTCTGGGTCAACGGGACTTTTTGATGCCGGCTCATCGGAATCTAATTTCGGATATACCTTTGAGTTTGTATCGTCATTCTGGACTCGTTAACATATAATTTTCTAGGTTTTGGTGGACATTGGATCCGGCACGTATTTCGGTGCAAGTCGGATACCAATATCTGGGTCAACGGGTCATTTTGAGATCGGCTCATCGGAATCCAATTCCGGATATACTGTTGAGTTCGTATCGTCATTCTGGACTCGTTGACATGTAGTCTGTTGAGTTTTGAGAACATTGGCTCCGGCACGCATTTTCGTGCAAATCGGAATTCCAAGTTCTGGTCAACGGACCAAATTGAGATCGGGTCAACGGAATCCAATTCTGGAGATACCGTTGGGTTCGTATCGCCATTCTGGTTTTGTGGACATATAATTTGTTATATTTTATAGACTTGTTTTCTTGCACGTTTTTCGGTGCAAAACGGCTCCGACACGGACACCGTTTTGACCCAAAATTACCTTTTTGCCCTTGTGTCCAAATTGGACCGTTGGGTAGGCTATCCTAGCTAATTTGACCATTCTGGACACGTTGGCGATGTTTATTTTATCGTTCGACAATGTTTGTTGATAATTTCTCTGATTTTAACCTTTTTATAATTAATTAATAATTAATTCTTATAATGTTCGAATTTCGGGATTAGTACAACGAAACTAAGCTCAGTCAATTCCAGTGATCTCACATCGCTGAAATTGACAAGATGGACACGTGGATTACTATAATAAGATTATTAATTTTACCGATAATCTTCTTATCACGATTTGCATGGTAAGTTTCGACGTACAAATAACGAAGTACACTTTATATTAGACTAGAATTGACCATGTTTGACCAGAGTTGACCAGTTAACCCAAAGTCAACTATAAGTCAACACTTGACCTAGTTTGACTAGATTATTGACCGAATTTGACCTAGAGTTATTTTGATTTAGAAGAACCTAGGATAATGTAGATTGATTATAGAGATTCATTTATTACAACTTGAACACCTTGTAACCTGTGTTGCTTTAAATAGGACTCTGTGGCTTCAGTTAGACCCCCCCTATACTTATCAGCTGTTCAGGTTATCAGGCGAGTACATTCTCTGATCATTTCATAACCTGCTTAGAATCATTTCTTGCATTAAATTACTTTACTTGTACTGTCACGTTGGTCACACGGATTGGTACTATACGGATTCCTTCTTGAGATGTTATCCTTAGGGAGCATCGGGTACTACATGTTTTGTGCGTTTCACTTACATGACGTATCACTATGCTGCACAGGTTCTTTGATCACTTGTGACATATACTCTTATGATCACAGAGTCTCCTAGAATCCCTATTTTTGGGACTACTATGTACCACCCTTCGGGGGCTTACCACCCTTCGGGGGCTTTCCACCCTTCGGGGGTTACCACCCTTAGGGGCCTTATCATCTTTCGGAGGCTTACCACCCTTCAGGGGCTGTACATAGTATCATAACATAACCTGATTGGATCCTTGTGTATTGATTGGGGGTACGGGGGAGTAGAAGTAGACATGTGAATAATACCCAAGTAGTATCTTATCAGAATCTCTTCCATAGTGTCTTATCAGAATCTCCTTTGCCATTTACATGTCTATATTGTACTCTGACTCAGTAGCACTGTTAGTCTCTATTTATAGTAGATATTTCTATTACAGCTCTCTCTCTGTTTACATACAATATTTCTTTCAGTACTTGTATCTTACTTTACTGTATGATTATATTTTCTAACCTGCTATGAACTGTTGAGATGTATTGTGCTCGCTCCTGTCCTGACTGGACCTGTTGATAAATTTTACAGATGGCCTAGGATTGCCTGCTAGCCTAGAGGAGACACAGTAGAGGTTGTTTAGTTAGTTATTTCATTTTGTCTGGAGTTGTATTTACTTTGTGGATTACTGTATTTGAGTTTTGAGATGTATTTCTGGGTTTATATATCTTAGACACTTAGACTTCTATCTTCTGTATCTCTTTTGGATTTCATGTTTTATCTATCTTTATCATGCTCTACCTTAGATGTGATTGAGACTGTATCTGCTATGTCACCCCCATTCGGGGAGTATAAACTGCTTAGCATTATTTTTTTAGATGAGGTAACCTAGGTCAGCGTTCTACAGCCGACACTGCAGCGTAGGCTGGGCGTTGTTACGTTCTCGTGCCCTTACTCTAGGGTGCGGGTCGTGACACATTTTTAGTGGTGGCCCATGCAGGTCGAGACTAAAGTGTAGTGGTAATCAAACTAGAGTACCACTACAGCCTGCAGTAGGATTAGAATATATTTTGAAGATACTCAATCACAGTTAGAAACCCTTGAGAGATTCCTGGGACGACCCTCGAGAATCTTGTTTAACTCCGATTTGAAAACTCTTTTTCCTTGATTTGATTTATCTTTACTTTCTGTTGTTGAATTTGATTTTGATGGATTATTATTGAATTTGAGTTTGTATTTATTGATTTTTGATGAAGATTGTGGAATTTTGAATCTTGATGTTAGCTGTAGCATTCGAGTTTGTAGTTATATGATTTGAAGGATTTTGTTTATTTTTGAATTTTGATGTTCGTTGATAATTTTGATTTTTTTCGGTATTCATTGTTGATTTAATTTAATTTTTGGCAAGATGAAATTATATGGGCTAGGTCATCTAAGTTATGGAAATCTTGTCTTCTATAGTCATATTAGCCAGCATGGTGAGGACATATAGTCTGATTTTGGATATATTTCTCGGGTGTAGGAATTTAAGGTTTTCGCAGCCAAGCTAGCGGCATCGCGAAAATGTTAAATACCATGATTCTAGAGGTATGTGCATAAGTCAAGGACTCTGTGATTATCGTAGCCTTGCTTACTAGTATGACGAGGATTTAGAGTACCATGATTTTGGATAGACGCATATGATTATCAGATTGTACCTTAAATGTTTTTGAACATATTTTTGCTACTTTTGTTTCAGTCATTCAAAAAAAAAAAAATTATTGTTGTTTTGTTTTGTTTTGTTTCTCATTGTTTACTTAGGATGTAGCTTTAGCTATTTTTATAAACCTTGTGTAACTTCATAGAAATTTATTTCTTCTTAATACAATAAATCAGTGATTTTGCTAGGCCCTATTTTGGATTTGATATTATAGCTCTGATTTCAAAATAGGTTCCTCTTTTAAACAGATAAGCAGAACATGTCCTTTAATCATTCTCTTCCTGCCAATATTTTATTTCCATCATTCCTTGTCTTATATACCTGTCCTGATTATATCAATTCCCTGTCTCGTATATAATTCTGTCAGCTATACCTTGAAAACTCTTGAATCTTTATATCGTTTTTTATCTGAGAAATGTTGAGGAAGTGACGTAAATCATCTAGTTCGGAAATGACGTAATTGGTTATCATATGATGATTTTGTAGGAATCAGAATGTTGGATGTCAAATATGAAAAATTTGAAATGGAGATGTGGTAAAGGTTTAAAATGAAATCGAGGGATAGATGTTATCAATTTAGAAACAATCACAGAAAGTTGGTTATGAATAATTCATGGATGTATTTCAAAACTAATGATGATATCAGAGGTCAACCTAGTTTTGAGAACTTAAAAATCTTTGTTATTGATTCTTGGGAACTATTACAAGGCTATGTAGAAATTTAGAGATGGAAAGGAGAATTTAATTGAATAAAATGATTACGCGAAATTGAACTAGATATTTTAAGAGGGTGACTAGAGACAGAGAGAACACAAGGATTTTACGTTATAGAAATTATTTTAGATGATTGGAAAAAATTGTGGAATTCAAAAGGATAACATTTGAAGGTGAACGTTAAAGAAAATGTGAAGGTTGATTTATAAACAAGAATAAATTTGTGTGATATAGTGGTATTGGAGTTAAATTAAATACGAGACTTGATTTAAACAAGTCCAAGGATTTCATAAACTGAATTTAGAGGTTTCGGATCTAAATTTAAAACGAGGTGAAGGAATTTGATATTTCGATTAAATGAATAAGTGTTGACTCCTAAAAAGAGGGGTATGCTTCGTGGAAAATGTTTTGGAAGTTTAGAATTTTGTCTATGGTGATCATGGTAAATGTTTAGATGACTAAGGGTTATAAAATTTCGATGATAGTTATATAGAGGTTGATTTTCATATTGGGACTTGTGGAAAAAAAAAATATGATTTGGCAAATGATAAACTGATAGTATTAGAGAGGGATGATTTGCTGACTTCGTATGAAATCTTTTCTTGTGTTTTCTAAAAAAGGGTTCTTCAATATCATTGAATCCTAGTTTCCTTAATCACGACCAAATCGACTTCGATTATCTTTTCTTATCATATTTATATCTTGGGTTGTACTTAATTGAATTAATTTGATTGTGACCTAAATCTCCATCCTTGTATGCTCGATCTCAGACTTTGTTGAACCTGTCCTCCATATTGCCTAAATCTTGATTTCCCCAATTTGATCAACTTAGATCGTATCGAGACTAAAAATTATTAATATGTATTGTGATTGGAATTTTCCATGAAATTGGCTTTCATTCTTTAACTTTGATTTTGATTTTTCTGAACCCTTTAAAGATAATTGGTAGTTACTTTTCTTTATTTTTATGATAAGTACCAGTTTTCATATAGGATGGTAGACTGCCTTACAGTTTTGATGGTTTGTTGTTTCTGTAACTCCTCTAGTTTAACACCCTAGATTGCTTGTGTGTTTTGATACCCCATGACCGTTTTGGTTTAGCATGACTAGTATACCTAGATGAGACTTTCACTACCACCGTATGCCATGACCCTGTACGTCGTCCTTTTTAATCACATGATTTGTTTGAGTTCTGGGACTTTGATTGTGGGGGTTTGACCTAGAAGGAGTATGAACTATTTTAATTTTGTGGACGAAATTTTTATAAGGTGGGTAGGATGTGAGCACCCTAAAATTTGGGTTGATTTTTTTTAATTTTTTTTTCTGATTGATTTAGTTTTTAATAAATAATTTATTCTGTATTTATCTTTAAGTGTACTTTTCCGTGCCATTGATAATTGGAGTGTCAGGGATGTTCAACTCTGGAAATCTTCTTCACGAGTTTTGGAGTGGACAGGAATACCTTCATGATAGTATATAGTGTCCCACTCAAACTTGTTCCCTTGTGCTCTTTGTGCTTCGCAGAACTTCGGGTCGAATTAGACCGTTTGATCATTAATTGATTTTCCCACTCTTTTCCTTGATCATTTTTAACACGTTACCGTGACTTTTAAATTGGGAGCACAAGACCAATCAGTTTCTTGAAACTAACTCCTCATGCATGATCTACTCGAGATGCTCGTCACCCATGACCTTCGTGTCCCACTCAGACACGTCATTTTGTACTCCATTTGCTTCGCACAACTTTCCCGACACGTGACCCGATTTTATTTCACCCCACGGTGTCACATTTATTTTCCAACTTGATTTGTGGGTCCCCTGTCGACCAAAACCTGTCAGCCCCAACTATAGACATGGCCCACTTTGAGCCTACTATCCGCCTGCCACTTGTGTCCCATTTATTGGAATCCCCATGTGCTACTTATTCACTCATGATCATCAACACCTAATTTTAACTCGATTTTTGCACAATGTCCGATTTTGACCCAATCCGGCTCCACCGAGTCCAGCCCGGCTCCATGTTATTCTCCATCATGACACCCTCATATTTTCTTGCCCAAAAATACCGAGTACTCTTCTACCTATTTTTATATATTTAATGGAAATTTCTATTGATTTTAATTCTTATTGGCATGGCCTATTTTTGCCATTTAAATCCTAGCCATAGGATCCTTCCAATTAATTCTATCCTTTAATTCCCCATTCACTTTTCCCCAACCCCTTAGCAGCAAGTCTGCCGGCCCTAATTATGAGGAGAGCAACCATTCTCTCTCTCTCTCTTCCTCTCTCACATTTATTATTTCACTTATTACTTTCTCTCTCTTCTTTCTAAATTTTTCCATACAACACAAAAATACACAACAACTACAACAGCAGCACCCATCTCCACCTCCATGCAACCCGACCTCTCCTTCCATGGACCAGGCCGAACTTCCCTCTACCTCACCTCCCCTCCGGCGTGGCCTCGCCGCCGGCCACCTGGCCAAGCAGGCCTCGCAACCACAACTCCTCCTCCTCCATCTCCTTCTTCCACCAACCAAATCCGCCGCCACCATCTCTATTTCGTCGCCTCTACCGTGCACGTGGCCGCGTGCTGCCGCCCCCGCCTCGT